>JAGDYQ010000013.1:7088822-7270817 GCA_021962125.1 Bulinus truncatus | reverse complement strand
TGTCAGTACCAACTATAGTCGTCTATAGTATGCCAACTATAGTATGTCAGTACCAACTATAGTATGCCTGTACCAACTATAGTATGCCAGTACCAACTATAGCGTATGCCAGTACCAACTATAGTATGCCAGTACCAACTATAGTATGTCAGTACCAAATATAGTATGCCAGTACCAACTATAGTATGCCAGTACCAACTATAGTATGCTAGTACCAACTATAGTATGTCAGTACCAACTATAGTATGTCAGTACCAACTATAGTATGTCAGTACCAACTATAGTATGTCTGTACCAACTATAGTATGCCAGTACCAACTATAGTATGCCAGTACCAACTATAGTATGTCAGTACCAACTATAGTATGTCAGTACCAACTATAGCATGTTTACCAACTATAGTATCCGTACCAACTATAGTATCAGTACCAACTATAGTATACTAAAACTAACTATATTTATATATCCAAATATAGTATCAGTACCATCATAGTATCCAGTACCAACTATACACGTACCAAATATAGTATGTAGTACCAAATATATAAGAGTTACCAACTATAGTATCAGTACCAACTATAGACATACCAACTATATATTATACCAAAATATTATATACAAATATAGTACAGTACCAACTATAGTACCCACACCAACCATACACTACCAACTATATACTATAAATATATATTACCAAATATAGTATAAATATATAAATATATATATAATATAGTATTTAATATATATTAAAATAATTAAAAATAATATATTTAAATATAGTAGTCAGTACCAACTATAGTATGTCAGTACCAACTATAGTATGCCAGTACCAACTATAGTATGCCAGTACCAACTATAGTATGTCAGTACCAACTATAGTATGTCAGTACCAACTATAGTATGCCAGTACCAACTATAGTATGCCAGTACCAACTATAGTATGTCAGTACCAACTATAGTCGTCTATAGTATGCCAAATATAGTATGCCAGTACCAACTATAGTATGCCAGTACCAACTATAGTATGCCAGTACCAACTATAGTATGTCAGTACCAAATATAGTATGCCTGTACCAACTATAACTATAGTATGTCAGTACCAACTATAGTATGTCAGCACCAACTATAGTATGTCACTACCAACTATAGTATGTCACTACGAACTATAGTATGCCATTGATCGCCACCAGGACGCGGGGCCAACTACTGATAACTATTTATCGGACCATACAAGTTTCTGGTTTTGGGATCTAACTGAATTCTGAGTCCATTTATGTCACTCTTGTGGAAATAACGAATACACAAATTTTGTAGTTGAATATATTTATTTAAAAGAACCTTTCGATCCAAATCCAAGGAGACTCGGAATAAATTTTGTTATTTTTATAAAAGAGAAAAAAATTAACCAGAAAAAAAAGTTGAAATATCAATTTTTTTTCTATGACCTCGACTAACCAAAAGGGTTAAATTTATATTGTAAGTATTCAGAAGATTCAGGCCATACATTCATGGGTTGAGTTCTTATCGGTTCACTGAGTCAGAATACAGAATGTGCCGTGGTAAGACAGTTGTTTTTTTTATCTGACCTCACTACGAACTCTCCCAGGGAGAGGAAGCTGGTTATTAATTACCATGGAGTAATGAAGTACGTACAACGTAACTGTACACTTGTGGTCAGTACTCAAGTACATTGTATACTTCGTAGTTTTGTAGCGCAGTCTTTAAAACCCTTTGATAAGTTGATCTTCAAGTAGTTATTCCTTTCATGTAGGCTATAGGCCCATTGATTATTCGGAATAATTTGTTAGAACTTCTGGTGTATAACGAAGAAATAATTAAAAAATAATAATAAAACGGGAAAAAACTAATGTATTATTTCTAAGTTTTGTTTAAATTTATTGGTTGACTCAAAAATTTAAATTTGTTTGTTGACTCAAAGATTTAAATTTGTTTGTTGACTCAAAGATTTAAATTTGTTTGTTGACTCAAAGATTTAAATTTATTTGTTGACTCAAAGATTTAAATTGATTTGTTGACTCAAAGATTTAAATTTATTTGTTACTCAAAGATTTAAATTTATTTGTTGACTCAAAGATTTAAATTTGTTTGTTGACTCAAAGATTTAAATTTATTTGTTGACTCAAAGATTTTAATTTATTTGTTGACTCAAATATTTAAATTTATTTGTTGACTCAAAGATTTAAATTTATTTGTTGACTCAAAGATTTAAATTTGTTTGTTGACTCAAAGATTTAAATTTATTTGTTGACTCAAAGATTTAAATTTATTTGTAGACTCAAAGATTTAAATTGATTTGTAGACTCAAAGATTTAAATTGATTTATTGACTCAAAGATTTAAATTTATTTGTTGACTCAAAGGTTTAAATTTATTTGTTGACTCAAAGATTTAAATTTATTTTGTTACTTCTAATCAGTTCTTTTTTTTTTTGGTAAAAAAAATAGGTGCCGGTACTCTGTGATGGATTGCCTAACTTTTAACTACTGGTACCAGTTCGCTGTTTCGCATTTTATATTTTAATTCTTATTGCGCGCACATTTAAAATAATTCAATTTTAACAAATTAATAATATAATAAATGAATAATAAACGTTAGAATACAAGAAAAGTAATATTTTTCCCCACATTTAAAAAGGTGCGTACCGGCACAAAAAAAAGCACTGTTTCTAATAGTTTAGTGTTAAAGTGTGTCCAAAGCATCAGTGTGCAATAAAGTTTAATAAAATTACTCAAATATTTAAGGCGTTCTGTTAACACATGATAACAATCGTTAGATATTTAATAAAAAAAAACAGAAAATACATCCTTGTTAACTTTTTCTTTTTTAAATACGAGCATTATTGAATACAATACTGAGCCGACATGTTAATTTGCACACTTCAAAGACTATTTCAATCGACAGAACAACATTTATTACATTCTTCCTTAGAGAGTACTGATGCCGTCATTATTTTGAAGTTGTTGTTGTTTTAAATTGACATGTGCGAAAATAAATTACTTACTGTACTGACATTAGAATTAAAAGTTGTCTTTTTCGAAGATAGGATTATTATTGATTTCAGCAAAACTATTTTGGTTCATTGATGCATTTGTCTTGATCAATTTGGTATTTTTTTTTTAGCCCTTTTCGGTGGCTGTTTGGTTAGTTTATCCATTTAGGCCCAAGTCCAACCCCCCACCCCCCAATTAAAGAGTACGTCGCTGGAACTAATAGCCAAAGTATACCACGGTGTTAAGTTACTAGTGCACAAATTTATGTTTCTACAATTAGAGTACCAGAGATATGTAAAGAAGTGTCCTATATTCATTTTGTTTCAGATTCACTGCTGGACACACCAGTGACGTGTGTAGAGGCAGCACAAACTTCAGACCACTTTGTGCTGGACACACCAGTGACGTGTGTAGAGGCAGCACCAACTTCAGACGACTTTGAAGAAACACACGTGTGTCCCCCGCCACCAGCTCCGGAGCAGATCTGCGTAGGTCAGGTTGAAGATGGCCTGAGAGAGCAATTAGCGTTAATTATGGACCGGGGGTTTAGTGAGGGGTGGGGTGCAGTCAAGTCTCAGAAACCTGAGGACCTGGCGCCAGAGATAAACACTGAGACGGGCCGCGCAGAACTGTTGTGTCACGTGATACAGGACCAGGAGAGAGGGGAGGCGGTCGAACGCCCCACTCTCGTCCCTGCTCACCAGCGTACTCAACCTGTTGAATGCGATAGTATCGTGAGTACCAACAACAATGGTCAAGGTGACACGATTGTAATACACACTGACCAGGCCAACACATGTGTTGTAGCAGAGGGTGATGTCTGTGAATATGGTGAGCCTGAAATCAGTTCAGACATTTCATCCGCTCAAGATTTAGAAAATCGTTATGTTCACGTCAAACAAGATGGAAAACTCATTCAGCTACTTAATCCTCGGACATTTTTGAGTAAAATCATAAAATTTCCTAGAAAGTCCTCACCTGAAGTAAAAAAGTCAAAAGTCTCTAAACGTTTCGTTGAAGAAAGTGTCCGTGAACCAGAGCCAGAGAGGAAAAACATCGAAATATTTACTGTACTGTACCAGCCTTGTAGCGCAGAGATCTTGTATATACCAAAAGTAAACATTGGTGTCAATATGGACCAGAACACAGAGCAACATAATGGCGCAACATTGATTAATGAAAAACAGCACAGAAAAGAAACACAGGACAAGAAGGAAATTCTCGCAACAGATGAAGTACAGAAAGAAACTTTGGCTGTAGAGGAAGTACAGAAAGAAACTTTGGCTGTAGAGGAAGTACAGAAAGAAACTTTGGCTGTAGAGGAAGTAAAGAAAGAAACTTTGGCTGTAGATGAAGTACAGAAAAAAACTATGGCTTTAGAGGAAGTACAGAAAGAAACTTTGGCTGTAGAGGAAGTACAGAAAGAAACTTTGGCTGTTTTAAACTCTGCAAAAAATGAAACTATCAAACAGAGTCCTGACGTGAGAGTGAAGTGTTCTCAAAATTCAACTTTCCAGGAAACACTCAACGACAATCCGCCCCAGCAGTCAATTAAAAACAGGAGCTTGTCTACGTCATCGGATGATTCATCTTCTGGAGTTGAAGAGGAGCTGATCAGAAAAGATGTCGTTAGCTCTTCACACTCCACCCACCCATTCCATAGTGACGCAATAACCAACTTGGGAACTGACCGACACGTTGATTTACCTTTGAAAGAAAAGGGAACAGTAGCCGAGAGTGCAGATAGTAACAGCGACCGATGTAGCGGCGAGACGGAAGGAAGAAATGACAAACTGGAAATGGTCAAAGTAACTCCTTTGGAAGAATTAACATTTATTGTGAATAATCAGAATGAAGTTCACCAACTGACTAAACCGCCTGTAGACAATTTCATTTCGTCAGTTGCAAGTCCATCTGAATCAGGTCACACTAGATCTCAGCAAGTTTCACTCAGTTCTTCAGTGAGATGTCCACCAGACGAACAAGTAGAAACAACAATTGCTTCGAATATTCAGAAAGATAAAGAAACCAAATCTGGAAGTTGTGTAGATAAACAAGAGGAGGAAGATAAGACAAAAATTGAAATAGAAATGCTTGGCCAACCTCTTCACACAGACAGCTTACACCATCAACAGCTGAATGATAGCGAGACACAAGAGACAAAGACAGTTGAAGAATCAAGTCCAGTAATAGAAACTCATCATATTGTGATTACTTACACAGGTAAAGACAAACAACCGAAGAAAAAGTCCAAGAAAACCAATTCACCTGAAAGTGATCAAACTAAAAAGAAACATTTTTTCAGTTGGCCGTTTAGAAGAAATAAAAAGATAAACGAAGAAAGGAAATCTGGTGAGGGAAGTTCAAGTGATGATGATACTGGAGAAACAACGGTGGAACTGGAAGACGTGAAAATCGAAAATGTTGACTTTTCGAAAGAGGAAGAAACTACATTTAATGAAGGGTCTTCCCCCAGAACGTCAACTCCCCAAGACATATCACAAAACACAGATGTTAGACTTGACCACACAGTAGACATATCAACAGAGTCTGAGCAGACGGCAGAATCTGGCAAGTCATCACGCAGGTCTTCGGTGTCTTCTTCCTCTTCTGTGAATTCAATCACAGGTCATATTGACCCATCAGTAACATTGCATGCCACACCGAATTACTCGGGCATTGTGGTGCATGAGGTCATTTGTGTCACAGACAAACAACAACAATATAAGTCTAACACAGATTCAAGTGACAAGACCACGAACTCATCTGACAGTGAGACTATCCAGACATCAGACACTGTACAGACATCAGACAATACAAACACAGGGGTAGCGGATAAAACCTTGCTTCATAAAAATAAACACAAGAGAAACAAAGCGCCAAATGATATTTCCATCTCTTCGAAAAAATCAGGTGAAGTAGAAAAACCTTTTAAGACGACAAAGTTAAAATATGATAAAAACTCAAGTGCAGAACCCTCATCGTCTGGTGAAGACTCTGAGGAAATACCCAGGGATAGAACACAAATTCACAATTCTCAAGATGGACAGGAGGAAACACAACAAAAAGTTGCATCTCAAACAGCATACACGACTGATGGCGTCAAATCTGAAACAAAACCATTAGATACGGGTACTTCAACAGAGAAAGTCGAGTCTGCGTCACCAAAGTCCCAGAAAGCGAGTAAAATCTCCAAATTTCTTAATGAACTTCGATCGCCAACTAAAAAGGAACCGGAAGTAAATTTCGACAACATTCTAGGCTCCGACCAGAGGTTTGATGGTCAGTATCATCGTGAGGATGACGTCACTCACGGGCTACCAGACAGCCAGTCTCCCTCACTGAAGTCTGTCACTCAGGTAGAATATGAAGAGACATCCAATGATCCTCAAAATGTTATTTCTGAGCCTCGACATTTTGTTGTGGTGGCTATAGATGTGGGAACAACACACAGTGGATATGCCTTCAGGTAAGTTGTTCATTATCAGACTTCTAGTAGTTCGACCAAACTTTGTAACTGTGTGACGTGTATGTAATACACAAACTACTTCTATTATATAAATACATGTATTTATATATCATTTACGTTTTATTTGAGTCAGTTTTGTTCGTGACCCTGGCAGTGTGTACATGATGAGACGGTGGTCTGGGGAAGAGCCTGGATTGGTCAATCAAAAAACACTCACATCCCTACTGCTCACCCCTGAAGGAAACTTCCACAGCTTTGGATACAATGCTCGCAGCAATTATCTCAACTTGATCCCACTGGAAGCGAAACACTGGTTGTATTTCAGCACATTTAAGATGGAACTGCACCATAATACAGTAGGTCAATGCAGTCTTTATCACCACATTTCTGTCACATGCTATACAAGTACTTCATTACAGAAGATCACAGTCACACTACATATCATAATTACATTACAATATGTAACAATACATTAACCAACAATACAAATATTATACAACAAGTACAATTGCAATAACAAACAAAAGTGAGTCCAATCAAAATAAGTAACAATTCAAGAGCTACAATTACAATAAAGAGAGTATAACTTAAGAAAATTGCAATAAGTAAAATTACAATTAGAAACACTAATAAACGGATCTTTACAAAATAAAGGAACTATAGAATTAGGATAATTAAAATAATGCTATGAGAACGGTCAACTGGTTCACCAAAGGCCTATTGTACCACTTATCTACACAATTAGTCTAGAAGTAATATTCAATTACTCTAAATTTAACAAAAAAAATGGATGTTCTTTAGATTAGCGACGGATGGTTGTGTCTTACAGTCCTCGACTGTCGACCTGAGTGGCCCGGTTTGATATCCAGTAAGAAACCAAAGGAATGTTTCAGGTCGTGGTTTAAGTTTCTTCCATATCTCCCGTGGTGTATCAATGGTCATTGTGCTGTCATCTATGATCATTGGGCTGTCAGCTATGGTCATTGGGCTGTCATCTATGATCATTGGGCTGTCAGCTATGGTCATTGGGCTGTCATCTATGATCATTGGGCTGTCAGCTATGGTCATTGAGCTGTCAGCTATGGTCATTGAGCTGTCATCTATGATCATTGGGCTGTCAGCTATGGTCATTGAGCTGTCAGCTATGGTCATTGGGCTGTCAGCTATGGTCTTTGGGTTGTCAGCTATGGTCATTGGGCTGTCAGCTATGGTCATTGGGCAGTCAGCTATGGTCATTGGACAGTCAGCTATGGTCATTGTGCTGTCATCTATGGTCATTGGGCTGTCAGCTATGGTCATTGGTCTGTCAGCTATGGTCATTGGGCTGTCAGCTATGGTCATTGGGCTGTCAGCTATGGTCATTGGGCTGTCAGCTATGGTCATTGGGCTGTCAGCTATGGTCATTGGGCTGTCAGCTATGGTGAGGATGGAAAAAGGAAACTTCAAAAACTGTCCCATTGGTAGTTTAGGGAATAAATATATCATCATTTTACAGATCTCACAGATCAGCGGTGAGTAGATTCAGAAATTTTAAGAAAAGATATACGCCCAATTTTATGAGAAAACTTAGAACATTCATGTGAAACGTGTGGCCGAGTGGTGTAGACACTCGACTGTCGACCTTATAGTCCTGGGTTCGATCTTCGGTGAGAACCATGGGAATTTTTGTAGTTGAAATGTGTTTCAAAGTCGTCCCACGAGTCCACCCAGCTTTAAATGGGTACCTGACTTAAGTTGGGGAAGTAAAGGCGGATGGGCGTTGTGCTAACCACACAATCCCTTTATATGCTGAGGTTATAGAAACAGATGAATTCTACACTTCATCTGCCCCGATGGCCCGTTAGGGCTAAGGGAACTTTTTAGAACATTGATAAAACATTATTTTTTGCGTCAATGTATAGAATTTGTATCACAATTTTGAATAAATGTGTCTTGTCCCAAAAAACCCTTACCCCACACCCCCCCTTTTCCATTTTGGTCGGCGGGTAACGCTGTCCATACAAAATAATTCAAATTGGTTACTTTGAGAAAATATTGATATAAAAATATTAAACTAATCGTTTCATCCATAGAAAATGACATTTTTGTGAAGGAAATCGGACAATGTTTATAAAACAACTAAATTTATTACTAAAATGTGGCGTTATATACATTTTCTTTTCTCTTAATCCACCCCTCGATTGTCTGTATAGCGCCCGAAAATTGTTCACCGTAGACTGCTGACATAAAATTAAGTTTCCATTTAGACGATTACATGTATTTTTTTTTTGTAAAATTAACTTTTTATTTACTTCAAATAATAATAATGGATTACAAATGAATGAAAAAGGCAATACAATTTAAGGGAGCTTTTTAAAAGATTATTTCTCCATTGTGATAATTCATTTTGAAATACTGTAGTGTATTGTACAATGCTGGATTAACTGTACCTGTCCATATCATTACTGTACTGTACAATGTTTATTAACTGCACCTGTTCATATCATTACTGTATTGTACAATGCTGGATACATGTATAATCAAAGTAAGCTCGTGTTTTTCCCTCGATGCCCTATGTCAATAGTCATGGTCAATAGTTATAGCCAGTAATCGTCAATAGTCATGGTCAATAGTTATAGCCAGTAATCGTCAATAGTCATGGTCAATAGTTATACCCAGTAATCGTCAATAGTCATGATCATCAATAGCCATGTCAATAGTTATGTCAATAGTCATTTGTCCATACTCATGATCATCAAAAAGCATGGACATTAATAGTTATGGTCATTAATAGCCATGGTCATCAATAGCCATGGTCAATAGTCATGGTCAATAGTCATGGTTAATTTAGCAAGATGTAGTAATGACTAGTAATAAAATAAAAGAAGAAAAGAAAAACGGATTAAAACGGAGCAGCCCTAAACTCGACTAAGAACCGCCATCATTGGTATACACTATATATTGTTGCTGTCAGAATGGTGTATTATTTACATGTGAATTGGGTCAAGTCAAGCTGTAAGACACAGGCTAAAAAAAAAACTAAAAAAAAAATGACGTGATGGAATGAAACATGAAGTGGAGTTAGTAAATAAAACAAATGGGTCTATCTAGTTAGTATTTTCTAGTCTGTTGTAACGATGGAATAAAACATGAAGTGGAGTTAGTAAATAAAACAAATGGGTCTATCTAGTTAGTATTTTCTAGTCTGTTGTAACGATGGAATGATGGGGTTGAGTGTGGTGGTGGGGGGATTATAGCAATGCACACTTAGTCCAGGGAGATAACACTTATACTATGTTTGAAATTAACATGGATTGTCGTTCTTGGCAATCCTGGCTTCAGATAGTAGGATTGTTCTTCTAATCTTTATTCTTCTGAGTGTTTACATTCTTGTACTTCCATGAAGTGAAGCGTCTATTCTTTGACTGTTTTTCCCAATTTATAAAATAAACTCACCTATCGTAGTGTTACAAATATGTATATACTTATATAAAAATAAAACTAATTCATATAACACGTTATTTGATATTAGGAATAGTTCGTAAAAACCCGAACTGATCATCACCTGTCGTCCATTAATGTATTCATATGGAATGTGTGCAACATCCTGCATTCCAAACTTGTATTGTTGAAAATATTAACATAACATTAACCTGTGAACTTTGACCTACTGAGATTTAATTGATGTGAAATAAATTAGCGGGTAATTAAACAATGTACCAGGAAAACACAGGACTAAGTAAACACAGGACTAAGAAAGCACAGGACTAAGTAAATACAGAACTAAGTAAACACAAGACTAAGTAAGCACATGACTAAGTAAACATACGACTAAGTAAGCAAGCTACTTAGTAAACACAGGGCTAAGTAAACACAGAGCTTAGTAAACATAGAACTAAGTAAATATAGGACTAACTAAACACATGACTTAGTAAACACAGGACTAAGAAAGCACATGACTAAGTAAAAACAGAACTAAGTAAACACAAGACTAAGTAAGCACGTGACTAAGTAAACATATGACTAAGTAAGCAAGCTACTTAGTAAACACAGGGCTAAGTAAACACAGAGCTAAGTAAACATAGAACTAAGTAAATATAGGACTAACTAAACACATGACTTAGTAAACACAGGACTAAGCCAACAGGTTCTAACTTAGTGTTAAGTAAACACAGGACTAAGTAAAACTAGAATTAAGTAAACACATGACTAAGTAAACATAGGACTATGTACTTTTTTCAACTAAATCTTTGATAAATTGACATTTGTGTAGCGGTTTAAAGTAAATTCTTGCTACATGGGAAAAAAAAACTTTAAAAATTAAAATAGTATATGGTTCATTATATCATTAAAAGTATTTATAGAAAATATATTGTCCAAAAAAGCATGGGCGCATAAGTCTATTAGTGGTTTTATTTATTCATTGCTAAATGTAGCTTCAAATTTCCTACGTCCAATATACTGTTTACCAATGAATCATAAGACATTTTAAGTCCACAATATTTTGATTTTATAATTTTTTTTTTAATCATAAATTATAATAGATGCAAACTTGCAACTACGCAGTAGGAGGCTCTCAAAAGATACCTTCTGTTGCCACCTTCAAATGTTGTCTGACCCTGTAGTTCTGTGATTCGCATGAGTTCGCCAAAAAATTAATTCACTAATTTCTTAATCGAGAATATAGATAAATTATTAAATTATTTTATATTGTTTTCCCCTTTGTTTTCTTTTTTTTTTTATTCTTTCTTTACATGTGGGTCGCGAAAAACAAATGTCTATGAGTGGGTTCGCAAATCGTACAATTTTGAGAATAACTGGTCTAAACAATTCAAAAGACTGGCACGACCATGACTTATGATGAAATGCAATGTTTACGTGCATAATAAAGCAATGCGAATCGAAAAGTAAAAACAAAGTGTAGTAGGTAAATTTTTACACGCTTTTTTTTTTACCACCATAAAACACATGAGAGAAATAATTAGATTGTGTGTGTCACATTGTGTGCTGTTGTATTTTATTTACGTACTTATTGTTGTTCTTGTATTGTTGTTTTCGTAAAGGGGAGGAGGTGGCGGACAGTGGGGAAAGTATAAATGAAAACAAACACTACATTCATATAAACAAACACTACATTCATTATTTTATAAGCCACCGAGGCTGCAAAATAAAAAAAAAAGTTTAAACATTTCAGTTTTAGGGCTTAGAGAGTACAACTGTGGTTGTTATTTTGTTTTTATAACAAGTAAAGAGTTTACAAACTCACCGTACTTCGGACTTCTTCTTTACTTTCATAAAATAGTTGACACGTTATTCTGTGTCACCATAGATATGCTAGGAATTTAGAGAATTGCTGCGTCATTTAAGTGGCGGCCAAATTTTGTTTTAATGCTTCTGTAAGAAAATAAATCTGCGTAATTGAAAAATATTCAACAATAAGAATTAGCTTTTTTTTAATAGTGACTGAATGGGTGAATAATTAGCATCACAAATGCATGCTTTATTTACGAGCTCGTCTAAAGTTAAATTACAATTAGATGTTGGTCTAATATGTACACACAGATGCAATGCCATAATTAAATAAATTAAACTAAAAAAAAATTAATATTGCTCCTCATTCATCAAAATAGTTTAAAACTTGAAATTATATTCATTTATTCTATTTGAAACTGACATTAACCTGAAATTAGACAGATATCTATAGCTGGAATGGAAATACAATATTAGCTAATGTAGACTCAGAAACCTTCCAGTAGAGATGACTAAATATACACGTATAGTCTCTAGCAGAAGTGTGACCAAATAAATACGTATAGATTCTAGCAGAAGTGTGACCAAATAAATAGTATGGTTCCTAACAGAAGTGTGATCAAATAGACACGTATAGTTTGTATCAAAGATGACCAATTAGACGCGTATAGTATCTAGAAGAGGTGTGACCATATTACGGTACGACTAGCTCTTACAAGTCAAGGTGAAATAGTAGATTTGAGCTCTGCAATGGATTCGTACATTAACTTGATGACTTGGCTAAGGAAACTGATAGTTGATGGGTTTGTTCAGATTCTTGTTATAGCAAAGGAATTGGCTTAAAACATGGAAGTTGTTGCAATCTTTCCAGCCAAACGTCAATGGAAAAGGATGTTTGATAAATCTGTGGAAAACTTCACACCTCGAAATGTTGAAGATGACTACAGGATAAATTGCTTCAACAGAATTGTAGACACTGCAATTCAATCATTGCAGCCGAGATTTGAACAGCTGAAATCAAACCACAATCTATTTGTCCACTAATGAAAGATACACTGATTTCCCCAACTACTTTGTTGCACTCGTAATATTTTTAACAATACCCGTAACTGTGGCATCTGGTGAAAGAAGCTTATCGCACCTCAAATTAATCAAGAATTACTTGAGATCAACAATTCACGAAGATAGATTGAACAGTTAGGCAATTCTTGCTATTGAGCGTGATCTATGTAGGAAATAGAATTTTGATGATTTACTGTATAACTTGGCTACACGCAAGGCTCGTAAAGTAAAGTTAATTTGATCGTGATTTTGTACTTAGTAAAGAATTAATAAAATACAAGGACGAATTTATTTTCTAATACAAAATCTTAATTTACACTTATTAACCTTATCCCCTACCCAGACTGGGCCCCGCACAGTCCGTTTCGCATAGGGCCCAGCAATTGTTAGGGCTGGCCCTGGTTAGACACATGTAGTCGCTAATAGAGGGGTGAACGAATAGACACGTATAGTTTCTAACAAAGGTGTGGCCAAATAGACACCTATAGTTTCTAACAAAGGGGTGAGCAAATAATCAAGTATAGTTTCTAACAAAAATGACAAAATAGACACATATAGTATCTAGCAGAAGGGCGACGAAAAAGACACGTAGCCTATAACATCTAGCAGACGTGACCAATTAGACACGTAGATTCTCTAACAGAGGGATTAACTAATAAACACGAGAATTCTTTAGTTTTATTCTTGACTCTTTTGTTTTAATAGATCTTGTTAAATTAATTATCTTTGGTGCTGTGCTTCAAGTTCTTTATACTCAATAATTGAATTACGGAATCCATCACTGACTGACTGATCGCCAATTCTCCATCTTACCGTCTATATATAGAAGGCTGGAATTTGGCACTCATTCCTCACAGCTTATTGGTTATAGTTATCAAGTTTCTCTTCGATGGTATACCCGTAACGATCCTAGCGGTCGCCCAAATAATTTGCATATTTATCTGTATAACACTGTAGCCGAAGTATTTTAAAAATCATACTTATATGTAGAAATAAATATCAATACATTTATTTATATTAAAAACTAGCAATAACAGCATACAAATTTAAACTGTTGTGATGAAAAGAAAAAAAAATTAAACACACTCTGTTTTTTTATTGATTTTTATATGAGTGATTGAAGAATCCCAGAATTCATGGTATAGTAGTAACAGTAAGAACTGAACATTATTCAAACACTACACGTTCAAATAATGTCTCATATTATTATTTACACACCTCTATCACTGATGAAATGTAGCATTCGTTAAAATATTCGTATACCCACCGAACATAATTAATCATAGCTATGTGACTTTTTCATTCCGACAGAACATAAATAATCATAGATATGTGACTTTTACATACCGACAGAACTTAAATAATCATATTTATGTGACTTTTACATACCGACAGAACTTAAATAATCATATTTATGTGACTTTTACATACCGACAGAACTTAAATAATCATATTTATGTGACTTTTACATACCGACAGAACTTAAATAATCATATTTATGTGACTTTTACATACCGACAGAACTTAAATAATCATATTTATGTCACTTTTCTCCGCAAAGGAACTATCCCTTGACACAAAACTGGTGGCAGCCAATGGTGAAAAGTTTCCTGCTATCAAAGTGTTTGCCTATTGTTTGGAATTCTTCAAGACTCACGCGCTACAGCAGCTGAGCGATCAGTCTGGAACTGAAATATTGAATGAAGATATCCGTTGGGTCATCACAGTGCCTGCAATATGGAAGGCTCCAGCCAAACAATTTATGCGAGAAGCAGCTTATGAAGTTGGTCAATTTTTTTTTAGCTTTTGGATTATAAAAAGGAATATTTATTTATATTATTATTTGTTTAAATTGATAATTCCTTTTATTATTACTTGTTTTTTTTATATGTATACATTTATAATTGTTTTATCAATATATGTTTTTAAATATTTGTTTAAATTTATAATTCCTCATGTTGTAGGCAGGTTTGGCTAGTCGGAATTTTCCAGGGCAGTTATTGATAGCTCTGGAGCCTGAAGCTGCCTCCATCTACTGCAGGACTTTAAGAATGCATCAACTTGTTCCTGACAATCCTTTAAAACGGCCGTTACAATCGCCCGGTAGACACAATGCAGAATTGAACAATAGCAACATGGCTGTTACAGAACTGACTGTTGGTAATACATACATGTGACATCAAGTGTCATCTGTTCTTAGTGATGTAGTTATCAACTCTTTAAATATAATGTAGTTAAAATGGGCTTAGATTATAAATGATGCAGGGCCATCGACAAAATGTCTTCACCCTCTGGTAGACTCCAAATTTATTTTTTTGAAAACCTGCCTACAGCCTTCCTCCTACTCCTACTGACTAGTTCTCTCATTGCAGAGTTTACAAAGAGTTGTGATTCCTGAATGGACAGCGCCATTAACAATTGTTTCCATCGACCACCTCCCCCACCCCCAACCTACTATTGAGGAGCCCCAAATTTTGATGGGCCCCAACTCTCAATGGGTCCAATGTAGAGTCCAACTTTAAACCCTTTTACATGTTTCTCTTTTTAAAGGGCCGAATAATCTCTTCTGTGCCTGTGGCTTAAATTAACTTAGTCTGCCTCTGAATGCATTTCATTTTGCCAAAACATAGACATGTTATTCTATTTCTGTTGACTAAAGACGTAAATGATTCTTATAATTAGAAATAGAATATAAAGGAAAATAATTAGACACAAATATAAAATTTATAATGTTTTCAGATTTGAATAAGTCTATTGCATCTATCGTTGAAAATGTGCAGGATGAAATTGTTGATCTACATGTTCAAGGTTTATTTATTGTTTGTCCAATCTTTTTCTATTTGTATTGGTTAAAGCACACACACCAATATTGTCACTCTCATTCAATTCACTTCCTGCATTGAATTGCATGCACTTACCTGTAAATGTGGTTGCATGAACTGACCTGTAATGTAGTTGTTTGCCATTGTGTCTATGAATTGGGAGGATAGAAAATAATTGGAAAATTTAATATGGATCTACCACACACATGAATCAAATTAATATTTAAAAAATCAGGTCATATTTGTACAAATGTCAAAAGTCAGTGAATCTCGAAGTGTGGACACAAGATGGTTTGAAATGAGTCACCAAAAAAACGTTATAATTACTTAATGGAGATAATTTACAATTAGTTTTATTTCTTTCTTTTATTATTTCTTTAACAGTGGGTTAAAAATAGCAAAAAATGAGAGACGCAGTTGTTAGATAGCTAAACTCTATTATCAATTCTTGCCATAAGCACTTGATTAAAAAGATATATTGCACCGATATATTTAGACCCAATACTATTATTTTCTGTTCTGTTTAAGATTCCATTGAAAGCTGAAAAGCTATCCATTTAATTATTTCTGTTAAATTTAAATGATTGATTAACAATGGTACAATGACTTGGATCTATTGAGTTCAATTGTACACTGTCTTACCCAGAAAACTGTGTACCGTGAACCTATGACACACACCTGTTATTTCTCTAATTGTACAGTCATATCACTTGATTTGTACAAAGCGCGGACACAGAGAAACAAAACGTTATTTTGTTTTCATAAAATATTCTAGCATACAGGGAAAACATCGTTTGTTCAAGTGCAAGTCTCCCGAATGAGGACTGAGAATAAAACAATATTAAACTTTTATTCACATTTTACTTCTTTCCAAAACTTCCTGTTGTCCCAATTGTTTGATACTGAGCTTGTTTTTATAATTACTTTGCAATTTTTTTTTCCTTTTTGTGCTTGAAATTCAATAAATGAGTATGATGACATTATAATTGTGTGCACTGTCATACACACACAATTCTAAATGTGTACACTGCCATGAACACACAATATTTTAAATGTGTGCACTGTCATACACACACAATTCTAAAGTTGCCTTTATGTTTACAGGTATAATATCTCTCCTATCTGCAACTATTACCTTTTACATGTATTATTACGTCAAAAATGAAAATGAAATAGTTTCTCCAAAGTTTATACTTATTTCTGCTACGCATTAAATGTACGAAAAAAATTCACACTTCAAACACAATTAGCGAATCAGATAGCAGCTATTCGGTTATCTTAGTTTTACCTCTATATAAGTATGTCAGAGTTAAATACGTAGTCAGTGAGTGTGAAATGTAAAAAAAATAAAAAATGTCGCTACTTGCTGATATATTTATGGCTTTACATGATTTATAGAAATACGTTATCTTTTGTTTACTAAAAACATCAGGTCTAGGTCTATAAAAGTCTATAAAAGTGTTTTAATATATATATATATATATATATATATATATATATATATATATATATATATCTGTTTAGGTTCCAGATACCTAATTGTGGACTGTGGAGGTGGTACAGTGGACATCACTGTCCATGAGTTGTATCCATCAGGTCATATTAAAGAACTTCATCGAGCTACTGGTGGACCGTTTGGTTCAATTGGTAATTAACGTTCTGTTGATTTGTTTCTTATAAGTGACCATGAAATAAAAATATCACCATTATGACTCTTTTCAATACCACTTTACACCCCCACCCCACCCCCACATTTTGTAACATCACAGTTTAGCGACACTCTCTGAACATAAAATGAATTTAACAATAAGAAATACACAACTGAATATACCCAGTACTTGATATTTAACAGCAATGGGTCTCTGGCTGTGTCGCCCCCTCCGGCAGTAGATTATTCCCCCCTCCCCCCCCCCCCCAATTTATGCCACTTGACTTGATCCAGTGTGTGAAGGGCCTGTAAGGATGAGATATTTAGCTCTTAGATCCTATAAACCACTAATGGGATGGTTTTATGATGCTCTTCTTTCATTCTCACCATAGACTATAGTGAATTAGTCATGGAGGTACTACTGGAGATATAGTTTGTTGACTATACACACCCTGAGTCAAACCCGTAACCCACGGCTTACATATTGAGCAGCAGCGTGAGGATCCGTCTCACTATCCAAGCGCCACCCATTAAAAAAAATGTTCCTTAAATGGGACAATTTTTAGGTTTGGTAGTGTCCTTCTTTCACCCCCACTACAACAGTGAGTGTAATAGCCATGGAGGCACCACAGTGACATGGGGGGGGGGGGGGACTTTCACTTTGACCTGAATAATTCCCTTGATTCTCACCGGAAATCTAGTAGAACACGTCTTTTTTCCAAGCTACATATAAAATTACATCTTCTAAAACTACTTAGTAAAACACGTCTTTCAAAGCTACATGTAATATATGTCTTCCAGAGATAGAAAAAAATAACTATTCTCTATTATTTAGAAATTATAATTTAAGATTCTATTTTTTAATTCATTATCATGTTCAACTATAATTTATTTTTTAAATTAGGAGTGGACTCGGAATTTGAGAAACTTTTGTGCAGCATATTCAGTGCTGAGTTTATTGATCACTATAAAAAGAAATATCCCATGGGATGGGTTCATCTTATGACAGATTTTGAATCGAGGAAACGATCAACTTCACCAGTGAAGTCTACATTTTTGAATGTTTCGCTACCCTTCACCTTTATTAGTGACTACAAAAAACAAAAGGTTGGTTATGTTGAGTTTGTTATGTGCCTAGGGTTATGTTTAGTACTAGATCCACATGTACGCAATAAAAGTGGTTGGGGTTAGGTTCAGCACTAGATTAACATGTGAGCAAACTAAATTGGTTAAGGTTAGGTTCAGTACTAGATCAACATGTAAGAAATAAAAGTGGTTAGGGTTAGGTTCAGTACTAGATCAACAAGTAAGAAATAAAAGTGGTGCTTATCTTTGCAATGGAAGAGTGTGCACCTTGGAAAAAACTATTTGCTGAATTTATCCTATAACTCATTAAATTTTTAGTCATTTTTACTGATTATAAAACGTTAATTTCTTTTTCACCATGTTTAGTCTGCAGCATAAGGTTCACTGTGCTTGGAGAATATAAAAACAATTATAAATTGAAACAATTCTAGACGTTTTTGAATTTGAGCTTTTGACGGGTATCAGGTTATGACCTTTCAGTTTAGTTGACAACTGACACTGGTGACATGCATGTGCAATAATATCTTCGCCTTACATATAAAATGACATTATATGTTATAATTTATTAATTAAGTTTACTTATTAGTTAGTTTAATTATTATTTACTCTAAAGTATTTATGGCATATTACTATACAGACTGACCCAGATATTGCTGTCAAACGTTATGGTGACCCTGAAGTGGATTGGTCACAACAAGGAATGTTGCGCTTGTCTCCAGCAGCAATGAGACAGCTCTTCCTGCCAACTTTAACGCACATTAAACAAGCCATTGGTGATGTTCTCAACCACCCAAATGCTAGAGGTAAAAATCAAAAGTACTGTCATGGAATCTAAGCCAAAATGGGGGGGGGGGGAATTTTTCACAATAATCATTTCTCCAATCTTTTTATTTTGTGTGTGTATCAATAAATATATATCAGATAATTAGAAATAATTTATTTTATGTGTATCAATAAACAGACATCAGATTATTTATAATTGATTGTTTTTGTATCAATAAACAGATTCCAAATAATTTCAACATAATTGATTATGTGTGTATCAATAAACAGATATCAGATTATTTCTACATAATTGATTGTGTGTGTATCAATAAACAGATATCAAGTACATGTTTCTGGTGGGAGGATTCTCAGAATCACCACTGCTACAGTATGAAGTGAGGCATGAATTTAATAATATCATGAAAATACTCATTCCCCAAGAAGTCAGTCTAGCAATTTTAAAAGGTAAATGTCGTATTTATTTGTCAAAAAATTCCTCTAGCAATCAAGGTGTTGAGCTTATAAATACTTTATGTGTAAAAAGAAAGAAAAGAAATATTCCATACAATATCAAAAAAGGTTTCTCACAAAGAGAATAAACTTTTACATTCCCCTAAAGGATTGTTGATAATTATGACAATATTTTGGAGCATGCACTGTCCTATATATTATGAGGTCTTGAAATTGTCAAATCATTTATTCTTAAGTATTTTTAGAATATCATTTATAAGCATAGACTTTTGGTCTACCTTTTGTTTATTTTTTTAAATGCTGGACATTAAAGACCTAATTCTTTTTTTCAATCTCAACAGGTGCAGTCTTATTTGGCCTTGACCCTTCTATTGTAAATGTGAGAAGGTCAAGATTAACTTATGGTGTTGGCATCCTTAACAAATTTGATCCTTCTAAACATCCAATGTCCAAATTGGTTACGAGCTCAGGAGTAGAATGGTGCACTGATGTTTTTGATAAGTATGTTGAAACAGATCAGCCAGTGTTATTAGGTACATCTGTTGTAAGAAGATATGCCCCAGCTAATAAAGGTAAAATTTACAATACAATTAAAGAGAGAAATTAATAATTTAACAATATTTAGATTTAAGCTGAAATACATTTTTTTCTGCTCATGATTTTTTTCCACATTATTTTGGTAATTTAAATATGTCAAAAATATTGGTATAAACTGTAAAAAAAAGTGAGAGCTAAATAGGTAGTTTATAATGTAGCCTATATTCACTTGTATATCTACATGTAACTTATACAATACATTCAATTGTGTATCTACAGGTCAGAGCAGTATTGTATTAAATATTTACAGTAGCCTTGACCCGAATGTCAAATTTATAACTGACCCCGGAGTAAGTCGCTGTGGCACACTTAGTTTAACTTTACCATCAATAAATGATGTTGACACATCACAGCATCCTCGAGAAATTCAAGCCCAGATGTCATTTGGAGATACAGAGATCAGTGTTTTTGCAAAAGATGTCTTCAGTGGGAAAATGGTCAAAGCTGCAGTAGATTTTTTAGGAACATAGAAAAATGTTTGAAATCTGATTAAAATATGAGTTCCAATCTAACAGTCATGTATTTCTATGTAACTGAATCTTGATGTAATATACTCTATATAATGATCAGGTTGTTCTGCAATATTTTTTACAACTGTATACAATTTACTAAGCATTTTTATTCAACCTATTTTTATTATATACTTTATACTTATAAAGCTGTATTTCACATTAATTTTGTTGCTTCAGTTTTCAAAAAAAGTTTTTGTGAAATGTCCCAGTAAAAAAAATATTTAAAGCTATGCCTAATTTTATGATTTCTTTCCTTTAAGGTTATTTCTGTACAATATCAGGATAATGTAATTAATAAAAGGAAGTGTACAGTAGGGTTATGACAAATTTCAAATTTATTAGCCTGGGATTGTAATCGAGGAACTTTTACCTAAAAATCGCAAAAATGACATTGGCTTTGCCAAAATATGAAAAAACCTCCCGTGCCTAAGTGAATTTCCTTTTTTTAACATTGAAACATATAGAGGTTCAAACAATTTTAATTATAACATGTAAGTTTTGCATAAAATACACATGAGAATGCATATAAATGAGCATATTAAGTGTTTTTAATAGTATTTCAGATTTGTGTGTTTGTGTTTAAAAATTTGCTGTTAAGATATTTGTCAGTTTGCAAGTAGAATGAACCTCCTCCATCAACATTACAGCTCTCTCAGCTACTATGTTGGAACGAGGCACATCAAGCATTGATGGTTCATTATTCCAGTGATTACAGAAACATTTTACAGCATTGGGACACTGAAGCTTGGTGACATCAGATCTTCATAATCCATCTCTTAGTAGTGTTGGTTAGAAAACCAAACCCTCGACTATGTAGTTGCAATAAAATCAAAGTTACCTCCAGCCAATTTGGATTTAATGTCAGGTGACCGTGACGGAATAAGAAAAAAAAGTCCATCACAAGTCGAAGAACAAGATCAAGAACGTGGTGTTGGCAGCTTATGTATTGTGGTTCTTTAAATCCCTTCTCTTGAAAAGTCCTCTGAAACCTGGCTACAACACCATTTTTCCTACCAGTATTGACTGCTGTTGTCAGAGATGTTCATCTGAATACTGCTCCATGCACTGTACTCATCAAGCAGTTCCTAAAGAGGTTTATAGATGTCTGCAGAGGTTCCACTGTCACAAATTAAAATACCAAGTTACTATGTTCTTTTGTCATTTTTCAAGCAAAAATTTGGTACTCCTTATTGACAATTTTTTTACCATCAAAATGCAAACAAAATTTCTCTTCAGAGATCAGTTCCATCAAGCGGTTTTTAACTAATTCTGCATCTTAAATTGTTCATCGCCAAACTCCAGACTGTAATGGTTTTGGAACACTAACCCCATCTTCAGCCAGACTTTGAAGCATCTGTGATGCTTTTCTGGTTGACAAAAAGTGTTTAGACACGAGTTTGGCAGCAGACTTAGTTGTGTAGCGTGTTACACCTTTTACAGAAAACTCTTGAAGAACTTCAGGGTCACACTCACCACCATTGCTTCTTTTCTAATTATCACTATAATCAGAGATTAACAATTGGCTTGTCGAAGGTTCTGAAGTGTGTTTGTCCGTTTTTGATGGATGGATTTATGATAAAGGAGCCACTTTCACAGTTGTATATCCAACCCTGCCTCCTGATTCAATTTGTCTTTTATACAGTTCTTTATCTTCACGACAAAGCCAATTTCCATTTGCTTTTGTAATAGCAAACAAATTAACAAGATTTTCTATAAAATCTGCGTTTGGTCACTTTCTGTGTTTTTCATAAGAGGTGATAAGTTTTTCAGCCTTTGCCGACACTTGCTGTTTGGATTGAACAGGAAAATTCAGTTTCTCCCAAAGCTTCAACAATTCCTCAGTTATTTTTCTGAGTCAGTCTCTTCTTTCTTTCAATTCATCAAAAAGTCCTGAAAATATTCCGACAATATTTTTGTTGGAAAGCATGTTACATAGCATTTCGCTCATATCCTGTTTAAGTTCAGGTAAACAAAGGCGGCGTTTAGTTCTTGATTTCAAGTTTTGTGCCCATATTCCCCCAGCCGCTTCCATTGCAGATTGACATTTTACTCTGTAAAGACATATTTCCAAGAAGAAGCTCTCAACAGCAAATCTCCAAAAACAATACTGAGCAGAACAAAATAGTTTAAATGATACGATATAGTATAAATTTACAGTTTAAAACCTCACATCTGTTTGGTCAAGTTTCTGCTTGTTGTAAGGTCTAAAACAAGATGACGGTAATGGACGGCACAATCCACAAATTGTTTAAAAAATATATAGCTTTGTTTCAATCAGATTGTCCAAGAGAAAAGCAATATATCTAAACAATTTTGTTCTCTCAAAAAAGTCACATTCTCCTTAAACTGTTAGTTTATTTGACAACCCATCCACTCATAATTAAGAAATTCGAGATGAGGCTAGGCACGGAAGTTTTTACATGAACTGATGAAAAGAACATAAAAAATATTATCTATGGGTAAAAATTCATCTAATCATCTAATGCAACATCAGGAAAATTCAAGTTTTGAAAAAAAAATATTTTTCATAACCCTAGTGTACTTCATGTTGAAATCGTTCTTATTATATGTAGTTTAAAAGATATTTTTTTCTTTACACACACACACACACATTTAAATGTTGATTTTAGAGGTTGTTAAACTGATGTTGTCAAGAGAATGAGTGAAATCCTGATAACACTATCATTAAAAGATTACCTTTATGGAGTATTAACATATTCATATTTTATAAAGACATAAGGAGGGAAGCCCCCCCTTTTGTTTTGTTGTAACCCTTTTACACAGGTAGTGATGGTGATGTGGCCTAATGCAGTTTTATTGTAATATGTATGATAAATAATAATATAAAAAAAATAAATTGTAATAAAAATGAAATCAATCCAAAAAATTATTCCCAAGAGGGATTTGAGGGTGTGCAAGTCTGTTACACAATTTGATGGTGTGCAAGTCTGTTACACAATTTGAGGGTGTGCAAGTCTGTTACACAATTTGGTGTGCAAGTCTGTTACACAATTTGAGGGTGTGCAAGTCTGTTACACAATTTGAGGGGTGAGAGGGGCTAATTTAAATCATATATTGATCAAGTAATTGATCATTTTGGATTATATAATGTTCACACAGTCTCTTTTTTTAAACAACTTGTTAGTGCACTAACTAACTAAGCTAGTCATGTAGTTTAAGATAAACCATTTAAATAGATCTTTTTTCTTATCTCTTCAATTCTTTTTTTTTATTGTTTTGAAAATTTGGTTTTATAAAATATAAATGTCTAACTATAATATTACGAAGCATAAATATCAAAAGAAAATATAGTATATATTACTAAAGCTTAGTTATAAGTTAAGTACATTGTTACTGTACATAATTAAATGCATATATGTATGGATTTTAAACAAATTAAAATGAAATCATTGATTAAAATACTTTTTATAAAACTGATAAATATGAAATGATTAAAAACTTAGTTTTAAAATCAATGCTAAGCCAGAGGATAGTGTACTTGTTATTTACTAGATTTGTCAGAAACAAGCCTTTATAAAATATGTCTGGAGTCCATTTATATTGTGCAGCAGTAAAATATCAGTATTTGTAGTGAAATGTTTAGTAGGAAATCAGTATTTGGCCACTGTCTATATTTGTGCATCCATAGTAAAGAATGGTAATATCGCACTTTTGTTTGCAAAAAACAAAATTATTCTTTATTTCTTGTATGTCAGTATTTGAATTTTTTTATAAAATGTGTATGTATTTATCAAATAAAAATTAATTGCTGTAAAACTGGTATGTTATTTTTTATGTCAAGTAAAGGCTGTGTTTTTACTCTAATAGCAATCTGATTTTATTATAACTTAAAATATATTTACTATATAATTGTTCATAACCACTGTCAAGCCATAATATTTTGTATTTAATACATTTATATGTTAAAGTGTTGAAAATACATGGAATAAAGTGTTCTTTAGTCTGTTTATTGTTGTTATTGTTTAATATATCAAACTTACACCACACTGCTTTGAAAAAGTATAAACTAACAACATATTTATAAGGAAACAAAACACAGAGTACCTTGCTTACATTTCTTGTTTATATCACAATTGCTTCTCGCTAGTGTCATATTTTAAAAATGAAATAATATACACCACTAATATATGATACAAAGAAAAAAATAATCAAAGAAAGGTAAAAAGTAAAAAAGAATTTTTAAAAATTTTTCTAAACAACCATCTAAACTTAAGGGAAAAAAATGTCAAGAAATAACTTTTTTTTTTAACCTATCAACATGAGAATACATCTTTTTAAAAAGTTGTAAAGAAAAACATGATTAAAATGAGGATGAAATATACATACAAATAAAATAAATAGATGTACTCTGCTATTAATTCTACAGGAAAGGGTGTAGACAATTACATATAAACCATCTACAAAATATAACATTCATCATACTCTATCCATTTTATACATCCACAATATAGGATTAATAACTCTCTACAAATTATTGTTCAATAACTGTTTTTTTTTTTTTTTACATATTTAGAGAATGGAATTTTTTTTTCAAAGTAATTATGTACAAGAATGTTTTTTTTTCAAAAAGTGAGGTTGAAACTGAAAAAAACTACCAAAACAAATGTTAAATATCTCTTAACAACAGTCAATAAAAAGCATTGATTGGAACTGTAGTTTACTCGTGTTTCTCCCAAGGTGTCTCTGAAACGGAAAAAAATGATTCATTAAAAAACATAGGAATATATTATTCTAAAAATGGTAAAAAATGCTCAAATGCATATTAAACATTTAAACAATTTGTAACTTTCTTAATCTGATAATTCAGGTATTAAAATATAACAGTACATATATGCCATGCAAATAAAATAAAAACAAGTTCTTTGCACATTACAGAACAGAGCATTCAGAAAATCCAAATAAATGTATTAAAATTAAATAGAAAAATTAATATAGTTTACAAAAAAAAAAAAGGCAACAAATATTTTAATCATCATCTGCAAAGCAGAAAATTATAATGGCAGACTATAAATTAAAGTGAAAAAAACTATTAAAAAATATGCTAATAATATTGCAAAGAAATTATAACTAAATGAGCAAGAATAATTTTGAGGAGAACAGCTTACCTCCATACCACTCAATAAGAATCCAACGTATGAGGCCTGTATGTAGCTGGGGTCCAATTAGTGGATTAAGTTGGGCAATGAATGTTACAATCCAGCTATTCAAAATAAATATATATATTCTTTTTAGCATTTGTTATCAAATTGTCAAATGATATTTGCTTTCTAAAAGTGACAATATGATTATCTGGTACAAAAACAAGATACTTTTTATATTTTTTTAAATTGTAAAGCAACAAAATGAAATATGATGTAATAAGCATTTTTTTTCCTTAGTTTCCTCTTCAAAATCAAAGACTAGTTAAAACCTTGCTCCATAACCGGCATGCTTATGTAAAGCTGACCAAACAAGCACTCAGGTATCATCAACAAAAGCATTGCAATAATAAACTTTACATAAACAAGAGCTTAAAATTTGTATATTTTCTAATAAGTATGTAACAAAATGGACTCAGAACACCAGAAAATGTAATTTCACATAGCTATACATTTATTTTCTGGAAGCAAAGTACTGGCAAGAAAAGCTGAACTCTGTCATGCAGTTTAGATATTTTTATTAAATCAGATCAAGCATGAAGTATAATAACCTTGAATGTACTAATTATATAAATGATAGGTAAAATTAAAAACTCAGTTTGCCCTGTTGAAAAATAGCTAATTACATTTAAACCCTAAAAGTTAAACTCATTTACACTATAACAAAATAGTTTACAATGGAACAAATAAATCCTGCATTCAGATAGTTAAATTCAGATTTTAAAACCATCTTTTTGAATCTGTTGAATTATACACTGAATATACTAATTAATACTATTAAAACCTTTGCTAATTTGTAATAGAAATATACAAAAGACCATTTACTTACAAAATGAAACAGCAGATCCCAGTTAGAATGAGACAAATTTGAACTATTCTAAGAAAATAGAAAAGAAAAAAATATTAGTGAACATATCAAACATTTGAATATATATATACAACAGAAAACTTATAGATTCACCCAACAGAACACCTTTATACTCTTGTTATACTTATGCACACATAAATTATTTTAAGTATTTGATTTTTTTAAATTATATTAATGAAATCTTTGTTATTTATTTAGTCTTGAATAACCTTTTTAACATGCATTCTTTTTTTCAAAAATCTATTGCTGCATACACTTTAACCAATACCTACAGACATTTGCAATATGATAGTTAGGTTTTAACACAGTGGCTAATATTGTATTTGAATGCAGCCTGCCCCCCCCCCCTGTCAGCTACTAATGTGTTAGAATAAACCTAGTCAACAAAATGTCATGAGGTTACAGTGGAACTGCAAAGGTTATTTTAAAACAGGATTTGAGATACATGTATTATAAATACATAAATGTATATTACCTTTATTATTTTTCTCAGTTTTAAACTCTTTTTTTTTGTATTTGTTAATTAACCCACTGATTACTTAAGGAGAAAATGAGACATAACCTGAAATAACTGAGGGTATTTGGGCCAGGGCAATAATTTTGTAATTTAGGTGGACAAAAAAATGCCACCAAAATGCCTGTAAGTTTTAAGGTATGAATCCACCAAGACGAAACTCTGGTATCTAAGGGCATTGGGGATTCCGTCTCTGTTTCGCTGCTATGGTATTCTAATGAGAAAATGTACACCAGTCAGGATTTTCGCTGCGGAACAGCGAAAGTTTTCAGTTTCGCTACTTGCAGAGTTTTTTCCGGAGAGCTACATTTCCCGCCAGGATAAACAAACAATAGAATAGAATAGAAAAAATGATTTAAATTAGTGTATATTCATTAAAAAACAACAAGGTAAATTTTGACAGAAAAACATGAATTACTATAAGTTTTGGCCACAGCAGTCTTTGCATATGAATTTCTGATAGGAAAATATACATCGTCTACCAACATATTCTACAAATGAAATTTCTTTCGATTGAAGCGCTGTCTGAAAACATAAATGCTATTAAATAAATGTTTGGCTGATCATGAAAATGAAAACAACCAATTAAGCCTGTTCCATTCTGGACACAGGACGTGTTAGCGCATTTTCGTGTTATGTATCAGTACGTTTGTTAGCTTTCAGTAAATATTTGTAAATTTTGGAAATGTTTATAAATTCAATTGTGTAATGCATATATTTGTAAAAAAAAATATTATAAAGACGTTTCTTTATGTTTGAAAAAAAAAATATTTTCTCTTAAATCTAACTACAAGTGGTTTGTGGTTACTGAAATAGGACTCATAATTGAAAACATTCGAAATTGTAGTCATTTAATCGTCCGAAAACTCCGTCAATTGTTGCATAGCTCTGATACTTTCAATTAAACTCAGAAAACAAGCTTACTATTTCATTTGATGAGTTTCTTAATAAATCTTGGTGAAATTACATGCTGCAGTATTTCGCACCAAATGAATGGGTTATTGAATGTACAAGGTGT
Source organism: Bulinus truncatus (assembly GCA_021962125.1). Classification (NCBI taxonomy): domain Eukaryota; kingdom Metazoa; phylum Mollusca; class Gastropoda; family Planorbidae; genus Bulinus; species Bulinus truncatus. The sequence goes on along the minus strand of JAGDYQ010000013.1, from coordinate 7,242,587 downwards.
AGCATGGGGCCATATATATAATATATAAGCCCCTTAGGAGCCCTGAAGCCCGGCCCTCAGAGGTCCTATCGCGAAATGAACTTTTGATGTACACATGGCAGGCCAAGACCTACAAAATTATATATACATCATGGGTCTAGGACTTATGGTTGCTGAGATATAGGGCGCTCCTTTATTAATATAGCTTATATAGTAAAAAACGGTACTTTATAAGCCCCCTTTTACGGCCCTCAGAGGTCAGATCGCGAAATGAACTTTTGCTGCACACATGGCAGGCCAAGACCTACAAAATGATATATACATCATGGGTCTAGGACTTATGGTTGTTGAGATCTAGGGGGATGACGGACAGACAGACAGACAGACAAAACAGGGACAATAGAGCATTTTTTTTCGAAAATGCTCTAAAAATGAACAACTACCGATCGAATAAAAAGTTAAAAAAAAAAAACAGTTTTCCATTTCCAGCTAGACAATTTATTTGTAATAAGAATAAAAAGGCACACTGGATGCAGTATTTTCTGCTTTTCAAAGTATCGTTTTTTTTTCACTAGCAAGAAAAAGTGCGAAGTAATCATTAAAAATCTTGTTTCCGGTGACTTATTTCAGCGCTCACCGTTTCGTTCCAGTGTATATACAAGAGTTTCGCTAAGTAAAAACTTCCGTGCGGAAGGTTCCACGCGAATGTGTTTCGTCTTGGTGGATTCATACCTTTAAAGTAGTAGAGATTTTGTCTAAAAATGTGCATTTTATGAAAAAGAAATTAATTATCTTTCTATGAAATAAGTTGGGTTTTAAATCTGACAGAAAAACATTTATTAATCAAAAAAGTATGATAAAAAAAACATTTTAAACTTAAAGATTTTATCAAATGGATATAACAATAGCCCATATGTATATTGGATAGATAAAAAGCATTTAATTTCCTTTACAACATTGTAAATAATATTAAAATTGATGTTTTTAATAATTATGTTATGCTTTGAAATAATTAACCATTTTTAATGAGGGCTAGAGCTGTGTAAATAGACTTTTTACTGTAAAATTTTTTATCAACTAAAACAAAAATAATGTATAATTTTTACATCAAAATGTTTGAAATTAAATGATCTCTCTGATGATATATATTTCATATAAGTTTACTTTATAAACAGAGATCATTAAATAAATAAACTCTATGATATTTATACCTTCCCATTGGTTGTGCAACTTTTAAATCATACAAATTACAAACTAAAAAACAACCAAATAAAAACCTACATTAATTTCTCTCAATATAACGTTTTTCGTTTTATAAAAGTTAGAAGCTCTTATAAAGTCTATTACCATGTGACCAATTTATTCAGAAATTTTTCCATGCTCATAGAAAAATTATTTTCTGCTTTTTAGTACGCAAGAAAAACGTTTTTTATAAAATATTTTTTTATAATGTAATTTTTTTTTAATGTACGCAAGAAAAACGTTTTTTATAAAATATTTTTTTATAATGTAATTTTTTTTTAATTTAATACGAGGAGTTCACAAGTATATATAGGTTTGCTCAGACATATCATAGAGCTATGATGTCACACGTGTTTGGGCACAGTAGAGTATTCTTTCTACAGCCAAAATAATTTTATTTTCGAAAAATACTTAAGAAACTCATCAAATCATAATGAAAAAGTAAGAATATTGCATGGTCATCTGGTTCTGGGCTATATTGAAAGTATCAGAGCTATAACTTATCGGAAAGTGGTCTAAAATTGGACTGCCAAATTCAGGGGACAAACAAACAGACAAGAAGAGAAGTTGAGAAAAACATTGTAATTTGCTGAAAATACTTAAGAAACTCATTAAATCATAATGGAATAGTAAGAATATTGCATTGTCATCAGGTTCTGAGCTATAGTGAAAGTACCAGAGCTAAAGCTTATCGGAAAGTGGTCTAAAATTGGATAGCCAAATTTCGCTGACAGACAAATAGACAAGAAGTAAAGTTAAGAAAAATGTTTTAAAAAACAACTCCAATAATCAGAACATGCACATGATGTCGGCAGACTCCTCTTGCAACAATTTACATGTCCCCTTAGAAACACCTTAGTTGATGGATGATGTGTCAAAATACATACCAATAATCTCATCAGATACCTCCCATAGTCTTAACAGCTGTATTGTTGCATTGGCTTGTGCCTTACCAGTTCTGGTTGGTATTTTAGCTGAACCTAAAATCTTCTCAACTTCTTTTCCAGTTACAACTACAGCTAATCTCTCTACAAGTGACTGCAGCTCTGGATAATCTGTAGTTTCCTCCATTATCTTTCCGTACCAGTGAATGACCAATGGGCATTTACTTCTAAATTGAAATTCTGATTTCAAATTTCTTGTCTGGCATCAAACCCTCAGACAGCAGTAAACAGGAATCTCAATATCAAAATCATCGTCATCTTTGTCTTCATCCTCACTTTCGCTGTTGCTTGTAGACCAAGTAGAAACAGTTGCCTTCTGATGTCTTTTTTCGTCTTCAACTACTCTTCGATTTTATTCAACTGCTTTTCTTTTTGAAGATTGTTAACAGTTACCTTAATGCTTATGGATATTGTCTTCTTCAGTACCTTGTGATTATAGAAAACCATCTATCTTCATACCATGACCCAAGATTAGTAAGACATTGCTAAGCAGACTAGAATCCATTTGTCCAATCAACCAAACTTCAGTTATACGTCTTGGCAAGACACTTTGTGAATAACCACTTGATGTGGATGCTGCCATATCAATTCAATCATTTGTAGTTAGTCAAAAACTACTTTATTATCCAGCAAATGTGAATAATAAAATAAATTATAATCTAAAATTCAAATATCATGGTATACTTTTAATTTTACGTGAACTAAAATTGCACTATACCAAAAGCAAGTGACACATCCAAACTGCCACATTATCTCATACAATGAAACTTCGGGTCGCTTGAGCGACCTCTAAAAGTGGTCATTTTTATTAAAAGTTTAGTTTTTGTTGATTTGCTTGCCAAAAGGAAAAAAAAGTACCACAATGTATTAGAGTCTGAGAATTTTTTTTTCCCATGCAATGATGAATCACCCTAATGTCAAATATAAAGTTCAAAGCTATTTAAAAGCCTTCTACAATTTACTAAAAATGTCCTTTTAGTGTTACTGGCTTTCTAATAGTGTAGCACCTAAATATTGATCAATTAAAATTATGGCATCAATTGGAATAATATACTGATAATTATTCTAATTTTTAAAATAAAATATCCAAGAAAAAAACTTTTTTGAGGATCAAACCAAGCACCTTACCCTTTAGTATGTCACTGGCAAAATGTACTAGCCTGTGGATTCTCATGCCAATTAGAGCATTTTAATAGGTATTCATCCTTACTCCTATTTTTTTCGAGGACATCACATAGCCACTTAGTCTCTTAGATCAAACAATTAATTTAAATGACTGCTTAAAACATTGACAATGGAAGATTAGATAGTGAAGACTACAACCAGCTTGTATCAATAATTCTTTTTTAAATGTGGCATCAATGTTAACAATGGTAAATAACTGCGACAATTTTAAAAGTAATGTAACAAGTAACAGTAATTCATATACCATAGTGTCCATAGCTGGCATAGGTAGAATATTACTCAGGCCCTAAAAATATAGTATAGAAATGAGCTGTTTTTATGGTTAATGAGTACGTAAAATGCGAACAACAAAATACTAACCCTTTATTAGGTGATCTGGCCATAAGAAATTGTATCAAAATCGGGCATATTATTGCAATAAATGCCCAAAAGGCACAAATAACACCAAGAGAAACAGCAGTTTCTGACATTTTTTTATAATAATTGTGTTAGTTTGTCATATGATAAACATCCTTCTGGTTCCGGTTTAAGGATCTCTATATTTTAAAAAAATTTGTTCAAGTATTCGAATATGCAAACGAATATTAATAAAAAGAGTAAAGTGCAATAAAATATGAGTATAATTAATTAATTTTATATATAAATATATATGTACTTGCATATATATTGTATAAGATTATTTTTTGAAAAAGATTTCAATGTATACCCCTAACCTTTTTTTTTAAATCACTATCTACTTCCGCTTCAACACAGCCTTTGACCTTCAACCTCTTTAGTGAATCAACATAAGATAGTAAATAATAATGCTAAAATGTACATACGTTTGCTAAAACGTACACATCTGTTGCAATCCTCTAATTTCCAATTTATTGTCAGAAAATACCAGATCAAGGCAAAGTATGATGCCATTGTCATAGGAGCAGGTAAGTTTTGAATCATTATTAAACTAAATGATTTAACGTAAACCATAAAATGATAAGAAGGGCTCGTCTAATTATTACGTCAACAATTTAGACTTAGCCGACTTAGGCAAACTTTGTCTGTAAAGCCTACCGGGTATGCATATGGCAGTGTTTCCCAAATTATGGTATGCGTACCTCTGGGGGTAAACGAACAGTTTGTTTTGGCATGGATGGAAAGGGGTTTCAAAAGTTTGAGTGTTGTTGGCATGGGGCCGTAGGGAGAGTAGTGTGCCATCCACACCAGCAGAATGAGTGCAGCTGATTGCCTGTCTGCCATTTTATAATTATCAAACATACTTATTTCATGATACTCGAACATATTAATTTCATGATTATTAAACAAAAGTTTTTTTTTTTTTCCTAGGGGGCTGTCCATTAATTATGTCAACAAAATAGGAGGGGGAGGGGGTCAGAAAATTTTTGACAATTGTTGACAAGGGGGAGGGGGGAGATCAAGAAATGTTGACGTCAACAATGTTTCTTTTTTAAATTTAATATAATTACTTAATAAAGGAAAATTAAGCAGTGTTACACACTTGCCTTATATTCAGTATTTTATTTTAATTAAACTAAATATATTTCTACTAATTTTGCCACATAAACATTTAGGAAGCCACCTTGGCACACAAATAAGCATAGACAATTTTCCAACAGTGGCAGAGTGTTTAGTGCCAAAAAACATGTTAGAAAAAGTCAGTATTTTCAACAAATTGTCAAATGTTGTGATTTAACTTGTTGACAACCGATAAGAAGCTCGCTCTTTCATATTATTGCTGATAGATTTACCCCCCCCCCCCCCCACACCAATTCCAGTTCACCAAACTAATGAGGGCCTTAAAGAACCAGATTATCTGATATAAACTCACATAGATTTCCATCTCTTTTCTTCAATCAGTCTGTGAAAGTTGAAATCATTCTAACTTGATCGGCAAAAGCATTCAAAATTCTTCCATTTGATATATATTGTACATCTATTCAGTTGCTATTGTTTGAACGGTTCTGTAAAATCTGTCACCTTTATGATGCTTCGCAAGCTGTGTTAAAGAATCATATTCAACAGCACCAACAATGTATGCTTGTGCCCAGTCAAATCTTGTTTCTGCTTGAAGTTAGAACAAGTCTTTGTAAATAATTAAATAGTCTTTAAAGTGTTATATTAATTTAAAGTATGTTCATAATTTAAAGGTGTAATGTGTATACATTTTGTAAACCATATAATCTCTTTTCTGTTCAGAGTAAGCCTTTGTAGTTATAAATAGGAAATATGTTCATAAGCTAGAAGTTTATTCAACTTTTTTTCTAAACAATTTACTTTTATTCACTTTTTTGTTGTAGTTGTAAACTAGGCCTAGTCTATTTAAATATTGCTTTTTTCCCTTTTATTGTTATTTTGGGGGGGGGGGGTAATCAAATATTAATGTAATTTTATAGGGGGGGGTGTCTCTGGAAGTTTGACAAGTTGTTGACAAGGGGGAGGGGGGAGGTAAAAATCACTAAAAAAATTGTTGACATAAATAATGGTCAGCCCCTAGGGGTACTCAGTATTAAAAAAAATAAAAAGGGGATACACATATCTCTAAAGTTTGAGAAACACTAATACAGAAGTCTGTGTGTAAAAAAAATTTACTAAACTTACTGTTAAGAAAGGGATCTGTTAAACATTGACATCACCAGTCTGAGTGTTAACAAAATCTTGGTAACACAAAGTCATGAATTTCATACAAAAAATGTAATTATTTTGTTGCTTATGTGTGTTTAAAGGTTTAAAAATATTTAAAAAAAAACATTGTTAAAGAATTGCATATAGTTGGTTATGGCTGTATTCATAATATTCAGTTGTATCACATTAAGAGTTTGCATCAAAACAATTTGTTTCCCAAGTCAAGTATATTACATGTTTATGCAGCATTTAAATTGAAACTATACTAAAGTATAAGCTAAAATATGCACATTTTGATCCTAAAAAAATTTTTTTGTCTTTTGGATTATTTATTTCAGAATTTTCTTATTTCTTTCAGGTCATAATGGCTTAGTCGCAGTAAGTACATACCAGCATAGAACAGTGTATTTATTATGTACTGATTTTTTCTATATTTTGTTTTAGATTATTAACTGTTGTAAAGAAAAACTGTATGCTAAAAAAAAAAACAAGGAAAATCTTTGAATAGACTTGACTGTATCAGAGGATTATAATTATCTTTCTTTATTGTAAGGTTTTTTTTTATCTTGGAGATTTTCGTTTTACAGGCTGCATATCTTCAAAAATCTGGATTTAAAGTTTGTGTTTTAGAAAGGAGACATGTTATTGGAGGAGCTGCAGTTACTGAAGAAATAATACCAGGTAATGTTTTAATGTGTCAGAGGGAGTTTAATAATATTGTCAACATGCTTTGAAAACTTGACCTCATGATTATTTTGCTTGAACAGCTTTTTGTACAATATTATGGTTTTCTATACATTAATTACTTTTTCATTAGGATTTAAATTTTCTAGAGCTTCCTATGTTTTAAGCCTTTTTCGACCACAAATTATTGAGGAACTTGATTTAAAGGTAATTTTTTATTACATCGTAATTGTTAAATACAAAAATGCAAATACCTTTTTTTTTTTTAATTTAGAGTGTAGATTTATCAGTCTCAACTATTAATTTTTTTTTATCTGCATTATTATGAAAATAATTAATTGCATCAATAATTGTAGCCATATTTTTATTTAAGAAATATGGTTTGAAGATCTATTTGCGTAATCCAAGTTCATACACACCTTTGATAGAGCCTGGTGGTTTAAATGGTAAAGCCAAATCTCTTACTTTGAGCCAAAATCATCAGGAGACAGCAAAACAAATAGCCCAGTTTTCTCTCAATGATGCTCAGGTTAACTTTGTTTTTATTATTGTTAAAAATACTGTAGGTCTGCTGATTAATTTCCATTAAAGTGTTAAAAAATATCATGCAATTTAAATTTTTACCGCAACAATAAATCTGTTCATTTTGACACAAATGCTTTTACTTCAGCATTAAAAAAAATTCAACAGAAAATATCAGAACTAAGAAAAAAAAACTTAAAAGCTAGATGACATAAAAAATAATAGGATTGTCATTTCCTAATTCTATTTTCTTGAATTATACAATTAATTAACATCTGCTCATTCTTTGATTGAAGTGATGAAGTTGTTAAAATTTTACTTTGTGGAGGAAAGGGGTAATAATCATGAACAACCTCTTTCTGGCAATTATTTTTAAGAAGAAAAAAGCATCAAATGAAAATACACATGAATAAACTGGTCAAAATTAATAATTTAATATACATAAATACCTATGATTAATGTAGCTGTAAGAGTTTTAGAGAACTCAGCCATTTTCAAAACTGATTTATTATGCCCTTTAATAGAAAATGATTTGTTTTTTTTTTATAAAGCAAAATTTCCAAAAAGAACCATAACAATCAATCTACAAAATTTAGTGAACAAAAATACAGGAAAATGGCTCTTTGGGAGCTGCACAAAACTCACAGAAGAGTCGCACGTGTTCACTAATGGAATATAATGAAAATCTTGTTTGAAAACTAATAATATATTAAATAATATGTTTTAATTAAACTTGCATTAATTTTGATTGAAATGTTAAATTTCAATTAAAAAAATGTATCAGTCAGCAGTTCTAATAAAAACTATAATTGTACCGGTATTACGACAAAATTAATATTAGACTAAGCAAAATTCTTTATGAAAAGTTTCTTATCTAATTATCATAGCTGATTAATTATATTTTCAATGCTCTAGGCTTATTCTGCTTATGAAGAACAGTTAGGACGAATAGTTTCTGCCATTGAGCCTTTGCTGGACAACCCTCCTATTTCATTGCCATCTTTGATTGGTTCTTCTTACAAGGATAAATGGAGAACTTTAAATTCTGTCAAAGTTTTGCTGAATTCAAGTAAACATGATTTGAATTATTTTTACATTATCAAGTACTATTTTTTTTATATTTTATTTATCGATTTATCACAGTTTTGAGATTTTCTGGTAAGTTAACCAGCAGGCCTACTCTCTTTCAAAGAAACCCAAAAAGTTATTGTACGCATAGACCTCGAAAATACTTGATCTGCCTCTAATCTGGTACTGTTTGCATGACATAGGCTCTCACACTAAGTAAAGTGACAGTATGCTTAGCAAAATCTAAAAATATCATCAGCTGCAATATTGGATCAAGATAAAAATGAAGAACCTTCATTGGTAAAATCGAGATGCTACTTTGTGGTTATAGGAAGTTTTTGCCATTTATAGGATGATTCAGAGAGGAACAGTGGGTCCAGCAAGATGGGGCCTTCCACACATCCATTTATGGGCAAAAGTTAGCTAACAAGTGAAAAAAAGTTTATTTAAAAGCTTAGTTTTATTTTTTATTTGTTAACTAAAACGTTGTACTAAAAATATTTATTACTTTCAAAATATTTTCAAAACACAAAAATTTAATTCACATTTAGTTCATCTTCAAAGTAAAATTTATAATTTATGTAAATTTATATTTTTTTCATCTTGATTTCTAACCCCCTTCTCCCTCTTCACATTTTGTTTTAAACACATATACTCTTCAATCAATTGTTATAAGTCTGCAGATGCACACAAGACCTCACAGTTTCTACCATTTCCCACCCAGAATTTACAGAATAATCACTTACTGTGTTAGCTGATATGTGATCACTTTGGGTGGGTACGGAAGTGATCATAAATCATTGTAATAAATTTGATGTTGATGTTAACTTGTCAAAAAACTAAATAACTATGTCAGTATTAGAGAGTAGTACAAAAGCCCAAACATTTTTCAAGTCATTCATAAAAAATATTATCTTTTTTTTATTAACTTTAATACTTAATATAAAAGGATTTGCAGCCGCAGTGGATTTTATTTTTTTTAATTATAATTTTTTTATTAACTTATGACTATTCTTGATATTGAGCTTAGGGAAATGTCTGTCAATATGAGAGATCATGTCAATTATGGATATGCAAACTTTGTGTCTGCCTAGGGCCACCTCAGCAAAATGGGGCCCGCTGTCAGGACTTTTATTTTGCAAGCTTAAAAGGACGGCATTCTAAATGTTCATTTGCCTGTGGCACCCAAATGTACCGTAGCCTGAGGGCCTCTAAATGTAACTTTGCCTAGGGCTCCAAAATTTATCTTTTCATAGGGCTTCCAAATGTACCTTTGCAGAGCGCTTCCTAATATACCTTGCCTAGAACCCCAAATATACCAAAGACAGCTCATAGATGCAGAATGACTGATGAAATTATCAATAATCTGATTTTTCTTTAATTGAAATAAAAGATTGAAAATAACTTTAGATCAATTTTAGATCATGTTATAAAATAGTAACAGTAAATTCTGTTTTACAAAGACTAATTCTGATTTCTTACATGTGGTTACTTCTTTGTCACTGAGTAAACATGCTCATCTGCTTTCTGATATTTGATTTAATAATTGTTCAGTAATTTTCTAAAAAAAATTTACTTATGCATTTTAAAAAAACTAGAAAAGGTTGAACTGCTGTAACTATTTTTTTTCAAAATAAGTTAAAAATTAATTTTAAAAATGTATTAAGTACCAATCACTGCTTGAATAACAGCTATTTTAGAAGGGGCTTAATTACAGGAAGTATGACATTGAGTGCAGACACTGCATTCATAAATCTTGAAGCAGAAATGATTAAGAAAACTGCCAAAATCCACAAATACGATTGCATATGGTAATTTACAATTTAACGCATTAGAATGCAACATTTTAAAGTTTTGCATTCAGTGCAGTTGTGACAATTTAGAACAGAGATTGCAGCTATGCAACAACTTGGCATGGCAGAAAATTTAAAAATATCATCATTCATAAATATATTATGTGAATATCTTTTTAATCATAAAATTTATATGTTAATTAAAGTGTTATGATTTTTTTTTTAGTATTTTGTTAATATACTGTTATCTTTTATTTGTATGTGAATTTTGAAAGTTTTTATTTGTTATTTTTTAAATAATGATATAAGTGTCTTTTTTATTGTAAATAGTGAGAAAACTTGGAAAAGATTTTGCTCCTTTCTATGAACTAATGACAGCTCCTGCAATGAAGGTATTAAATCAATCTTTTTAGATAACATCGGTTTAATTTATATGTTACAATGTATCACTCTATGCAGTTTAAGAACTTCACTTGTTATTCTTTTCAAAAGTTATCATAAAGCTAACATAAATTGTTTTTTATTTATGGAATTTATTTTGTTGTATTTTTTTTTACAGTGGCAATTTAGTATCTTGTAAGTAATTATTTAAAAAGAATGTCAAATTATTTAGCATGTCAAAGATCATTTGCTAGGTTAGATGGCATGTTTTTGTTACTTCACCACCATGTTATCCGGTGTAACTATTTATTTCTTTTATGTATGTGTCTTTTGGTTATTTTTTGTATACCTTTTATTTTAATTAATGCTAATTGATATTGTTTGATATTTGGTTACACTGCCATGCATGGTGTAAGATAAAAATGTACTTGTCCATACATTATTTAAAAACATATCAACTAACCACATTAACACATTTCTTTTGCTCAAGTTTTTAATCTTTCTTGAATGTTCAACTTTTTTGTGTGAAATAACTTGCCAATGTTAACATTTAAAAATTAGTTTTATCTTTGATCTATGTATTTATTAAACAAGCAATAACATAATGATCAGTGGGCTTGCTACTTGAAAACAAAATGAACTCATGCATGCTGTAGCATTTTAGGCTTAGTCTGTGTGTACTTTATTTTTTACTTATTTACTAACATAATTAATAGACCTGAGAAAGGTAGAAATATGCATACATTTGTGGCCTAAAAAATCCAGAAATATGATTTAAAGAGGACAAAAATGTGCTTGAAAGATAACTAATATATTCAAATATATCATGTAAAATGTTGTAAAACTGCAAACATATATATATATATATATAAATACACTAGTAAATTATACCCGGTCTTAGCACAGGAAGAATAGTCACCCTTACCTTAAATACTCCATACATAGTATAATAGATTGCTCCCTTTTATTTTATGGTAATCTGAACCTATCTGACAATAACCACTGAATCAAGAGATCATATATTAACTGTAGCTTTAGCTGAGTTTCTCCTGCCTCCACAACCTACTGTTGACTCTGCCATTAAAAGCAGCTAGTGTGATAATGATCATGTTTTCTCCAGTTGATCATATTGGATGGAATAAAGAAGTTCGCCTGTAATCAAGATAATGTTAATTCAGATTTTAAATATACCTATCACATTAAGTAAAAAGAAAATAATTACAACTGCAATTACATGGTCAAATGAAATCACCCTGCCAAGTTAGGAGTTATTTGGTTCAACTAGGTGAAATTCTATGCTGAACAACAGAACGTACATACATATATGGCTGATTTCATTTTATCTATTTGTATACATGGAGTATTTTAATAGTTATTATTTATAATAAGTCTATCTATAAGCCAAAAATAATCTGTGTCACATCCACTTAATCCAATGTGCTCCATGTTTACAAGAATAAATCACTGACTTGTTATGTTTGAGAATGCATTACAACTTTGTATACCCTTATGATGGGCTGGATAGGCCCTGCAGGTCATAGTTTCCATGTCTGTTCTATAGTTTCAAATGTGAGTATTTAAAAAAAAAAATTGGAGTAATTATGCATTTTATGAAATACATTTTAATGTTAAAAAATTAAAATAAGCCAAATATTTATTTATACGACTATTTAGAACTGGCATATTGTATTCAGATTAAGTGCAGCATGATTTCAAAGACAAAATAATGTATTTAATTAACATTCTGCAAAAAATGGAATTCCTAGCTCTACTAATATCCTAAATGTAATAACATTAACCCTTTTGTTTAAACATTGTTCTTGCTCACACAAGTGTGTTTGTGTGGTATATGTATATGTATATTTGTTTTCAGACTCTTTCATGAAAATCAAAGGTAGACTGTTTTTCTTTAATAGCTATTGATGACCAAGAGGTGCAAATGAAAGTAGCACTTGAGTGCATTATCTTTTCACTATATTTATATTTAGTTTGCTGTAGTAAAAAATAAAATCAGAATCTAAGGATGGATTTGTGAAGTAAAACAAATCAATGCCTTAGTTTTGAAGAAAATTTCATTTTTATTTTATATTAATATTTAGAAATTTAATAGTTTGTAGCAGGAGCTTAAAAATACAAAATATGACCAAAAATATTCTTTGATTCATTTGATGAAATTAATGTAAAAAAAAATGTCTGGTTTTTTATTACAAATAAAAATTGTCATATTGTGATCAGACCAAGCGCAATATTGTTTAAGTTGCATTATAATGAAATAAACCATAAAATTAAAATATGATTTTTCATACAAATCCAAACCCTAACTTATCTAGTCATCTTTAAGAAAAATTACAAATATTTTTGTTTGTTCGACCATACAGTAAATTTATTCTTTTTTTTAAGTATGTTAACCTTGACCAAATTTTATTTAATTTTTTTTCCTTTACTTTTGTTGCATCTGTTTAGATAACTTTCCAAATAATTTATTTTGCATCAGAAGTTTTTAATTGTCATGATTAAATATTAATTATAATTTTTTTTTTTACTCAGGTCCTAAAAAATTTCTTCTTTTAAATTACAAACGGAACATTTTTATGTTTATTAATTGCACATTTAAACAGATTTTGAACAACTGGTTCGAATCTGAACCTCTTAAAGCAACATTGGCCACAGACAGTGTTATTGGGGCTATGATCAGTCCATCACATGTTGGCAGTGGGTATGACTCTTTTTTCTCCTTTTTTCTTAGTGTTATCTTTCATTATTAGTCAATTACATACAAATGTTACTTTTTCTTATCAGATTTTAAAAAAAATATTGTTCTGCTCCATTATCAAACTGTCATATTAATTTTTTTTTTCATCATAAGTCTATCAAATACAAATGTTTATTTTTTTTTTTGTATGAGCATGCAACAAATTTGTTAGTTGTGCATATAACTACTCTTTTTAATTAGCTATATTCTGCTGCATCATGTTATGGGAGAACTGGAAGGCATCAAAGGAGCCTGGGGTTATGTAGAAGGAGGAATGGGTGGAGTGTCTCAGGCCATAGCAAACTGTGCAGTTGATCATGGAGCAAATGTCTTTTGTAATAAGGTTATTTACGTTAATTGAATCATGCCTAGAGCATTAGCAAAATGTTTAGTAAATACTCTGTATTTTGATTCACTTCAAATAAATTCATGTTTTTTCACACTAGCAAGTGAAGTCTATCATAACAAATAATGGTGTTGCTCAGGGAGTGGTTCTAGATAATGGCACAGAAATAAGATCTAAAGTTGTCTTATCAAATGCAACTGCTAACATTACCTACTTGGATTTATTACCTCAGGTAGTAGAATTTAATTTTAGTCAATGATACATATTAATTAGTTTAATAATATTTTCTAAAAAAAACAGGCTAATTGTTTATTGATATTTTTTGTTTCGGTTAATTTTTCTTTACTTTTTCTTTTTTGTAATTTGGTTTTTATAGAAATTAGTGCTGAGTAAAGAATTTTTTTTCACATTAAATATGTTATAGGTTTTTTTTAATATTGGGGTTTTAATTTCCAGTGCATATTTCTACTCTGTTATTCAATGAAAATATTTGATAGTAAAGTAGTCTAATCTCTTTTTTTTCATTGATAAATTTTGATGTTGTAAATAAAAAATTAATAATATTAATCTGATTTTTTTTCAACCCAAGGGATCATTGCCTGAAAAATTGTTCAAAGAAGTTTCTAGCATAGACTATACATCACCAGTAACTAAAATCAATGGTAACTTTTTTTTTCAATTGTTGCATTGGGAAATATACATTTATCTATTATAGATTCATCTATCTTCTGTTAATTTTATTTAACAAGATTATAGAATTAATTTTATATTTTTATCAGTAAATTAACTTTTGCTCCATTTTGATGGTGTTTTAAAAGGTAAACATAATTATACCAATTCACGCTCTTGGCTTTTTTGCATAAGTGTCTGGCCAGAAAATTGTTGTTGATTTTCATTAAATTAAAAATAATTTAGAAACCTTAAATGTGTAAGAGACATTGTGAAAGAAAATGTTTGTTGATAATAAAAATATTTTTTTATTTTGTTTCTATATGCAGTTGCAGTTAGTAAAATTCCAAATTTTAAAGCTGATCCTAATGTCAGAAAAAATGAGGTAATGTCACATCACCGTGGCACAATCCACATCAATTGTGAGGATTCCCAGCTGATTCATCAAGCATATTTAGATGCTCAAATAGGGAAGATTTCAGAGAGGTAAATCCTATTATTCTCTGCTTTTCTGGTAATGTGTATTATAAATATTCATTAGTACCTTAGGGTTCTTTGTTCAGTGAACAAGTTATTATATTTTTGTTCTCTTCAGGCCAATGATGGAAATGGTGATTCCTTCCAGCTTAGATCCAACTTTGTGTCCACCAGGGAAACATGTAGTTTTGTTGTTTACACAATTTACTCCTTATCATTTACAAGATGGAGAGTGGACAGATGAAAAAAGAAATCAGTATGCAAAGCTAGGTAATTTTTAAAAATTATTTTACACTCAAAACATGTTAATCTTTTATTTAAATACTAGTCTACGAAAGTCATGTCAGAACAGACTTAATGTAATGAAGATGGTACAATATTATTGAGTGTCATAAATTTACTTGTGTGCAACATTTTTGATGAAACAAGCAGATCTGTTTTGAAGCATTTTTCCTTGTTGAGTTCCATCCACTACTTTAATAGTTTCAAGTTATAAACATAATATATGTACTTAATAACACAAAAAACCCTTTTCATTAAGTATTAGCCATCATCATATATCAGGCATAATCATTTGTTAATACACTGATTTTAGTTCTCTTCAGCTCCACCCACTACTTCTATAACTTTTTAAACAAAATCCTTTTTCATTGAATGTTACCCATCATTTTATATCACACTAAACCATCTAATTAATAAAAAGTAAAGTTCCCTTAGCTTAATAGGCCACCAGGACAGATGAAGTGTAGAATTCATCTGTTTCTAAAACCATTGCATATGAAGGATTGTGTGGTTAGCACAACACCCAGCTGCCTTTACTTCCCTAACTAATGTCAGGTACCCATTTGAAGTTGGGTGACTGAACACCATATTTAACCTGCAAAAATTCACTTGAGGATCTCAGGCTAGTAGTCAAGCGCTCTACACTCCCTATCTAATTAAAACCTTCACTGATTTGTACAATAAATTGTACAAAAATAGCAATGCCATCAATGAGCAGGCCTACTCTCTAAATTGTAAAAGTTTAATGTATGACGTTGTAAGAAATAATCAACTGTGAGATGTCATATACATGTGTATTAAACTTTTACATAAACATGAGTACTACTAACACACTTCGATTTGTACTTAAAATTGTCAGCATCTTGTTAAGCCAGGTGTATATTAATATAAAATTGCTGTAAGAAAGGTGTATTTTTTTCTTCAAGAATCTAATGATATACATTTTTTTATTATATGGATATGCAATAACTGAACTTACACCATTTGGACACACAAAACAGGAAGGAGGCATTTGCATTATAAATATGATGTTTATTTTATTTTTTTCAGTTTTCAGTAATATTGAGAATTACGCCCCAGGATTTACAGAGTCTTTGATTGGTTTTGAAGTTTTAGCTCCACCAGATCTAGAAAAAATCTTTGGTCTTACTGGAGGAGTAAGGATTTAATATTTATATTTTTGTATTACTCCTCCTCTATTTGATCTTATTTGTTTGCCATAGAACAGAAATTGATGAAGATATAGCTTTTAAATTATCATTATTAGAAAATGCTTGTGAATTCTGCTTGATTGTCATGAGAGACATAAAAGCCTCATAGTAGATCATACTTAGAGCAAAACAGACATTTAATTTTGGATCCTCACAAGGTATTTTGAGAACTTAAACCATTTTGTTCTTCAGTGGCCTAAACTTTACCATGTAGAGTCTGGTCTCCCACAGGCCACTGAAAGATCAACCAATAAATATTGAGAGTCCACATTACAATCATTGTAGGTTAAGATTTAGGAGGTCGGTGATGTTAGAAACTAAATCTACATACTAGTAAAAGGCTACTTCAGCTTTCTTCAAACTCATTTGCAATACCAAAAGTTTAGCTTTGCTAGATCTCCAGTGAAGATGCATGGTAAAGGACCAAATGGGACATTATTAAGTATTTCTAGAAACTAAAGTCAATCTGCTAATGGTACCACAAACCGTGCTCACTATACGTGTTAATGATGATATTAGGTTGTTTGACACATTTTATTGATCATATTAGGTTTGACATTTTATTGATGATATTAAGTTGTTGACACATTTAATTGATATTAAGTTGTTGACATATTTAATTGATATTAAGTTGTTGACACATTTTATTGATCATTTTAGGTTGTTTGACACATTTTATTGATCTTAATTGTATATATTTTGATTTCTTGATTTTCTCCAGAATATATTTCATGGTGCTTTGTCACTCGATCAGCTTTATCTTTCTCGTCCTACAACTAGTCAAAATAACTACAAAAGTCATATAACAGGACTTTATATGTGTGGTAGTGGTGCACATCCAGGTTAGATCTGTTAATTAAGAAGTAATGGTGTATTTATTCCTGTTATGTATAAATTATAAACATTTTTTAAAAATATTTTTAGACTTCAAATTAAATGTGGGTAGATTTTTAAAGTTAAATAAAACACATTTTTTTGACAGAAATATTACATTTTATAATTGGCTATTTGGTTTTATTGTTGAATCATTTAACAAGTACCACATTACTCAACATTATTATTATTTTACTGAACAGGTGGTGGTGTAATGGGGTCTGCTGGTCGACTTGCAGCCAATACTGTACTCAGTGAAATTAAGAATTTGTAATTAAATTGTTGCAATAAAGAAATGACCACTTGAATGGAATAGATTTTTTTTTTCTATAACTTATTTAAATAAAATGTTTTAATTATTTAATAGTTAGTAATGCTGGATAGCAGAAGCAATCACAAGAGTAAGGGTTGAAGATCGTCATAGAAAACAAACTTCCTTTTTTGTTTTATTTAGTTCTCTCTCACAAAAACATTTTTCAGTTAATCTATTAACCTATATCTCAGTATTTTTCAGTATGTTTACATTCTCTTTATTGTTGTTCGTCTTGGTCTGTTGTGTTTTAAAGTCCTTGTAAATTAACCTCTTAGTTATTAAATTATTTTATAGTCATCTGGTTAAAAGAACTTATTGATCTTCAAAACTGCTAAATGTGTTAATGAATAATTCAGTTTAGTAATCTGATTTAATAGTTTTCTTTCTGTGTAAATTTACTTAAAATTCCTCATTAAAATATTAACAGCTTGAAACACATCTAGATCTTTAAACTAATTTAAACAGTTAAAATTTCAAATGCAGGAAATTGTTTTTATTCCAGAACAAAATATTTGTATCATCTGCAATTCAATGAATATTGCATAGATTACAGCTGGGTAACAGATAGGCCAGACATTGCTCTGGTATGGCTGTTATATGGAAATTGACCTGATTGTATTCTGGGGGTGTAAGAAATTGAGACAGGAAGTAATCACATGGTCAATTCGGTTGTTTATTTTTCTATCACGACCAGTTGCCGTACTAGTACAATAAGATTTTCCAAAATTATTTAACTCGCCAATGGCAAGCAGGCAATTAAAAGGTTAATTAGCATGATGCAACTTAACACATGGGGCCCTAGCATGTGCCTGGCTGACCCATTTTTAAGATGGCCCTGATGCCCACTTATCTTGGTCACAAAATGCCTTCTTATTCTTTCAATCAGTGCTATAGCAAGGCAACCCAAACACTTCTCAGGCGCTTAAGCTTTAAAGGTCCTTATTTTGCTGCAAAATTGGGGGAAAAGGGGCCCTCATGGCTATAGTTTGTCAGCGGTTCCAGATTTCCTGGCAGCTGTCCTGTTGTAAGGTATGTTATGTAAGTTTATTGTATAGTGGGTGTTCCTTTCTTCAACTGTTTCAAGCCAATGACTGCAGAAAAAAGATTGACTTCTTTTTGAGTGAAATCAGTCTACTAGTATTAGTGAAGCTCAGGGAGGAGTGAAATCAGTCTACTAGTATTAGTGAAACTCAGGGAGTAGTAAAATCAGTGTACTAGTATTAGTGAAGCTCAGGGAGGAGTGAAATCAGTCTACTAGTATTAATGAAGCTCAGGGAGGAGTGAAATCAGTCAACTAGTATTAGTGAAGCTCAGGGAGGAGTGAAATCAGTCTACTAGTATTAATGAAGCTCAGGGAGGAGTGAAATCAGTCTACTAGTATTAGTGAAACTCAGGGAGTAGTAAAATCAGTCTACTAGTATTAGTGAAGCTCAGGGTTTACTGTGAAAATGTTGCCCTATTTCCGGGCCAAAAATATTAAAGTATGGCAGTTACGCCTCTAATTGTTGACAAAATAAGTGTAGCTTGTGGCGGACTACAAAATATACTGTATATATTTTTCATACTGTTGTTTGTAAGCAGTCTCAGAAAATTTTAAACCAATTGTTTGAACATGAAAATAGATTTCAGCTGAGAAATTATTTACGTGGCTGGAAATGGCTCTGTAAAATGGCAGACTCAGCAGATATTTTCTCCGTTTTAAATTATCGTTGCAATCTAAATAAATCTCATGTTTTCATTATCAAGTTGAAGTGAATGTTGTTATGGCAATATTACATTTGTGTCAAAAGAGAGCTAGTAATGAAGAACTGGATTCATTTCCTTCTCATCATGATTTAATACTTAATTCAGCTTTTAAAATTGATGCTGAAACTCTGAAATGTATAACAGCATTTATAGAATTTACAAGTTGGTCCGAAAAACTATTTTCACAATAAAAAAAAAAATATTGAAGTGATACAACATTCAATCAACATAAATACAATATCCAAGCGCCTAAAGGATTATTGTTTGCGGAAAAAGAGCAATTATTGAAATTTACATCACGCAGATTTTTGAACTTCATTGCTGTTGCAAATTTAACAAGTATCTTTGTGTACCCATGTAATTGTACCTATGTGTGTCCAGTTTTAACAGAGAAAATCATGAAATTCATCTTGTCCTTTACAACTTTATATCCATGTAAAGTTGCATTTTCAGCATTTGTATGCTTGAAGATAAGAAGATCGGTCATCACAACATAAACAACCAGAGAGCCAAAATAAGATCTGTCATCACAAATAAACAATTTTCCCATTCTCATTGATTATTATGAATGTTATCGAGTTGGGGTTTATAATATAACTTTTTTTCATTATTATGAATAAACTTTCTTTGCGTTAAATATTATATTATTATTTTTTTATATATTAATAGGAAATAAACTATATTTTTATTGTTATAGAAGTTTTTCCCTTTTTAAGTTGATTTTCTTTTTCATAAAGGGTAGTTTGAGAAAATCAGTGGGGTACACAGATGTCAAAAGTTTATGACACACTGGTTAATTGTATAAGCCCTCATGGAGCTTTTTTTTAAAGTCTGATATAAACTTGTTAAATTAATTAAGCTATATTAATGTGTGTAAAAACAAGAAAGATTTATCCTTTTTTTTTAAATAAAGCTTTTAAGGCACTTAAAAGCGAGATATTATTCCAGAACTTCTCGAATACTTTTTGAAATACTTGTACTCGTACATACACCTTAGGTACTTAACTTGTACTTGCACCTTCATTTCTTGTACTCATTCTTGCACCTGATGATAATCACACCTAGTGAAATTTTGAAACGATAAAATACTACAATAACCTACAAGTATGGACCTACATTAAACAAAGGGCCTACATCGATAAAATACTACAATAACCTACAAGTATGGACCTACATTAAACAAAGGGCCTACATCCACTGGCGGCCGCCCCCCCCCCCTAAAACTATTAAGGGGTGGCGGCGCCTCCCCCCCCCCTTGAATTTCCAGTCTGCCCCCCCCCTCCCAAAATTTTAACTTTGTAATTCATTTTAGTTTATATGTTTCATTTTCATAATTCATTTGATTTATTTCTTAAATTTAATATTTGAAAGAAATTATAATTAATTTGCTTAATTGTAACTGATCTAAATTTCAGAATGTCATAAATTTTATTTTCTATCTGCAGATGTAATTATTATAAAATATCAGAAATAAATAATACAGGAATGTTTGAAACTGATATTATGCGTATGCCCTGAAATACAAGAGATAGTTCTACTAACTGTTATATTTGTAGTTGTCACATAAAGCTACAATGTTTACAATGAATAATAATCCTGTCAGACTGCCGAATTTGCTCACTTTAGCTAAAAATTAAATAGTAACATACCTAACATTCAATTCAGTAATGAATCAGATGACGATAAAAGTGCTCAATGTTCATTTTTAGAGCATTTTCGAAAAAAAAAATGCTCTATTGTCCCCGTTTTGTCTGTCTGTCATCACCCTAGATCTCAACAACCATTAGTCCTAGACTCATTTTGTAGGTCTTGGCCTGCCAAGAAATGAATTTTTTCCATTTCGCGATCTGACCTCTCAGGGCCGTAAAAGGGGCCTTATAAAGTACCGTTTTTTACTATATAAGCTATATTAATAATGGAGCGCCCTATATCTCAGCAACCATAAGTCCTAGACCCATGATTCATATATCATTTTTTAGGTCTTGGCCTGCCATGTGTACATCAAAAGTTTATTTCGCGATAGGACCTCTGAGGGCCGGGCTTCAGGGCTCCTAAGGGGCTTATATATTATATATACACCTTGTACGTTCAATAACCCATTCATTTGGTGCGAAATACTGCAGCACGTAGTTTCACCAAGATTTATTAAGAAACTCATCAAATGAAATAGTAAGCTTGTGTTCTGAGTTTAATTGAAAGTATCAGAGCTATGCAACAATTGACGGAGTTTTCGGACGATTAAATGACTACAATGTCGAATGTTTTCAATTATGAGTCCTATTTCAGTAACCACAAACCACTTGCAGTTAGATTTAAGAGAAAATATTTTTTTTTCAAATATAAAGAAACGTCTTTATAATATTTTTTTTTACAGATATATGCATTACACAATTGAATTTATAAACATTTCCAAAATTTACAAATATTTACTGAAAGCTAACAAACGTACTGATACATAACATGAAAATGCGCTAACACGTCCTGTGTCCAGAATGGAACAGGCTTAATTGCTTGTTTTTTTTTTTTTAATATTATTTTTTAATAATATCGATTAAATACTTGCTACAGAATTACTATATTCTATTATTGAATTAAGGGGGTAAAATTTGTCTTGAATTTTGGCTTGCCCCCCCCCCTTAAAATATTTCGTTCCGCCGCCACTGCCTACATCGAATTCATTCTGGAAGTTTAGTAAAAAAAAAATGTATTTGGTTACTCAGGATTTCAATATTAGGAAGTTGATTAGATATTTGTTTCAATAAGAAATTTAAAGAGAAGACTTAATATTTATCTTTTTGTACTTATTGATAACAAAAAAAAATGTAGACTACCTGCAGAATGCGGGAATACGAGATTTCCTAACCTTAAATGTTCTTAATGAACTGGTCGATAATTGAGAGACTGGCTAAGATTGCAAAACTTCCAACCGACCACGCCATGATGAAGTCTTCTCCCGGGTCGATAATTGAGAGAATGGCTAAGATTGCAAAACTTCCAACCGACCACGAAATGTTGAAGTCTTCTCCCGGCAAAGTATACTGTGTGCCCGATATACACACAAGCCTGAAAGATGACAAAACAAACTAGTCGGCACCAAACTCAGCTAAGAAGACAACTGAGCAGGCCCGTAGCCAGGTCAAAGTAAGCAGGGGGGCACCAATACCCAGCAAGGGGGCATCTTTATTTTTTCCTCTTTTTCTTCTTTTTTAAGCGGGGGGGGGGGCACTTTGGCTACGGGGCTGCAACTGAGTCCTACTCAGAGGGTTCACTGGCCTACAACAGTTGCGTCACTATAGGGGAGGGGTGCGGGCCTCATCGGGTGAAGCCAACATAGTGGTGACACCAAAATGAACAATTCCAAATTTCAAAGCATAAAGAACTCTGTCTAGTTTGGGTTTTATAACCGATTCATAGTTAAAAACGTGAACAGTAGCCTAAGGTGCCACCATGCAGATCTGCTGGAGTTTAGGTATATGAATACAACTGATAGCTTCTGAGATCAATCTGGAGTCATTTGCAAACGCGCTAGAAAATGACGCATGTAGCCACGTGGCTTCATGAAATTGGAGACTTTTACAAACGCATTTTAATGAAAGTAATATATATCTTTCTAAAAATACAGTCAGTAATACTATCACTAATACAGCTAAAGAATCATAATAAATCCAGCATTAAATACAAAATAACACTTCTACCATTGCATCTTGCTAGTGCTGTTTCTATATTTTCAATTATATTGTGTTATTAGCTTTAAATAAATATAATGATAAACATTCCAGAATTATTAAAAAATGGAATTTTTATATTTTTTAAAGCATGCCACATGAAGTACAAAAAGACCAAGTGGATGTCAGTAACGACAGGCCAAAAAAATTGCTCCATAAATCCATAGTTTGATAAGCCAAGAGATCTAATGATGACCAGGGTTAGGCTAAGGTTATGCTTTCAGTGATGTTACAAGGCAAGATGCTAAAGCTAAAGGAGATGTGCGTTAGCTATCCCTAGGTTCGGCACTGCATATACTGTATTACATAATGTGTAAAATTTCCTGCTTTAAGTTTATATAATTAAAATAAATTGCTACTTCTGCATGTTGGATCCTACCATACGTCACACTGGCAAGAATGCACCTCATATCCAGACATTCCTTCTTTCATTGCACCAGTACCACACTGCCGAGCTACCTGTTTCCACTCCCCAGAAGATGAATCAGCCATCTTCAGGAGACAGCAGCGAGGAATTTATTAGAGATACAGATTACAATTTCACAGATGTGATTGAGGAGAGAAGGCCACACTTCCCTAACCTGAAAGATGTTAACGATCTGATCAGACACCTTGGTCTTACCAAGTCCAATGCTGAGCTTATGACATCCAGGCTCAAGCAGAGGAACTTGTTGGATGAATGCGTGCAAGTCACTGATTTGAGAAAGCGTCAACAAACATTTTCCAACTTCTTCAGTCGACAAGATGGTCTATGCTTGTGCAACAAAGTGACAGGTCTATTCGAAGCTATAAGTATCACATGTAACCCGAGTGAATACTATTCATAGGCTGCTCATCCCGGAACTTCCCAGCTGTGCTGATTCAAAACGAAAACAACTACCCGTCTCTCCACTAGGCTCACTCTCAAAGAGTACTACAACAGCGTAAAGATGTTAAGTAACTTGAAGTATGACGACTATGGATGTGAGGTCATCGGAGACTCCACAGTGGTGGGCCTTCGAGATGGCCAGTGATGTCACTATGTGGCTGGTGTAGGCCAGTGGTGCCACTATGTGACGTCACTGGCCTACACCAGCCACATAGTGACACTACTGGCCTACACCAACAACACAGTGACGCCACTGGCCTACACCAACCACATAGTGACACCACTGGCCTACACCAGCCACATAGTGACACCACAGGCCTACACCAACCACATAGTGACGTCACTGGCCTACATCAGCCACATAGTGACACTACTGGCCTACACCAACAACACAGTGACGCCACTGGCCTACACCTACCACATAGTGACACCACTGGCCTACACCAACCACATAGTGACACCACTGGCCTACACCAGCCACATAGTGACACTACTGGCCTACACCAACCACATAGTGACACCACTGGCCTACACCAGCCACATAGTGACACCACAGACCTACACCAACCACATAGTGACGTCACTGGCATACACCAGCCACATAGTGACACTACTGGCCTACACCAACAACACAGTGACACCACTGGCCTACACCAGCCACATAGTGACACCACTGGCCTACACCAGCCACTTAGTGACGTCACTGGCCTACACCAGCCACATAGTGACGCCACTGGCCTACACCAACCACACAGTGACGCCACTGGCCTACACCAACCACATAGTGACACCACTGGCCTACACCAGCCACATAGTGACACCACTGGCCTACACCAGCCACATAGTGACACCACTGGCCTACACCAGCCACATAGTGACACCACTGGCCTACACCAGCCACATAGTGACGTCACTGGCCTACACCAGCCACATAGTGACACCACTGGCCTACACCAGCCACATAGTGACACCACTGGCCTACACCAGCCACATAGTGACACCACTGGCCTACACCAGCCACATAGTGACACCACTGGCCTACACCAACAACACAGTGACGCCATTGGCCTACACCAACCACATAGTGACACTACTGGCCTACACCAGCCACAGAGTGACGCCACTGACCTACGCTAATGGCTCTACTGTTAGTGAAGAAGACCAAGATAAAGCCGGCTAGTGAGCTAGAAAATGGCCAGAGCGACTGGAAGTCATAATGAAGGCTATCCAGAAACTCATGGGCACGCACAGAGTAGAAGTGTTACAGTGCATCCCAAGCCACTCTGGTATTCATGGAAACGAAAGGAACCGACAACCGGAGTAACCATGTATGATGACCGGTATCTTGAACGTGTCCAACACTCCAGCTTGAGCCCATTATTGCCAAGCTACGCATTGAGCTAACCCTATGGCTTTCGGGTTGGGACAGGGAACCACCGGCGAGAGATCACAGGGAACATGGAGCGACCTACCAATTCCTAAACCGCGGAGGAAGCCTCGAAGAGACGAACAAGCCCTGATAGCTCAGTTCCGAACTTGGCATTGTCCGATCTGCGCCGACTTTGAGAAACTGAAAGCCAATTACATCTCCAGTTGCCGACACTGCAGGGAGAACGAAGAAACGGTAGACCACTTGCTGTGAGACACGGCAGGTTTCTTCTCATGAGCCCTTAGGAACTAAGTCTCGGCTAGTTTACATGAGAGAGAGAGAGAGGGAGAGAGGGAGAGTGAGAGAGAGAGGGAGGGAGAGAGAGAGGGAGAGAGGGGGAGAGAGAGTGAGAGAGAGAGGGAGAGAGGGGGAGAGAGGGGGGAGAGAGAGGGAGGGAGGGGGAGAGAGAGGGAATGAGAGAGAGGGAGTGAGAGAGAGGGAGATAGGGCGAGAGAGAGAGGGGGGAGAGAGAGGGAGGGAGAGAGAGGGAGTGGGAGAGAGGGGGAGAGAGGGAGGGGGAGAGAGGGAGGGAGAGAGAGGGAGGGAGAGGGGGAGAGAGAGGGGAGAGAGAGGGAGAGAGGGTGAGAGAGAGAGGTGGAGGGAGAGAGAGGGAGGGAGTGGGAGAGAGTGGGAGAGAGGGAGGGAGAGAGAGGGGGAGAGAGGGAGAGGGGAGAGAGAGGGGGAAAGAGAGAGAGCTCGAGCTCAAAGATATAACTAAGCTATCAAAATTCTTAGAATGATGATTTTTTAGAGCATTTTCGAAAAAAAATGCTCTATTGTCCCCGTTTTGTCTGTCTGTCCGTCATCACCCTAGATCTCAACAACCATAAGTCCTAGACCCATGATGTATATATCATTTTGTAGGTCTTGGCCTGCCAAGAAATAACTTTTGTCCGTTTCACGATCTGACCTCTGAGGGCCGTAAAAGGGGGCTTGTAAAGTACCGTTTTTTACTATATAAGCTATATTAACAAAGGAGCGCCCTAGATCTCAGCAACCATAAGTCCTAGACCCATGATGTATATATCATTTTGTAGGTCTTGGCCTGCCTAGTGTACATCAAAAGTCCATTTCGCGATCTGACATCTCAGGGCCGAAAAAAAGACTTTCATAGGTACTGTTTTTGCTTATATTTTAAATATCATCATATATATCATATTATTCATTTCCAGTGTGCGTTAAATCGAAAGCGGAAAACAAGAATTCAAAAATGGCGTCATCCCCTGAGTCTCGATTCAACTTTTCTTTTAGAAATATCTACAGTTTTCAATAGTTTCTGTGCTTTTAATTATAAAATGTAAAAGTCCCCAATATTAAAAATTAATAATTAGCATATAATATCATTCAAATCATTGTAGTTTTTATTACAACAGAGCATTTTAACATCGTCAAACGTAAAACAATAGTAATAATCGAAAATCTCCGACGTCGGCGACGATAAGACTATTGAACGTGTTTTCGTATCTAATTTCGTAAATAAAGTTCTTTTTAAAAGTCGATATAATATTTAAAAAAAGAAATTCTGCAAATTTCTATACTAATTAAGTTCTTAGCTTTTAAAATACTTATGATTTTAAATAAATACGGCTTTGAATTATTTCTTAATTACAAAATAACAATATAGACCTAAAAAAACTAGGTCAAAAAGCAATGAAAACTTAACCGAGGAATATTTTTCTAACAGTACATTAAAATTGCACACTTTATTTTTACAGTGCGGTGGCTGAAAGGTTATGAGACTGGCTAAGGAACCATTATTATACAGACTCTCCGGGTTCGATTTCTCCCAGAGACTTTTTTTTTTTTCAGAATATATCCTTTTAGTTGTTTTAATGAAAAGTAACTAACTAGATCTCTTTGACATTTTTTTAAAATTTAAATAATTTATCTTTTAGGATGTTGTAAGAAAAAGAAACAATAACTAATTAGATTTTAAATTATTTCATAACTTAAAAAAAAAAAAAAATTAACACAGAGGCGTAACTAGGGTGGGGGGGGGGGGTCCAAAATATTAAGTACATAATCTCATGTCATGGTATTGAATGTCAAAATGCAGGGCCCCCAAATCCTAGGTTCTGCAATGGCTTTACAAGTCTATCTTCTTGCAAAGGCTTTGACATTTTTTTTATTGTTTTTTTTTTCAGAATATATATCCTTTTACTAACTTTTAGTTGTTTTAATTAAAAGTAACTAATTAGATTTCTTTGACTTTTTTAATTTAAATAATTTATCTTTTAGGATGTTGTAAGAAAAAGAAACAACAACTAATTAGATTTTAAATTATTTCATAACTTAAAAAAAATAACACAGAGGCGTAACTAGGGTGGGGGAGGGTCCAAAATCGAAAGTCCCACCGGGCTCCAGCTTGAGGGGAGCCCCCAAAATTATTTTTTACATTAAATATTAAGTACATAATCTCATGTCATGTATCGAATGTCAAAATGCAGGGCCCCCAAATACTAGGTTCGGCAATGGCTTTACAAGTCTATCTCCCTGCAAAGGCTTTGCGGGGTATAGCTAGTATATAATAATATTCATTTCCAGTGTGCGTTAAATCGAAAGCGGAAAACAAGAATTCAAAATGGCGGCGTCCCCTGTGTCTCGATTCAATTTTTCTTTTTGAAATATCTAGTTTTCAATAGTTTCTGTGCTTTTAATTATGAAATGTAAAAGTCCCCAATATTAAAATTTACAATTAGCGAATAATATCATTCAAATCATTGTAGTTTTTATAACAACAGAGCATTTTAACATAGTTAAACGTAAACAATAGTCATCGAAAATCTCCGACGTCGGCGAGGATAAGACTATTGACCGCGTTTTTGTATCTAATTTCGTAAATAAAGTTCTTTTTAAAAGTCGATATAATATTAAAAAAAAAGAAATTCTGCAAATTTCTATACTAATTAAGTTCTCAGCTTTTATAATATATATTTTTAAAAATAAATACGACTTTGAATTATTTCTTAATTACAAAATAACAATATAGGCCTAAAAAAACTAGGTCAAAAAACAATGAAAACATAACCGAGCAATATTTTTCTAATAGTACAATAAAATTGCATCTTAATTTGTGTGGCGCAGTAGCTGAGTGGTTATGCACCTTTGTAAATATTCACTTTTATGCAGACTCTCCAGGTTCGATTTCTCCCAGGGACATTTTTTTCTCATTGTTTTTTTTTTCAGAATGTATCCTTTCAGTTGTTTTAATGAAAAGTAACTAATTAGATATCTTTGAGATTTTTTAAATTGAAATAATTTATTTTTTAGGATATTGTAAGAAAAAAAAACAACTAATTAGGTTTTTAACTATTTCATAACTTTAAAAAAAAAACGAAATAATTTAGAAAAAATGTATCAAATCTTAACACAGAAGCGTAACTAGGGTCTAGGGCGGGTCCAAAATCGAAAGTCCCACCGGGCTCCAGCTTGAGGGGAGCCCCCAAAATTATTTTTTACATTAAATATTAAGTACATAATCTCATGTCATGTATCGAATGTCAAAATTCAGGGCCCCCAAATACTAGGTTCGGCAATGGCTTTACAAGTCTATCTCCCTGCAAAGGCTTTGCGGGGTACAGCTAGTATATAATAATATTCATTTCCAGTGTGCGTTAAATCGAAAGCGGAAAACAAGAATTCAAAATGGCGGCGTCCCCTGTGTCTCGATTCAATTTTTCTTTTTGAAATATCTAGTTTTCAATAGTTTCTGTGCTTTTAATTATGAAATGTAAAAGTCCCCAATATTAAAATTTACAATTAGCGAATAATATCATTCAAATCATTGTAGTTTTTATAACAACAGAGCATTTTAACATAGTTAAACGTAAACAATAGTCATCGAAAATCTCCGACGTCGGCGAGGATAAGACTATTGACCGCGTTTTTGTATCTAATTTCGTAAATAAAGTTCTTTTTAAAAGTCGATATAATATTAAAAAAAAAGAAATTCTGCAAATTTCTATACTAATTAAGTTCTCAGCTTTTATAATATATATTTTTAAAAATAAATACGACTTTGAATTATTTCTTAATTACAAAATAACAATATAGGCCTAAAAAAACTAGGTCAAAAAACAATGAAAACATAACCGAGCAATATTTTTCTAATAGTACAATAAAATTGCATCTTAATTTGTGTGGCGCAGTAGCTGAGTGGTTATGCACCTTTGTAAATATTCACTTTTATGCAGACTCTCCAGGTTCGATTTCTCCCAGGGACATTTTTTTTCTCATTGTTTTTTTTTTCAGAATGTATCCTTTCAGTTGTTTTAATGAAAAGTAACTAATTAGATATCTTTGAGATTTTTTAAATTGAAATAATTTATTTTTTAGGATATTGTAAGAAAAAAAACAACTAATTAGGTTTTTAACTATTTCATAACTTTAAAAAAAAAACGAAATAATTTAGAAAAAATGTATCAAATCTTAACACAGAAGCGTAACTAGGGTCTAGGGCGGGTCCAAAATCGAAAGTCCCACCGGGCTCCAGCTTGAGGGGAGCCCCCAAAATTATTTTTTACATTAAATATTAAGTACATCATCTCATGTCATGTATCGAATGTCAAAATTCAGGGCCCCCAAATACTAGGTTCGGCAATGGCTTTACAAGTCTATCTCCCTGCAAAGGCTTTGCGGGGTACAGCTAGTATATAATAATATTCATTTCCAGTGTGCGTTAAATCGAAAGCGGAAAACAAGAATTCAAAATGGCGGCGTCCCCTGTGTCTCGATTCAATTTTTCTTTTTGAAATATCTAGTTTTCAATAGTTTCTGTGCTTTTAATTATGAAATGTAAAAGTCCCCAATATTAAAATTTACAATTAGCGAATAATATCATTCAAATCATTGTAGTTTTTATAACAACAGAGCATTTTAACATAGTTAAACGTAAACAATAGTCATCGAAAATCTCCGACGTCGGCGAGGATAAGACTATTGACCGCGTTTTTGTATCTAATTTCGTAAATAAAGTTCTTTTTAAAAGTCGATATAATATTAAAAAAAAGAAATTCTGCAAATTTCTATACTAATTAAGTTCTCAGCTTTTATAATATATATTTTTAAAAATAAATACGACTTTGAATTATTTCTTAATTACAAAATAACAATATAGGCCTAAAAAACTAGGTCAAAAACAATGAAAACATAACCGAGCAATATTTTTCTAATAGTACAATAAAATTGCATCTTAATTTGTGTGGCGCAGTAGCTGAGTGGTTATGCACCTTTGTAAATATTCACTTTTATGCAGACTCTCCAGGTTCGATTTCTCCTAGGGACATTTTTTTCTCATTGTTTTTTTTTTCAGAATGTATCCTTTCAGTTGTTTTAATGAAAAGTAACTAATTAGATATCTTTGAGATTTTTTAAATTGAAATAATTTATTTTTTAGGATATTGTAAGAAAAAAAAACAACTAATTAGGTTTTTAACTATTTCATAACTTTAAAAAAAAAAACGAAATAATTTAGAAAAAATGTATCAAATCTTAACACAGAAGCGTAACTAGGGTGGAGGGCGGGTCCAAAATCGAAAGTCCCATCGGGATCCAGCTTGAGGGGAGCCCCCGAAAATAATTTTTTCATTAAATATTAAGTACATAATCTCATGTCATGGTATCGAATGTCAAAATGCAGGTCCCCCAAATCCTAGGTTCGGCAATGGCTTTACAAGTCTGTCTTCCTGCAAAGGCTTTGCAGGGTACAGCTAGTAAATAATAGAAGCGAATCAAAGGGGCGTAATCATTATTTATTTTTGTAACAGTTATTCAACATGATTACCTCCCTCTCTATTTATCAAAACACGGGAAAAAAATACGGATTTCGTTCGGCGAAAATGCTCTAAAATGTCCTTTGTCCGAAACGGAAAAGACTTAAATTGCTTGTTGTAATGTTTTACCTATGAAATGATATTATAGTGAATCTTATAAATGTATGACTAGTATTTGATGAACCTGTTAAACTATCTCATTGTCATCTTTTATTATAGAACACCGAAAGAATACATTTTTAGATTTGTTATAAATGTTACTCATGAAAATACAATCTTTCCAGACCATAAATATTTAAACTAAGTTCACTAAGTACAAGTAAGTAGTACAAAAAGTAGCGTGCTCCCCAAAAAATATTTCTTTTGTAGCGCAAGGCACCTAAAGTAGCGAATTCGCGGAACGTAGCGCAATCTGCCATAACAACTAAGTTTGCGTTCACGCTAAATCACTGACCTATGTACACATTTTAAATAAAATAAAGTTTTTCGAACTTGTAAGGAAGTTATCTAAACTAGGAAGTTTAAACCAGGAAGACGAATAGTTACTAGAAAAAAGTATTATTCTAAAAGGCGATATTTGCTTTGCTATTTGTGATCGATTACTGTTTTGGCATTGTTTGTAAGTGCTAACGTTTCAGAATTTCTCTTTATTTTTCTCAATCACGGCATGATATTGTCAATCTCTCATCCACTATGATATTATCATTGTCCAATATTAATGAAAATTATGTACCATTATTTCAATTTGTGGCATGGAATTGCATCCAATCACCGCATATTGTCCTGGGTCGTATTAATTTATTAAAGAATTTGCATCTAGTATGATCTAGAATTTAGGGCTCTTTATAAGGCTGGAAGGGGTCCCACGAGAATTAGGGTCCTATACTAATTAACCACTCCATATGATATCATTTAATGTTTTATTCTTTGTTCGGCAACAGTTACTTAGTGGTCCACAGAAGAAAATATAACGATTTTAAATATAAGTCAAAGTCCTTTGCTATTTTATTCTTGATTTATTATTTAAAATTGAAAGATTCACTCTCGTCTCTCATAATCACAACCACATAATGAGATATATACAAGCTGCTTATGAGAAGAAAAGTAATACTTTTAATGACATTAATCTAGTGGTCCGGAGGAATAAATAAAATAAATTAAGTGGTCATTGAAATGTTTGAATTTAATAGTCTGTGAAGACTTAACGGTTGCTTGCTGACCACTGTCATTATTAGAGAGGTCTTATATAGGGGCTCCAACTCACTGGTTTCCTGTAACCCATAACACTGTTTAGATGGCTCTGATAAAACCTTTTATTTAGTACATTCAATTCATACTTCTGAATCATTATAGTTTTAAGATAATTTTTACCTCCATTATTTTAAAAGTAATAATAATAAATTGATTAGCATATTATAATAGTAGACAGTTAATGAGTTATTCAGACTTGTTCATTTAGCGATCCCTTAAACACGATTTTTCAAAATGACGTTTATCTTCTATATTCTGAGTTTTAAAAAAATTTTAATAATAGAACATTTGAATATACTATATTTAATGAACTATAAGACTCACCTAGTAAAAATAGAGGCTAAAAATCATATCAGATGTTTCACTATAGCTTTTGACACCACAAAACATATCATATAAGTATGTGACATAAAGGACATTTTTTGGCTTTAGGAAAAGTACACACAATAACACACAAACAGGCATTTGGGGAAAGGGGGAGAGAATTGTTGAATTTTTTTGCATACCATTTGTTAAAGTTGTAGCATTTGAGCACTGTTTCCCAAAGTTCGTTTTGCTCCAGGCTGAGAACATTGGGTAAACATGCACGGCTAATGCGAAAACAATGAAATGAGGGGGAAAACATGATAGTAAAAACAATATGCACATTGTTGTTTTTTTTACTATTGGTACTTAGTATTACTAAAATAAAAAAAGGGGGTGGGGTACACAGATGTAAAAAAATTTGGGAATCACTGCATTATTTAGGGATATGAGTTTACTTAATTATTTATATGATGTCTGTCGGCTTCATACCAGAAATTATTAAAACTGAGGCAATCAAGTATTTTTGTTTCTTTTGGTAAGCAATGCCACCAGGTCCATTCGATGGACCTAATGGGACCTTGATGTTTTGTTTTAATGAAGAGAGCCCTCCTAAATATGTGGGCTATTCCCAGCTAGTCAACTTCTGCAGTTTTCATATGTTGAACTTCCCTCATATTTGAATAATATAATATTGTCTAGATATTTTTTTTATTAACTCCCAGAGCTTTCCCAACAACAAGGATGGTGGTGCAATTTCTAGGTCTTTAATATGGACATTTTTATGTTTAGTGGATGTGTTTCAAACATATCAATTAACTGGCAGGTTTTATCTACTCTTGCTTATGTTTATATCCAATTTTTTCACATTGATAAATATCAGTATGGATCGCCATGTCCCACAAAATTGTTACTTTGTTATTCTCAATGACTTTATGGGGCTCATGGTTATATCAACTGTCTGCGACATCAATTTTTTATTTCTACACATTTGCCAGTGATTTAAGCAGCAGCTCAGTAAATGTAATCAGTTTTCGCCAGATTAGGGCAGTCAGAGATCTTGTGCTCAATCATGTCCTGACTCTCCTCACATCATCTGCACATAGTATTAGTACATGGGTTCTCAAAGTACGGGGTCGCAACCCACTGGTTTGTGGCAGAATTTCAGGGGGAGGGGATCACAACAAAATTAAAATTTATTATTACAGGATCGAGAATCTATGCTTCTATAATTGCAAGGCTTTTTTTCTATATGTTACAGAACTAAAAGTTTGTAAATCTGCTAAGTAAAAGGAGAAATCTTCATAAACAATTAATGTCACTTTTATTCTCTTTCTTTTATTGTAGTTTTTCTTTGAAGGTCATCAAGAAACAGAAAGTGTTGTCATAGTAGGTCACAAAGTGTAAAAGTTTGAGAACCACTTGGTTAGTACTATCAAGTGAGCAGATGTTGATCTTGTGTAGCAAATAAGTTCAGTTTTATGTTTCACTTAAAGAATTTCAACCAATTAATTGTCTTTTTTTAAGGTTAACATCTGCCTCTTTCACCTTCCTGTGTAGTGCTTTTTTTTTCCCATTTGGAAGCCAATTTTAAGAAAACGCCTTATATTTTCTTGCATTTTTTGTACTGGTTCTGGTAAAATTTCAGGAATGTTTAATTCAGAGTGAAATGCTTTAGTTTATTAAGTGATTGAATAAGTATGTGTGATGTTTTGGACTCAGTGCTGACTATCTTGTGATTCTGTTAAGTACATACCAAGTCTTATAGTGACTGTTGTGTTTGGCAGCTCTACCTTGACAAACCTCAACCGCTTTCCTCTCTAGGTAAATAAATTCTGTCTTTGATGTTACGGCATCAAGTTGGGTGTTTTTATGTTGAGTTAGATAACTTTTTTAAATGTTGTGACATATTTGTCTTAACCAAATTCCATCCCTAAATCATCACTAAATCTTGTAACTCATTTAGCAAACATGTATATATTTTTAGAT
This sequence comes from Bulinus truncatus, assembly GCA_021962125.1. Taxonomy (NCBI): domain Eukaryota; kingdom Metazoa; phylum Mollusca; class Gastropoda; family Planorbidae; genus Bulinus; species Bulinus truncatus. The sequence goes on along the minus strand of JAGDYQ010000013.1, from coordinate 7,208,162 downwards.
CATCCATGTAGAGTAAATGATTGACCATACCAATGCAGGTCTTCTCAACATATCTTGCCAAATGGTCTTAAGCCATACAAAATAGAAGGGAAAGGGAGTTTTGAAAAATGCCATGTGTTTTGTATATTAAGGGCTTGACCTTATATATCTATGCGCTCAACTGTCAAAGTTCCTCCATGTCTCCCATGGTGTCTACATGGTCATTGCACTGTCAGTTATGGTGGGGATAAAAGAAAAATCTGCAAAAACTGTCCTATAATGTACATAGTTGGTTTTTTTTTAATTATTCTGATTTTAAAAAAAAATTTAAAAATTTAATTGACAATCTCATAAGGTGATTTACTTACTGACATTTTCAATTATTGAATTTAGGCTGAATCAATGGTCAGGGGTGAAACCACAAAATGATCGAAGTAGGTTTGGTGGAGGGGGGGGTCTGAGTCTCTCTGAGTCACTGTGGCAAAAAAAAATTAAAAATGAATTTGAAATTATTTGTATTTTATATTTCAGTAAGATGTATAAGACTTATTTTAAAAAAGTACATATTAAATCTCTAAGACACCGTTAGTAATGTTGTAACTCTCCTCTGGTATCTGGAATGCTAATTAGCAAAAAGCGTGAAAGCTTTGTAACATCCAGTCTCCCTTCCCTCCTCTTAATGTGATAACTGGCGCCATCATCAACAATGAGAATTTTGTGAGAGACACCAGACATGTGATATTGTTTATGGGGTGGGATATAATTTGTACTCTAGTGGGAGAAGACATTCAGAGAGAGAGAGTTGATTACCGGAGAGAACATTAGGACATGTAGAATGGCAAGCTCGTTACTGTGACAATGTTGCACTTTTAACTCTATTCTCCCTCTGGGCTATACCTATGCAAATAATGGCCCCATTTACTAGTCACTATATAAATGTTTAAGAAGGTGTATCATCAAATCACACTAATAAACATTAGAGCATAAAAAAAAAATGATTTTATATGTTTATTCTAATTCTAATGCAGTTTAAAACGCTTCTTTCAATTAGTCATATTTAGCCAGATACATTTTTTTTTTTAACAAATGCCTATGGTGAGTAATGCTTGCTTGCTTTCCTTGGGGAGCAAAGCGCCTCAGCAATAGCTATTTCACTTGTGGCTGCTGGTATATCTGCTTTTACTGTAGGTGGAGGTCTGTTAAGGTGGCATATATAGTATAGTCTGGCTTTTTGTGAGAGGTAATTCTTAGCTATCTTTAATTGGTTTGTCTTAGTTTAAACATTTCATGGACAGGGTTCAGATTATTTTGTACAGGGTGCTAAGGTCTCTCTTCTCTATCACATGCGTCCTTCTGAGATAGGCAGCATTCCCTTAAATACACATTACATAATTGACTTCCTTTTACTTTTCCATTTATCTATGTTTCCCATGGTGCCTTCTTGGCCATAGAGCTAATTAAGGTTTTATGGGATGGGGATCTCGGGGGGTCGGGTGGAGTGGTTAAGGGTTTTTGGAAGGAGGGAATGGGTGAGGTTTAATGAAGGTCACTACAAAACCAGCACATTAGTGGTTTATAGGGTCTAAGAGATGAAAATATCTTACATATCGATTTATAACTAATCCCTGAGCCTAATTATGTAGATGAAAGTTTGGTGATTTCTGCATATTATAATGCATCTTATTAAACACTATTAATAACATTGTCTTTGATATCAAGTTGGTAAAAATTTTCATTTGGTTATAAATCTAATTTCTTACATTTTAAGATTCATTTTACGAAAGAATTTTACAAAAGGAAAACATGGACCAAAGATACCCTTGAATATGTAATTGGTAATTTTTTAGTTCTATAATTTGTGTGCTCTCAATAAATTGGAAAGAAAATAGGGCTCTGAAATGAATAGAGATAATTTTAATTGAAAATTAAAATGCTTAAATATCTAAATCTCGAATGTATAAAAATAAAATAAATAGCAAGATGGCTTTACAGGTGCTTTTATGAGTGGTAAGCCAAATTTGGTTTTTCTCTGTTGAAGGTGTGGATCTCTAAGCTTCACAAACATGCTCACACACCACTAAATTCATTTATATATATTTATATTGATTATAATTTGAAAAAAAGATTTAAAAAATTAATTTTTTTATGGTGTGTTATTTACGTTCAGTATCGTTGTTACTCTGACAAGTTTATTTACACAGGTCAAAAAATAAATAATTTTTTTGTTATATTTTGACTGCACACATGCCAATAATAAGTATGATCTTAATAGTCCTTGTATTAAAAGGCTTGATGTTCTGACACAGAAAATTGACTTCCTCATTTGTCTATATTTGTCCTGAAAGCTCAGTTAAACAAAAGAAAAAAGTTGTTGAGCGTGTGCTCCCTTGTACAAACAAGAGGGCTCATGAATGAACAGCCAGGTGTTTACTGCACTAACAATAGCAAAATGTAGCCTCTGTTGTCAAACAATGACTGACAGAAAGCTTTACATCACTTGATGTAGTTATATGGTCTAGTGAATTATTATTGAACAGACATGAATTACTCATTGTATGGTAATGAGAAATAAATGTTAATTTATCAGTTTTTTTATGCCCCCTCTTTTATGTAATTAACTACAGTGTGATTATTCGTTTGCAAAATACAGTTTACTTTTGTTGTTTTTTTGTTTTTCCTAGCTGTACCACTTAAAAATTGGGCTCGTAAGAAGTTAGGAATGGCTACTACTGGACGAAGGGCTCCACCACCCCCTGTAAGTATTTCACTTTTTTAAATTGTAGTTTTTCATTAAGATGCCTTTCCATACCAGTATTTTTGTGTGCTGTTTGTTTTGTTTGATATTTAACAGCATTACTAGAAACTTTTTCGCTATATTATTTTCTGAATGAACATTAAAATCTCAAACATTCCATTTTTTTTTTCATTTGTGAGGGTCAAGGGGGTATAGTTCATGTATTTTTTTTTTTTTAGTATAGATGTCATTCATTTTTTCAATTAATGTGTTTTTAATATTAGATTATTTTATTTAACTATATTTGTTGCATTATTTCACTTTAAAGATTCTTCATATTAAGTAATTTTAATACATTTTTCATAAAACAAATCTTTGATTTTTTTTTTTCAGAAATATTATTCTTGTTATATCTTTCTGATTAATAGTCTCTAGATTTATGTTAGTGTTTAATGTAGATGTATTTAGTAATTCTTTATTGTATTTTGCAGCCTCTTACACCTATGAAGGTAGGTAGACGTATATGTTTATGCTAGTATGTACATAAATTTTGTTTTTTATCTGGAGAATTTATATTCTTCAAGTTCATTTCACACTAGGTTCATATTTAGTTAACATAAATGCTATATTTAAAAATAGATGAACAAGACCATTATTGTATTACAATGTAGGTTTAAATAAGAACAGCTCCAAAACTGTTCATTAAATGATACATTTACATTCCATTTATACTAGTAATAGCAAATTGTATTTGTTACTTCTAGTCTTAATTTTATCAGCTTGCTTAACTCTTCTTCTTATCAATTTTTTCCCCCTTTATGGCAAGAAATAAAATGCACAGAAAAATAACTCCTGATAACAGAAATACTTCATTTAAAAAAAAAATGTGACAAGTCATGCTTATTGTAGGAATGTTCTAATATCTCAGCGATATAAATGTGAACATCTGCATGCATACGTATATTTTTGTATGTTATTTCTTGAATAAATCATAGTGATAAATGAGAGTATAGTAGTTGCGATCATCATACATAGACATATTATTGATCAAAGCCTTTTTTTTTAAAAAATTGATATGTGTCTGTAGCCTTTTTAAATTAACTGCAGTTATCAATACAGGTTTGTATGGCTCTAGGACTAGGAGTAAACACATTTACGCCCATTAAACAGTAAATATCCTGCCCTGATGGCACGGATACCCACAATTTCTATACACATTTAACTTAGATAATTAAATATATTACACAAACAAGTAATACTAAATGTGATTCATTAGACTGTACATTTAAGGCAATAATATTGTACATGATATATATACCAGAATTCAGTCTTTGTCTTCACATTCAAAAACAGACACAAGCATTCTTTATAATTGTATCTTTATTTTTCTGATTTTAACAACAAGTACAAAATTACAGTTTATAACAACTTATCCCAATTAAGTTTAATTTAACCGTTGATTGGTTAAATATAATTTGTGGAAAGGTGAAAAATATGTTTTTTCTGCACATTAAAAATGTGGGTTGGATCAGCACCAATTTTTTTTTCTCTTACAAGCCCCATCTTTATAATGGTGTTGGGTATATGCATAAGCAATCCAACTTCCTGATGTGTGCTATGTACGCTGCTAGTAAAGTATATTCCTATAGCCTATATGTCTTGGAATCTGTATTCTGCTAGTAAAGTATATTCCTATATACATTCTGGTATCTTTACTCTGCTAGTAAAGTAGTATACCTCCTATAAATCCTAGTATCTCTACTTAATGTGGTTAATCAGTTAAAAAAAAACCATAATTTTATTGAGCTTTAGCACTATAATATAACTATCCACAATAATTACCATGAAATCTTACATTGCCAAGTCAATCATTCTTCATGGGTGGTTGGGAGATGGTGGAGCAGTATAAATTGCCTGACTTTTGGCTTTGGGGTCCCAGGTTTGATCTCCAGTGAGAGCCAAGGGAATTTTCAGTTCATACTGAAAGTTTCCTCCTGCATTGCCTCCATGGCCATTGCACTATTGGTTATGGTGGGGGAGGGGGGGGGAGGATTAAAGAAGGGCACTACAAAACCGACTCATTTATGGATTATAGGATCTAAGATATAAACATCTTATCCTTTCAGGGACTTAGGTGGTTATAACAAGCTATGTTCATTGCTAAAAATTATTGCTTTATTTTAGCTCCATGAAAATCATCATAAACATTTAACATTGAAATCTACACTTAACAATTTATTCTTTAACTGTTCATTTTTCATCTGGAAAAAATGTCTATCTATTTAAAAATACAAAAATTTTCAATTAAATACTCTTTGACATGAGCTACAAACATTTTTTTTAATTTGGGTAACAGGACCAGGATCCACCACCTCCCCCTCTGCCCAAGCGAGTACTTCCTCCAACACCAAAAGATGAACAAGATGTAAGTCAATGTAATTTATTCATGATTTTTAAAAAATTAGTTGTTACATTTAAGAGCTGTTTTTTAGTGGCGTCAATAATACATTGATTTTTAATTGACATTATGAAAAAACAAATTTGTAATTATAAAAAAGGCACATATTGTTTTATGAAATAAATATCACTCTTTAAGAAAAGCATGATTAAAAGTAATGTAGGAAACTGGTCCATGACACTTTATTACACCCATTATTATATTTTACAAGATGTAAATTTTTTACTGGTTATTTTTTTTTTTTGATGAACAAGGTTTGTATTATAAGTATTTTATTTCATTATGTTTATAAAGAGTTGTTTGATTTTGTCTTCATTATATTTTCATAGTCCTATTATCAATTTGCATGGAATGATTTGTTTGCCTTTTTATTTATTCTTCTCTTTACAGTTTTCATTTAATATTTGGCTATTGATTTAGATCTAAAAATGTGATTTCTACCATATTTCTTAGATGCCTTAAAGAATGTACAAATTCCAAATCTTAATTTTAATAATCTTATAAAAGTTTTTTTCAGTACCAGCGTATAAATAACCTCGTTTTAACTATAATGATTTTGTTCATTCTTCAGTTTTATTACATAAAAAAAACAATCTTTTGTTTATTCTATTTTCCAAATTAAAATGATGTAGACTTAATTTCATTTACTCAGTTTAATTAAATAAATATAGTAAAGAATAAAAACTACCATTGTCTTGTTGGACAATATCTTGAGTGCTATTATCTACATTCACTTAGGTGACAACTGAAGATGAGTACTTACAGCCAGTAGTACAGGCTCAGGTAGTTATATATTCATGTCATTTGAAAGATGTCACTCATTATGTTTTCTTTATACATAGGAAGTTGTCCTTGCTTCTCATTGTTGTTCAATTAAAATTTCAAATAATTATGTGTTTCATATTGAAAAGCATTTAATTTAATTAATGAAATTTACTTCACATGGTTTTAAATAAAATCTTTATGAGAAAAAGGTCTGAACTGCTTAATATATTTTCAAAAGGAAACCCCTTAAATGAACATTTTTTCTATTTATTTCATTTTTTTCCTTTATTTATTATTTTGTTTAAATTGTTAACTACAATGTCAAAATTAAAACTTAAAAAAAAACCCATACCCCATTATTATTTGACAGATTTATCTTTTTAATTATTATTCTGTTGAACCCTCAGCTCTTTTTTTTTTTGCCTTGATTAGTTTCTGTAGTTTCTGGGCTGAGCGTAGAATTAAACACTAACAGATACTAATGAAAAAATCAATCACTACTGAAACTTTAAAAAGCTTAAGCCTGACAACTGAGGCCAAGTTAAATTTTTTATTGAAAATCAGCATGGTTTTTTTCCACTAAATGATAATTAAACATTTACTAACCAAAATATTTTTTTTAGAAAGGTCTAACCATATGATAGGGCAGACTTATGATAGGGCAGTCATATGCAGAATCTCAGTTTTATTTTTTAGATTATGGTGTTTAGTAGCTATGTTTCTGCATTAACGTAGACTTCACATTTTATCAACCTTTTTTGTTTCTTCATTGTGTATACTGTAGTTATTTATGTTGAATTACTGGACATGATATTGTTTTACATGAATTGAGTTATTGGAAAGAAATTAAATATACATTTATATTTAAATCTAACAAATGAAATTAAAATATCATGTGCTGAGATTATTAACATTTCACTTTTTTTTTTTAATTATTTGCTGTGATCAAGTTCATTCTTTTATTTTGTTTTCATCTAAAACTCACAATCTCCAGTTTATTATTAACTTATAATTATCCCATTATTATTATTTACTCTATACCATGAAAATGTCAATAAATTAATATGATTAATATGTCATATGAATATTAGTAAACCAAATTTACTTGATTAAATATGTAGTCTGTTTTCTATTTTTCTAGTAATTTATGAATCCTTTGATTTTTGTGTATTATTGATGTTTTTACTCTGTTTATTAATTGTAGTCTCTTGATTAATAAAGGTGCTATTATTTGTCTAAATTTAAACAAAATCATTATTTTTATCACTCTACATTTACATATTATTTATAGTAGCATCCTGTTTACTCCATTTATTTAATAATAAATATTTTACAATATTAAGTTATTACATAAATAAATGTATATTGTTTTGTTTTTTGGTTTTATCCAAAATTGAAAATTAAATTTTAATTAATGATTTTATATTATCTTGTCATTTGATGGATTTTGCATTTGATGTACATTAAAAAATACTATAAGCTGTGTTGGTCTTGATTAAAGATAATGATTATGTTTGTGTATATGTTTTATTATTTAATAATTCATCTTTTAACAGCTGATATGATCAGAACCACCGTAGGTTAGGCATCCCAAACACTTGTCATAGGCCATGGGTGGGCCTGCTGTCAAACACTTGTCATAGGCCTTGGGTGGGCCTGCTGTCAAACACTTGTCATAGGCCTTGAGTGGGCCTGCTGTCAAACACTTGTCATAGGCCTTGGGTGGGCCTGCTGTCAAACACTTGTCATAGGCCTTGGGTGGGCCTGCTGTCAAACACTTGTCATAGGCCTTGGGTGGGCCTGCTATCAAACACTTGTCATAGGCCTTGGTTGGGCCTGCTGTTATATTTTTTAACATTTATTTTGCTGCATATTTGCATAAAGGAATGTCAGAGGCCCAAGTTGTCATAATTTGTCAGGAATTCCTTGCTGTGACCCTGATATAATCTATTTAACATTTGCAATATCAAAGTATTTTCAGCATTACATATTATATTTCTTAGTGTTTCTGTGTTTGATAAATGGGTTGCTCATAATATCTTTGTAGATGTTGTGAAATGTCCCCATTGTTTATTTTGATCAATGTGTAATATGTTCATATTTCAAGTATTCAAGCTAATTTAGATTTTTTATAAAAGACTGCGAAACTTGTTATCTCACTGTCGTTTTTATTGACTGCTGCTTAGAATGATTTAATTGGACTTTGTTGTTAACAGATATAAATAGATATAAAATGTATCAATACAGATTTTGTTTTATGAACATAATTTTGATAGTATTGTTGTTGTTTTTTTCATATTTCTTTATCATCTTTGGCAGGGTATTTTGTGATTACTTATTTTTTTACTTTATCGTTGTTGTTTTTTCAGAAACTGAATTAAACTTACAAAAATATATTTAATATACAAAATATAAATTTTGAATTATTTAGTTGTTTTTTTTTTAATCCAAGGATTTATATGAACCTATGTCAGCACCTAATCCTGTAACCACACCTCCATTAAGAAAACAGGGTTTCACTGCAACCCCAGAATTAAACATCATAAGTAATTTAGAGGTAATGATGACATATAAATATCTGCATGAACAAACTATCCCAGAATGATTTGAAGCTACTTAAAAATAAAAGATTTATGGAACGTTAATGGCAAGCAATTTATTAAGACACATATTTATTATTTGCACTTGAATTATAGACTTAAGTACTAACAAAAAAATTTAAGCATATTTTCCTATCCTCTGTTAGAATTACTAATATATACAACAACACTAAAATATTTATGTTTAGAAAAATCTCTCATCAAATCATTACAAAATTTAGTAATTTTATTCAATGTTATTTCTTAAAATGTCACTTAATTTTGCATTTTCTCAGATGTTTCACTGTATCGTAGCAAATATTCTTACTTAAATTACATTGTCAGAGACCATTGCTTTGAAATTCTAATGTGCATTTGAAACACTTACGTGCACGTATTAATGAAATATCTTAATATTGCTTTGTTTTGTTTACTTTAGATCTTTCATCAATCATCTTAAAGTATTGTTAAATTGTAAAAGTTTGGATTGACGTTATAAATATTAAATATTGGTTATGTTTGTTCATTATCTTTTTCAACTTCAGCAAAAAAGCTTTTTCATGACTCACATTTGAATTACAAAATTAAATTTGTTTAATTAAGTCTTTATAATTATTAGAGATAGATAGCTGAGTAGAATAGACCTAATTAAATTAAAACAACTTTTCTCATAACAAATTAATAAAGACTTTGTTTTATCTTCTGTTTCTTTTTCTTGGCTTGTATAAAGTAATTAAAGCATTCGATGTAAACTCGTATATAAATGATGAAAAGAATTAAAAATTGTTTTATAGATGTGTGAAGTATAATGATGGTAAATATTTATAAATTGGGTTTTTGTTTCCTCAGTGTTATTGTAAAACCATTAAATTTTAAATCATGTCAATTTTTTTTTTTCAATTCTTAATATTTTTCCACACTGTTCAAAACAGAATATTTTCATAGTTTCCAGTCATGTGCAGACTAAACAAAATAAACATCACAGAAAGTAAAAAGTCAACAATTTTTTTTTAATCTGTCTTATAAAATAATATTGCACATTTTTTTTTTTTTTTTTTTGCTTTCTTATTAGTTAACTTAAAACAAATGTTTGTCTAATTTATGAAACAAAACTCTGAAAATATTCTCGCCAATTGTAAAATCTTTGCTTCCGAGGCCTTCACTGATTCTGTGTGTGCTCTTTTTAATTGGATGCGCATTTAACATTGCTTCAGTAATAGTTTATGAAATGTCTGATATTGTATTCAGATGCATTTTGTGCAGAGTGCATATTCTACTAAGCTTACCTCATGTCTGATATTGTATGCAGATGCATTTTGTGCAGTGAGCATATTCTACTAAGCTTACCTCATGACAGGCACTAATCATTCACAATTTACATTGATAGAAGGCACTGAAGCTAAGAAAAGAAAAACTTGCTGAAGCAGAGCCAGAAACACTTGAAAAACCATTTATGAAACCTTGGAATCAGGAAGAAGTGGGCAAAATTAATGTAAGCAAAAGCCCTTTCAACAACGCAGTAAATTCAAATGCAAATTCGGAAAAAGAAAAAAAAATGAATCATCCACTGAAACAAAAGCTCGGTATACAACCCTTATTTGGCCCAGAGAAACCTGTGAGGATACCACTTGGAACTTCCTTATCACCAATGGTGAAGTGAAAGTTTTATTGTTTTTTTTATTGCTGCATTATGAAAATGTATACTTGTTAGTATCTTTATGTGAGCGATACAATTGTCAGTAGTGAGACACACATTAGAATTATCAATATTTTTTTGAAAGATCTGTATTAATAAATATGAATTTACAATTTCACTTTTTATGACATTTTTCAAATTATGAGCCATATGTCTTAAAAAATGTCTTATATATTAAACACTTCAATTTGCAATGTTGACAGTCTAAAGCTCCTGAAGATATTTATGAAGAACCTGGTCCACCCCCTAGAATCCATGCACATAATACAAGGTACAAGTTTTTAGGCTAAATATTCTTAATAACTTACACTTTCAAGATTTTTTTCCCCAAGAACTTCAATTTCTTTTCAAACTTATTTTATAAAATCAGCACATATTTGATAAGATGGTAAGCTATCCCCTAGGAAATCATTTTATGATCAGCCCTTCTTTTAGGGCAGATACCCTTAATGTTCAGTAAATTGAATTAATGCAAGAATATCATTAAGAAGTCTGTCTTAATGAGCTAATTCTTATTTCACAAGACCTCTGCCCTGTGTTGTTGATGATGATGAAAGTGATGACAGTTGGGGTGAAGAATGGGAAGATGGTCAGGTAGTGAGTTTCTGGGCACATTTATTTCCTCTGTTTGACACTCACTTTCAAAAGAACCATTTCAATTCAATGTTGGTATAGAATAGTGTGAAAGAGATTATTCATTCATCTATCATATGATACTACTGTCATTTTTATACCTACATTGTAATTGAATGTGTAACAAGCTTGCTTTTAATAAGTTCTTCGCTCGGTTGTTTCAAATTCAGATGCACTTTTTTTTTGAATGTTTGATTAGCAGGATGCTACTTTTAGCTGCCTTTATTAAACTTCCATTTAACGATTAAACATATTCTTTTCATTACAGCTATCTTATATAGATTAACTGCAGTGTTTGTTGTTTGTGATAGAGTTAAACTACTTAACCTTTATTGAATCATTAATAAAAAAATATATATATTAAAAAATGTCTATAAAATAACTAAAAACATCTTTGAACTTTTATTATCAAAAAGTCATAACATAAAAATTTAGTTTAATTTTTTTTTTTTTAAATGTAGGACTTAAATCTTCACCAATCTGAAAGTCATAATTATTGTCTATATAAATAATAAATATATATATATATATATATATATATATATATTTTATCTACAGAAGCCCATTTCCGATGCTGATAATAATTATCTCATTGACACTGATTCATTTTATCTGATTACTAGTCTAATCATAAAAGGCATTACAAAGAAATAATTTTTTTAGCTTTGCTTTCCAGTCACTTAGACTGTTACATTTTTTCTTTTGGCACACTGTCATTTCATGTTTTAGTTTTTTATAAAATTGTACATTTATTATTATTTTATTTTGTTTCTTAGTTTCTATGTGTTTATAAATGTGTATATGTGTGTTTATATTTATACACACATATATTATATACATACATATTCAACAGACGCCTTTTCAAATATATGCCCACATATATAACAAACACATCTGTCTATATATAAATATACACATACATATTTAACTGACCCATGAGTGTATGTATATGTATATAAAATCACACAATTTTCCCAATCTTATGTTTCTGCACCATTAGCCCTTTTATCTTTATAATTTTTTTCAAACTGCTGTGTATTAATATTAATAATCAACATATATATATATATACTGGTGCAGCAGAAATAGCCTCTAGATTTAAACGTTAATTTTTTTTGGTCTATTCACTGGGTATAGGTTGTCGTTCTTTAATTTTATTAAATTAAACCATCTTTTCACTAAAGATAAATTTTTCACAGCTGATTTCTTGGAGTAGTTCTGAATATTTTTTGTCCCCTAGCTTCCTTAAATTCTTTAATGATAACTGATTTGATGTTAGTAGACTTGAGCTGCAATAGTCACATGGATTGCGATGGGTGTCCATTTAATGTGAACGTGCATGTAAATCAGAAGACCTGGAAAGTTTGTGCTAAAGTGTATATAGTTATTTGACTATTTTCTGTCCATTAATGAAAATGCTCTTTACTCAAGTGATGGGTAGTTATTAGGTACAAAGATATCACTACCACTTGCATAAGTTCATTTCAAATAAAGGAAAATTTTAAAATGTGGAGTTTTATTTTGCTGCACCTTGTGAATGTTATAACAGCATAAACTAATAGCATTTTTAGTGTAAATAAATAAAGCTATTTTTTTCTTTTACAAAGATATTTTAATTTGATAATTTAAAATTTAAAAAGACTTAAATAGTTTAAATCATCTTAATAAATGTTTTTTAATAGTAAAATATATGTATCCTTTAAATTTTTCAGGAAACAAAGAAAGGTAAGGATAAATGGATTGTTTTGTTTAATAAAGATAGTAGATGAATATAATATCTTGTCAATGTTTGATTTGTTTAAAAACTGGGTTGTTTTTTCTTATTTCTCAATCATTTAGATGACGGGGATGAAATCTATATTGTTGCTGATGGAGCTGTGAGTAGAATGATTTAATTTTTAAAAAATGTGGGATTTTCTTTTTCAACATTTTATTTATGTACATGTCGAAATATTTTTTATTTTAATTTTACATCATGATATTCTTATGTCATACAAAGTCATTGTGATATTAACGTTTTGTGATCATATGTTAAGCTGCTTTAAAAGTGTAGTATATTTTTGTTATTGCTGGGTCTAAATAGATGCCAATAAGTCATAAAAGGTTAATGTAATAAAAAGTTTGGGGAGGATCAGGGCTTAAGGATTCTGTTTTAATGAAAAAAGGATATGTTTTTTGCATACATTTTAGCAATGTCAATTTAGATACTTTAACAAAAATCGTAAGTGAGAAGGAATTGCACTTTCTACACCCCTACAAAGGGCTCTCTTTATGTCTTACTGAGAATTAAAATTATCCATATGTGTGTGACACTTGCTGGCTTAATAAAAAAATGTGATATGTTGCAATTAAATTTCTTATTTAAAAAAAAAACTATTTAAGTAATCATAAATCACATTGTAGAGACACAGAAAATTAAAAATATAAATTACGGAATATGCTAAATTTCAAACACGATAAACTGTTCTAAACCTGCTCATTTAAAAAAAAAATCAATCTTTGCTAAAATTTAAAATGGAGAAAATGGATTAATTTTTTTTGCTAAATTTGCTCTTTTCTTGATTTTTTAAAATTTTACTCAATTTGTAAGCTTCTACATTTTAGATAGCTTTGTACTTTCACATTTGTGTTTAAATCAAAGTTAAAATCATGGCAATATAAATTAACTTTGATTTTCTTTCAATTTCTTTCAGTAATTAGAATTTCAAGACAAAATTATTTAGATTTGTAGCGTAAAGTTTGATGTTAATTGGAACCAAATTCATGGAGTAGTATGGACTTGTATATTATCAATAATTCAGAAAATTTTCAAACACATATGTTTATAACATTGTCTTTGAAACAGAGATTTGTAGCTTTTTAATATATTGATACATCTTATTAGCATATATATTGCCAGTATTTAAATTGAGCTCTCCTTGTTGTTGCCTGGATATGTGCAGTTACAGGCAGCTCTCGACTTTCGCACATACTTGGTTCCTGAAAGTGTGTGCGAATGTTGAATGTTCGAAAGTAGAGGGAAATACTAATTACATAAACAGTACATAACCAACTAAATCACTTTCAAAATGGTGATCATGACATTTCAAAAACAATTGCTTCGGGAACAACAAGGGCGGAGAAAGACCGGGTATAGACCGGAAATTCAGTAGATGGGCTATACGGAAAAAGTCGGAAATCACTGAAAGGGTTTCACAAGCATTTTTACGACGCTTCTAAAAATACATTTAAAAAAAAAATATTTTTTTAAAATGTTCGATATAGCGAATTGTGTGAAAGTAGAATGTGTGAAAGTCAAGGGCCGCCTGTAATTATAACTCTGAAAAATGTCTGATCTTAAAGGCATCAAGTTGACTTCATAATTGCTTGAATATTTTTCAATAATTATATTTTTTTGACAAAAAATAATCGATTTATAGTATCAAAGTTTATGTTTCAAAATACAGTATGTCCAAGTCATAACCAAATATATACCTGTAGGCATGCATACATAAGCTCACATTTATGTTAGTTGTGGTGCATTGGCTATATATTTGCAAGTACACCTCTACCATCTTGAAGCAGCCTTAACTATTGGTGGGGGAGGGGGAAGAGGGGATAAAATGGGCACTACAGAATAGTCCCAGTTGTGGCTTTGATTTTATTGTACGATTCATAGCAGGTATTCTTATAATTATTAATTATTTAAAAATGAAGTAAAACAATAAATTAATTGAATTTTTTTTAGCACATACTTAAATCAATTCAATGGTTGCTTTTATGAATGTTTTTGTGTTTTCCATTAGGATGATGAATACCAGCAACCAGATGAAGGTAATGAAAGTTATTCATAGTCGTTCAGATTAGCTTATTCTTTACTTTATACCAACTTTACTCTTTATCAATGTTAGAGAAATGGGGCTTTCTGTTGAGCTTTCTGCTGCTTTTATTAAATTAATTAATCTATGATTTCATTCCTTCAATTAAGTCTTTATAAATTTTCTATGGGTGGCTCTTTGTGGTATTTTCGCAATATTAAAAAAAAAGTTTAGAATGCTTTATATTTTTTTATTAATGACCAGCAAATGGAGTTGCTAGCAGGAAGTACAAATGACTTCATGCAAAAAAAGAATTAAAATAATTATTTATAATTATTTATGAATAATTTATAATAATCTTATGTTTAGGTTGTTTTTCGATAAATAATTCTGTAAATTTAGGATTTTTCAGTTCAAGTAATGGAAATGTCTTTTTAACATTTAGGTAAGCCACCTCCTCTACCTCCCATACCAAGTGGAAGGACCTTTCCAAATAAGCAAGATATTCCCCCTGTAGTGGGAGAAAAACCACAGTCTCAAGTAAAGGTCATCCCTGTTGAAAAACCATCATCTATTGTTAAGGTCATCCCTGTTGAAAAACCACAGTCTCAAGTAAAGGTCATCCCTGTTGAAAAACCATCATCTATTGTTAAGGTCAGTTTATACAAACTTTCTAGTAAAATGTTATTTAATTAAATTATTTTCTAAAATGTCTTATTCTTTTATATGGCCTCATTGAATTTGTTAAATGGTATGTATATTTTTACTAGTAGTATACATATAACAAGCCCGGGTTGTGTTCCAGAGAAATTCGTCACCCGTGCCATAAATACTTCTTACATTGCTACTACAATTTCTTTAGGGGAAACACAAATAGTACATTTAAAGCCACTGAGACATGAGAACAAATATTGAATACATTTTTATAATTGTAGTAATTCTTGCATATTATGATACTTTTTAGTGATAATATATCTCACTGCTTATTTTGTACATATTATATCATAACTCGATTTTAACATTATTTAGCTCACATCTTTTATTTCTGACCAAAGTGCTCCTCCCTCCATATTCTGTATTCTCTCTCCTGTTCCCTTCATATTTTATATTTTACCTTCATCTTCCTGTACTACCAATGTTTCTTGTATACATTTTATGAAAAATATCCAATAATCCATTAGAAATGTTCAATTATCTATTGTAAGATTTTAAATAAATAATTTAGTTTATTGACAAGAGACATTAGTATAATTGTCTATTTCCACTGGATAAATGTCAACAGTAGAAAGGTCACCTAAAATGAGACTGTTGATTCAGTTTTTTCTTACCTAAAATTAAATATCAAAAATTTAACAGACAAATAATAGCCAAGAGCATTCGTATGGTTATAAATGAGTGGCTAGCCAAGTTTGGTGATAAAGTCATTTGACAAAGAGTTGAGTTTTTCAAGTAAAATTGTTCTATTTGCTTATTGATAAAAGTGTTCTAAAATTTTATAAACAGATTCTTTTTATTTTGAGGCTTTAGCATTGAGACTTCACCTTAGCTGATAATATATATTTATAATTTTTAAACATAGGAAAAAGCCACGCTTGATTTGCAGCTGATATGTGTGCCTGTACATCATTAAGAGGCCATTCATAGTCCTCACTTTCTCCTCTGAGGTTGACATCTACAGATAATCACTTACCAATTTTTCTTTAATTTCGTCAACCTGACCTTTTAATTTACAAATGAGATTAATGCAGTAGAGCAGTGTGAAATATTTGAGGAAAAATCACAGATGTAGACTAATAACCACAATGAGTTCTTAAATTTAATTGAAGGTACAGACCACAGATTAGATATTATACAGATTGCGCAAGCCTCGTTTTGAAACAATGTTTTCATCGCCGCCATTAATGATTTTTACACTCATCAGTCCATTAATCAAATAAAAATGTTAATTATATATATATATATATATAAAGCTCCTAAAAACCCATGAACTCATGAATTAAAAAATATGTTATTGCTTTTTTATATTTATAAAGCAAATAAAAAGCTTTTTATTCATATTTCATGTCTTGAAATAAACAACAAACAGTTTTAAATAGGTCTGTGTGTTTTTACGAATGGAAAGCATCATTAGAAACAAAAGCGAATAACAACAATGGCGTGAGAGTTTTTAACACAAACCTAGGACTATTTATATACCGATGCGCTGTATAATATATAATGTGTGGTAAGGACCAAGATCATATTTGTGGAGTGTTTATCATACATTATATGAACTAACATAAATTAGTTGTTAACGTTGTCGATGTAAATGAACAGATTGGAGTGTACTGCCATATATGCCGCACTACCCTTCCATTGCTACTCTCCAGCATAGTAGTCAATATTTTTCCACAATTAAATGATTATAAAAATTTTTAGTAATACAATAAGACCCCGCTTAACACAGGGTATACATTCCATCAAAGTAGAGCTTAAATGTGAAACAGCGTTAAACGAGGTTATTTCATCATGTAAATATTGGGGTCAGGGGACAGTTTCACTTGTGTCACTTGCCTCAAACTGATCGTAAAAAAAAAATTCTTGCTTTTTCCATTACAATAGATTGGCTTAATGGCATAAATCAAATCAATATAGAAAGTCGTTTTTTCATTTCTTCTATTGTATTATTTCTAGAATTTGTAATTCTAGTTGCAGAGCTTGTCATAGTTACAGTCACCGATGACATTATTTTTTCTTTATCATTAAGAATAGCCCTCATAGTTGAAGTTGCTAAATTCAATGCAGCACCAATTGGAGATCGACATTCACCAGTATCTAATCTTCACTAGGATTTTAGTTTCTAGTGAAATTCTTTTTCTTGTTGCTTTGTTTTTGTATTTTTTATTATCACCTATGATAAAAACTAAAAATCATAATATTGGTCACTATATCAATCATTATGTTATATAAATTTATACAGTACTTACAATAACTTCAACAAATGTTTGAAGCGATAAAAATATGTTCTTATAACACCGCAGGAAAGAAGAAACACAGATAAACTTCTTCGGATATCAGGAAGCCTAATGCTGCTCACTATTAAAATAAAAGCGTTAAACCCGAAATAGCACTAAACGAAACAGCGTTAAGTGGGGTCTTCCTGTAATAAAAAATATACAATATAACTTGAATATAATTACAGTAATAAAGATTTTTTAATTACTATATATATGGCAGATAATTAATATGTACAGAGCTATGGCCTTTGGCAATCAGGAATGTTTTAATGTGATTGCGCAACATTAGATCTGATAGTGGAAAGTCTTCTGATCTTTCCAATAAAATAATATTATATAGTAATAGTTAGAATAGTAGTATAGCTAAAAGGGCGATAACAAAATTAATTTATGAAATGTGTTGTCCAGGGTTATCAAAATGAATGGTTTAGTTTTATCATATCAACTTTGCTAAGTCTACAATAAAGTAGGTACCACAAACTGATTTTTTAAAATGGGTATACAGCTTTTTTCAACATGAATATTGCAAGAACTCGAGAATCTAAGATGGTGGACATCAAATTTATTACTATAGCTCAAATAGTTTGAGAGATATAAATTTTTGAAAATGTGACTTTTTCATTTTTTCACAACACCTTCAAAAGTGCCATTTTTGCCAAGCGTTATCTGCAAAAGTATTTCATGTACACCAAATCATTTACATTCAATACAAACACAAATATACATAGAATAAACTCAATTTTTTTCAAAGGTGTAAAATTATAATATCATTAAAATTTATAGCACTGAAAATGGGTTTTCATCATTTTTTAGAAAAAATAAAAAGGGAGATAAATTTTCAAAATTCGTGACATTTCAAAAAATCATAATAAAATTTGTAATCAACACACATAAGAACTAATTACATCAATATGTAGGGTAACTTAAGCTCTATACATTCAATTAGTCATAATATCTTAAGATTATTTATGATTAATATAATAAAAGGTTAGAAATAGGTGGGGTAATAAAAAACAAGAAAATTTGTCATTTTCAAAAATTCACAAAAAAAGAAGTTATGTATATATTCAACATTTATATATGAAAATGTGGGATATACATAGTTCTTAACTATAAAATAGTCGTTAGACCAATTACTTTTATATATACAGTACAGGGACGGATAAACCCATGCATGTAAAAAAATCAATAAAAATACTTTTCATTAGGGAAAAATCCACTATTAAGTATTATTTGAAAAGTTATATTAGTAACAATAGTAACCGTAACATTAGATGCATACATTTCAATTATATTCTAATTATTTCATAAGTCATGGAACGCTAACAAATAATTTACGCATTTTACCACTACAGGAGCTCACCTAAATAAGTGCAACTTTCGAAATTTAAGTAATTTTACTTTTAAGTTTCAATTCATGCTTACTTAGAGATAATGTACTGTTTTGTTGATCATTTAGTGATTTTAACTCTAATTTCTTCTTGATATAGTACTACTATTTCATCAAGGACATTTTTTCCAATTATTGACCCTACCCAGGCCCGTAGCCAGGTCAAAGTAAGCAGGGAGGCACCAATACCCAGCAAGGGGCACCTTTACTTTTTCTATATTTTTCCTCTTTTCTTCTTTTTTTAAGCGGGGGGGCACTCCACTCCTAACCGGGGGGGGGTGCCGGCCCCACAACCACCCCTGGCTACGGGGCTGACCCTACCATTAAAAGTTTTATTTGTTTTAAATGTTTTATTATGTTTTCATCTATTTCTCTGTTATTATTTGTTTATCAAGAGTTTGAAAGTCTGTTGTTTACTTAATATAATAAATAAAAAAAATGAATGAAAAGTTCATTAGTTAATCTCTGTAGTTTTGAAAGAACAGACTCCTTCAGGGGACTGTGTATATTTCTCTTATTCACTCTAAAAGTTGCAAGGCTTTAAAATATATAACCCACATTCAAAATTGGTCCAAATAAGTTACATAATATACTGCTGATATGGTATTTAAACACATAAAAGTCTTTTCTATGTGTTACTTAACTTGATTACCAGTTCTTTTTTTTTTTGGATTTGTGAGAACCATGTTTAATTAAAGCTAAAAGATGTTCAAACGTCAATAATACTCAAACTGAACTAATATTAATAATAAGATGCTTAATAATAATACAAACGCATGAGTGGCTAAGAAATATTTTAATAAAAAAAATACAGGCGTACAGTTACATGAGTCCATGACTTGCCATTTTCCTCTTTCAAAACCAGAGTTGAAGAAGTCATGTATTACTAGTCTAGTAGACAAGGCAATAAAGGTATCCCTCCAACTAGCACAGAAACCTTCTATAAAGTATTGAGTTGTACACCGTCTGATAAGGATAATTATGACATTTAAAAATGATTCTAACTTAAATAATAGTGAATTTATGCATATACTAAACATACACAGTTATATTACAACAATAATTGAAAAAATATCCATTCAATAATAGCTATGTTAATTCGGTCAGGCCTACAATCTACTATATGTTTACATTGACAACCAATTATCGACCACGTGACCTGTTATATTTGTTTAAATTTGAGACAATAAAACTATCTAACAACGATGTAAAAAATATATACTAGTCAATTTTTAATATGTTATCTCTTAGAAAATATTATTATCTCTCTAAAAAAATAGCCAGAAAAAAATAGAAGTGTCCGCAAACATGAGGGGTATCGTTCAATGTACGAAAGCATCAAAATGGCTTTCGAGGTTTATCATATTAAAGTTATTATAACTACAACAATAAACATTTCCAAAGAAATATAAAGCTAAAAGAGTAAGGAACAAATAATGTAACTATTTATCTACAAGTTTTTATCGTTTTTACTTACCAACTAGGTGTTTAAGTCCCAATAAAGTTCAATTCATTGTGACTGGTGTAGCGTTGCTAACTTGATTAATCGGCCATTTTCACGGTCGTGCAAGAATGGGTGAAAAATGTGTGTTATATGCTATTTCTTAGCGCTCCTGCGCTTTTGGGCCATGCTTACAAATTAAGTTTTATTATAACATTTTAAAAGCAAAATGGACAGGCTTTCTAATGATACTAAAGAAAAACCTACAAAATTAAAAAATCACAAAATAATTTACTTTTTATTATGATTTTTTTATATTAAAAATATTGTTAAATATAATTTAATTAAATGTTTAGTATGGTTGTAAAGGGCATTCATTTTCGCACACATTGATATATTTGACATTACTGTAGGACGAATGGCCCAGAATCGCACGGAGATTGAAATTAGGATAGTCAAATTAGATCGCGCGTCGGCCGGTAAAAAGTGACTTCGGTGATGGTTTTCATTTTAAAAATGCAACCTTTTGTTCTAAATCTACGTAATTAAAATTTACATATTATTGTAGGGCTTACAAAATAGTTTAAAATGATATAATTGTTTATGAGATTTGATCAGTTTTAAGTAGAGAAATCATTAAGTTAAAACTATCCAAATATTGACTACAGTGACGCAAAACCACGATTTTCAGCCAGTTTGTGGTACCTAAATAAAGGGTTATGACATTTCACATCTTAAAACATACTGTACCAGTTTTAGATTACTGAATGAGTGCTCTGCCCACAGAAGTATCTGACAGAATATGTAGACTGGTCCATTATTAGGCAGTACCAAAATTTAATTTGATCTTGTTTCAAAATTGTAATGGCCAAAAATAGTTCCATTGGATTTAATTTATATTTACTCTAGTACTCATCTTACTAAAATTCATATAAAATACCATCAATTTATTTCATTGATTGGAGAATAAAATTTAGAATAAATTTGCGACTAACTGTTAATTGTTTTGAAACAAGACACCATTTTTCTAAATAATGCAATAGTTGATGTCAAAAAGTCCTAACACCCCACCCCCCATGTCAACAGTCAGAATTTCTCAGACCCACCCCCTACCCAAGTTGTTGACTTAATTAATGGACAAATTAAGGAGGGTAATTGAACTGATAGTGGACAATAATTGTGTATTGGAGGGGGGGTGAAAGTTGTGTGAATGTGTAAGTGATTGTTAATCAAACAATGAAAAAGAGTTAGTGATTGTGAAATGAAAGCTATTGATATGAAATTTAAGTAACAGAAGTGTTGTGAGAAGCCTTAAAAAATGTGTTAATATAAATGCCCAATAAAACATGCAACTGAAGATGGAGGGGGGGGGGTTATGAAAATATAATATAAAGGGGAAAACAGAAAGTCCATAAAACTGATAAGACTTCCATCATGATAGTTTTTCACAATATGAAGAGAATATCATGAAATGTGAAACTCATGATGACAATTGTGTTAAGTTGTCCTAAAATATTCTAACAAAATTCCCACAAATGCTCAATGCAGAAAACAATGAGCCAAAAAAGCTTGAAGAGTGTAAAATCAATGATGGATTCTCTGATGTTCCTGAAAAAAAAATGTACAAAATAAAATGGTGGTAAATAAAAACACTTGTAAGCCATCATAATCTATATCACAACAAATCCCTGCTACCCGTGCATGGAACATTTACTAATACTAGTATTTCATAATTTCTTCTCTGAAAATATTATTTTAGTCATGTCTTAGTAGTTTTAATTTACAATAAAAACCAACAAATACTTTGAACCTAAGATATAAAGCAGCAAAAACAACTTTTCTCTTTAACATTTGAAATTTCACCTTTTAATAATTACATATTGTCAATTGTAATCTAATTAATATATTCATGTATATTTCAGGAAGCGAAAAAACTTTTAGGTAAATGGCTTTTATTTTTCCTTCGAATCTGCTGATTATTCATTCTGTTCAAGTAAATATTTACTTTTTAATTTGTAATTACCTGGCTCTTTCTTTGATTTTTATCGGTGAATTTATTACATTAATTTTTCTGGTTTTGTTCAACAGATAAACCAACTCCTCCATTAAAACCAACCAAAAATTTAACCAATGGACCTCAGCTTCCACAACGTTCTCAAAACCAACAAGAAAACAAAAGAGACAGTAGGTCAGATGACAACAGTAGCACAGATTCCGTTACCTTAGCTTCTCTTTCAGGGTCGTCAGCAACTACTAATGGTGGTCAGGATCTTAGAAGTCAATCCAAAGTGCGGGTTTTACCAAATTTACCTTCAAAATCGAAGCATGACATTAATAAGGTTTAGCTTGCATTCTGGCTTTTTAAATATAATTTAGCTTCATCATTCTGATCTGTGATCTAGTTTATTTAGTGTATTTTGAGTTAGGTTAATAGCAGAATTTTTTAAATTATGATCAAAATATTGAATTTAGTTTTTAATTAGAATTTTAGGTTCATTAAAATACTAAAAAATACCTGTTTAAAAATGTATCTAAAAATGCAATGAAAATGTTTGGATAAATTTCAAATAGTAAGATAATCATTTTGTAAAAAGGTTGGTAGCATTTTAAAGATATAGACATTCTTATTAGAGCCTTTCTTATAAATATCTTAATTTTATAATTGCTTTTAAACTTACTTATTTCTTCTAATGATAGAATGCTCTGAATATTCTGATTGCTTAAGACCATTTAAAATTATTTGTGTTTGTTAATCAGATTGAAGTTATAGTTTTCATTTGAGTGCTTATTACAGTGAAATGTCGCTATAACGAAATTGACGAGGACTCGAAATTAGTTTGTAATACTGAAAATTTGTTACACTGAAATTGGGGGGGGGGGGGGGGGTCGACGAGTTCATCTGGGTATCAATGCAAATATATTGTGGCATTTTAAAAATTTCTCCAAAGATATTTAGCTAAAAATAT
Organism: Bulinus truncatus; assembly: GCA_021962125.1. Taxonomy (NCBI): domain Eukaryota; kingdom Metazoa; phylum Mollusca; class Gastropoda; family Planorbidae; genus Bulinus; species Bulinus truncatus. The sequence goes on along the minus strand of JAGDYQ010000013.1, from coordinate 7,184,728 downwards.
ATTAAATTTTCTTTCCGTTAATTTATTATTAGTTAAGCTACTAATTTAGCTTTTAGCTTTTGCTACTTAACGCTAATAGTAATTGAACTAAGGTTTAAACAATGAAATAATTTTAAAAAAAAACATCTATGTTTAATTTTTTAACTAGAATAAATTTTATTACAATTAGAAAAAAAGTATATATAAAAAAAGATGTCAAAAACCGGTACCGGGTAGTTTGTTAACATTATGGGTTTTTTTTTTAATCCCACTATTGTTGTTGTCCTATATGCCTTAGCTCTTTCTTCCTCCTCCCCTTTCCACCTTGCAAAAACTCTCATCCTTCTTCCCCCCCCCATTCGTTGTTATGTAATTGTGCCTGCGTCTTTGGGCTGTCCCATGAAGTCTTGGCTCTCTTCCTCTCCCCTTTCCCCGCCTAGCTAAAACCCTCCTCTCATCCCTTTCTCATTTGTTGTTGCGTAATTGTGCCCCCCACCCATTCCGTTTCCCCCTTCCCACTGTCTCAAGACACTTGGTGGAATTAATTTCCTCATCAATAGAAGTTACTTACTCCTCTCAGCCCCCCCCCTCTCCCATTATCTAGTAACTGTGCATGTCTGTTGAGCTCAAGATCACTTGAAATTTAGAAATTTGCTGAATTAATTTTTTTTTTGTAAGGGGATAAAATTCAATATCTGCAAAACGGCTATTTTTTTCGTAATTCTGAAAATAAGAAATTCGTTACAACGACACTTTTTAACATGTTATATTAGCGAAAGAGAAGGGCAATAAAATATTTCGCTGTACTGAATATTTCATTACACTGACGTTCGTAATAACGACATTTCACTGTAATATGATAATATTCATTTGCCATACAGATTAAAATTTTATTGTTTTCAACTGATTATAAATATGATTCAAACTATTATTCTCAAATATACATTTATTGGTTGTCATATTTTACAGAATAAGTTGAAATTAAGATTAGGAAACTAGGAAGTTCATATTTTAAATGAAAATTACTGAACAAAATGTATGCACATAAACTGCAGACAAGGCTAAAATATGTTGTCTTGTGATTTTGTCTAACAAGCTTCCACTTTGTTGCATGTTTGGATGCTATAAAAATATTAATTCACAATTTTAAAAATTATTTCTACCTTTAAAGCTTTCATTTTGTATTATCAGACTACATAAAAAAAAGTGTGAGTTTTTTTGCAGCATGTACATGTATTTAGTTGCTGTAGCCTTTTTACTTAGTAAAGTGTTCACTATTAACATATTTAAAATATTGTATTAGTTTAATTTAACTTTATTTTTTTTTATGATAACTGTTTCTACTGCAGTATATTTTTTTTAAATCTCTAGTTTCCATTTATATTTATTTGAAATCCATTTTAAAAGACAATTTACAGATTTGCCTACTTCAATCTTTTTTTTCATCGGCAAAGAATCTTAAAGAAAAAAAAAAATGGGCTGTAAAAGTCCAAAGGAAGAAGAAAGAATCTCAAAATTGTAATATAATTTTTTTTATAAAGTTATAGAAACTAGGTTTTTAGTAGATACATGAAGCTGTGAAAAGTTTACAGTAAATTAGCGATAAATTTTCTTTTTTTTTTATTTATTTTCATTTGCCTCTTAGATTTTTTCCGCTAATATATTATTGGACAAAATCAATTAAGCTAAGGCGGTTGTGTTAATTTTTGGTAAATATCAATAATATTTTTTTTTTAAATTCAGGGCTCTCGAAAACATTTAGTCATTAGAATTGACAATAATATCATATTTATATTTTAGGAATGTTTCTAATGCCAAGTATTTTTAGTTGTTTTTTTTTTTAATAAACGATTTCTTGTAGTGTTAATAAAATGAAAGTTTGTTTATTACTTTTAGTGCAACTTAAAAGATTGTTACCTTTTCTTTTAAATTTCATTTTAGCATCAGGCTGTCCATTAGCTGAAGTATGTTAGTAGGATTAATCATTTAAAAACAGCCTTTAGTTTTGAACACTTTTTTTGAAAAAAATGTTGAGTCAGGCAGCTCTGTTTTCTTTTTATTAAGCACTTTTATTATGTTAAATAATAAGAATTATTTTCATTCAATCAACTATTGTTTTTTTTTAATACTTTAGCCTCAAGAAGCAAAAACTATTCCTGCACCATCCCATTCTGAGGAGATCTATGATGATGCCAGTACTGAGGCATGAGCACAATTACCTTTAGTATATCTTAAGTTACATTAATAATTTTGAAAAATTCTATCAGGAAAATAAACAAAAAATTGAAGCAGAATTTAACATAAATCATAAAAAACATAATAAACTAAAAGTAAATGGGAAATAATTTTTGAATTGATTTGGTGATTTTCTATTCAATGAAAATGATCTTATAAAGGTAGAATAAACTGCGGGGATCAATTGGTTAATGCAGTTAGTGTTATTGAATTATTGGTCCATGAATAGTTTTAATAACCTCTAAAAATAATTTTTAGCTTTGATTAAGTGCCCAACTTTAACTAGTGCCATAGGGATTTTAGTAGTCTAAGTCTTGATTTTCTCTTTTTATTACTTTATAAAACCATAAAAGAATATCAAAGTCAACACCTCTGAACATGTTAATCAGCGCTATGATAGTAACTTAATAATTCAATGCATAGTGCATGCATTTTCTATTGAAATAAGAAATGTACCAAGACTTTACAAATTGATCACTGTTACTAATACCTAAAATTTACTATGCTGCTAAATTAACCATTCATATTTATGTACCAATTTGAGTGTACAAAAAACTAACCAAAAGAAAATTTGAATTTCATTGAAATATTTGCAATTATATGCTTGAGCATATTTATGTAAAAATATTTTCTTTCCAAATGTCCCAATAAGAGAAATTGCATGACTTAACTATACAGATACATGAAACTCAATCTGAAAATAATCATTTTTTTATTATTTATGTATTTTATACTGAAACAAATTATGTATAATTTAAAAAAAAATGTTGGTAATAGATTCTTTAATGCAACATTCATAAGGATGCAAAAATTTTCTTTCAGACCTTGGAAATATATGATTGGTTTCATCCTAATATAGACAGGAAAGATGCAGAAAGGAGGGTTTTACAAAAGAAAGAGGTCTGAACATTTATCCAAATTCGACTATTTCTATTACATGTTTAAACATTTCTGAAAAAGCTATTTTGATTTATTGTCTTTGAAAATGCTGATTAATTACATTCAAGTTTGTTGGGCTTTCTTTGTTTTCTTTTTAGATTTTATATGGTCAATATAAAAAAAAAAAGAATAATTTTTTTCTGGTGAATTTTTAGAAAATTAAGCTGAATGATGTTGAAAATATATTCTAATTATTCTTGTTTGACTTAATAGACATCTGATACATGTACACATATGGATAAGTAATACATAAACTATGCAACATTCAAATATTTTTCATTTTCTCTGACTGATATCCTACAATTGGAAAATGTATTTTTTATTAATTGACTAAACATACTAACAACCTTAAATAGCACCCATAATTGGGTTATTCACTAGCATTTTTTGGTTATAGATTTAAGCCATGTTATCTTTCAGGAGACATGGTCTTTTTAATCTCATGGTCTGAATATCCAAATATGCCACTTTTTTAACTTAACCTTCTTTCCTTTATTACACTTTATCTTTGTCTCAATTTATGAGAGACCATGTTGAAATAAATCTTGTTGGCCAACTTTCTAAAATGTATGTCTGCATGATAATCACAGAAAATTTTATAAAAAGTTTCAGTTGATTTATGGGACGGATGGCTGAGTGGTGTAAATACTCAACTGTCGACCTGAGAGTTCTGGGTTCGATACTCTGTTAGAACTGTGGGAATTTTTCCTGATGAAATTCTTTAGTTGGGGAAGGCGGCTGTGGGGTTTGCTAACCATACAATCCCTTCAAATGCAGAGGTTATAGAAACAGATGAATTCTACACTTCATCTGCCCCAATGGCCCATAAGGGCTAAGGGAACTTAACTTTTTACTTTATGTTGCATTGTTTAACTCACAATATGATAATTTATTGAGTAAGAAAAATATATTTTTTTATTTACTCTAAAATTTACTTTCTAGTCCTTTATATTTTCATATTTTATTTCTTCAGAATGGCATTTTCCTAGTTCGTACAAGTATGAAGGAAGGGTCTAATCATCCATACACTTTAGTAGTTCTATATGAAGGCAAAATTAAGAATCTTCCATTAAGAGAGCGAAATGATAAACGCTTTGCTATTGGAAAGTTTAAAGCAGAAGAAGTTGTAAGTGTCCATATTTGAAAGATATATTTTAAAAAAATCTAGGAGAAATATTGTCATGTGACTTAGAATGGGCATGAAAATTTACAAGCTATCTTGTTGTTTTTTTTATTTCTGTCATTTTAAATAAGTATACATATTGTAGACTTTTTGAAAGTTTTATTTCTTTATTTCTGTCAAATCAGTATAAATATTTTAGACTCTACTGTATTGTTGAATATGACAGAAAGATTGTACGGATACCTAAAAAAAAAGCCAGAGACAGAAAATTTCTTTAAATATTTACTGCTTGCCCCACCCAAACTATTAAAAAAAAGCTAATACATGTATTATACACATTTTAAGATAAATTGTATAATGTTAAATTTGATTGCAGCAAAAATAGATCACAATTACAACGCAGTATAAAATTAACATAATTATTTTTTAATTATTTAGCCAAATATTTTTGTTTATCGGTAAATGATTACACAAATTAGAACAAGTATTCAGGTAGCCATTAGGGAGAAAGCAACTCAAGCACTTGTCTAGGGTATCAAGCTTTGTGGGGCCCAATAGCTTTCATTGTATTTTTATTGAAATATTTTGCTTCAAAATAAGGAGCGGCAAAGGGGCCCCCTTTATCATAGTTTGTCAGGGAGCCCAGCCTGACTGTGGACTACAAGTAGTCCTCAGTTGACACAGTCCAGACTTACTGCGGACTACAAGTAGTCCTCATTTGAAACAGTCCAGACTGACTGTGGATCTCAAGTAGTTCCCAGTTGAAACAGTCCAGACTGACTGTGGACCACAAGTAGTCCTCAGTTGAAACAGTTCAGACTGACTGTGGACCACAAGTACTCAGTTGACACAGTCCAGACTGACTGTGGAGCACAAGTAGTCCTCAGTTGAAACAGTGCAGACTCACAATTTTTGTGTACGAAATTCTTCATTATATTATTGAAAATAATTTTTACTCTTCTGGAGAAAACATAGCCAGGTGGAAGATAGTCTACATTATTTTTTATGTTTAGTAACTGTAGATTTTGAATGTACTCTTAAAATAACAAAAAATGGTGTTAATCTTCTAACATTTTCATACATCTCATGGATATTCTGTAGCTTTAATCTCACTTTTCATATTTATTAAGAAGAGATTATACTCTATTGTAATTGTTTGTTGTCTTATTAGAAATATTGTGTATTTTTTCTAATAATATAAAGGGGATGCATATCTTAATATATTTTTTTTATTTATTTGATCAGTCATTTGCATCCATTCCTGAATTAATTACTCACCATAAAAGTAGTAATATCAAGCTTGCAGAAGGAGGAACAGTTATCTTGACAAACACTCCACCAAAAAGATAATAGGTATTAAACATGTTTAAAAAATCAGTCAAATCAAAACAAACTTATGGATCTTTAAATAATGTACCTAAATAAATTAAACTATTTCAAAATAGTATTGCTATTTATTTGGAAAATTGTTTATAAAAAATTGATTTCAAAACTGCTGTATTATGTAATTTTCACTTTTTTAAAAATTTATGTTTATGTGAATATATGTGTGTGTGTGTATATATACTGGTCAGAAACTTATACATGTACATGTTATATTAGAGATCAAAACATGATGTATGATTTGTATTAATTATATTTTATGTGTGTTCTGCATTGGTCATCTATCAGCATCAAGCTTGAATAAAATCTCATTTTAGCAAGCATAACATGAAGCAACTTTCTATTTAAAAATATACTACATTTATCTATACAATCACACTCCTAAATACTGAGAAGCAATTTAAGGCTGGTGTGTTTTTTGTTTAACCCATTTAAAAAAAATAAAAGGGTAGCACTGGTTTCTAAGTGCAATTAGGAAGAAATGAGCAAATAGAAATAGTATAAACACATGCTACATGTATTTAATATTATTTTCACTATACAACCCATTCAAAGCAATTACTGTTAAATTGGTTAGTCTATCATCAATAATGTTCAATAATGCCATATAGGTAGTTATTTTATCTCCATGCTAACTCATTGCATACACTCATACCTTGCTATACTGCTGCTCTTTATACGGCATTTCGCTATAACGGCCTTCATCAATTCTGGCACGTTTTCGATTTACGGCCTAAAATGTTTCGCTATAACGGCCAAAAATAAAAAACACTTTTGTACAGAAGTGAAAAAATATTGCTAATTTTGGATAATCCTACCTAATTTATCCGAACTATCTGAAGATTGCATGATTGAGTACCTTCCGAAAAATACAACAGCACTGATCCAACCAATGGATAAGGGTGCAATAGTCACTTTTAAGGCACATTACCTTCACCGAACTTTCCGACAACTCAGCAGAAGGGAAACCGATGGTGAATCTTCAATTGAAACATTTTGGAAAAACTATAACATCAAGGATACTGTTCACAGCATCAGTGAAGGATGGAAGGAATTAAAATTGACAACAATGAACCATGTATGGAAAAAAAATATGGCCAGAATGTGTAAAAAGTACTGATGCAGACAGAAGCATACCTAGGGTGGGGTCCAAATTCAAAAGTCCCCCCCGGCCTTAGCTTGAGGGAGCTGCCAAATTTTTTTTTACATTAAATATAAAGTACATTATCTTATGTCATGTTGTCGAATGTCAAAATGCAGGGGCCTCCAAAGAAGGGCCCTAAAATCCCTAGGTTTGGCACTGGATACAGAAGTTAATTTTCTTCCTGAAATTAGGCAAAATATTTTGGATCTAGTAGAAACTTCGGCTTGGAAGGTTTGAACGAACGTGATGTGCTTGCTCTACTTGAAGCTGATAGGGAACCTCCTCTTTGAAAACGATCCTGACGTCAGACGTAGCTCTCAATTTCTCGAGGAATTAACTCTGCCATTAGCTGTTATAACTCATTGAAGAATGAAATAGACAAGAAGGCAAGACTAACAACGTTGGACAATTGTTGTAAGCCAGGCCCATCCTTACCAGCGGAAAATGATGACGTAATTGATCTGCAGGTTACCATTTCTTCATTTTTTTAAAAAATTATACATATTCATATTTTATGTAACATGAAATTGTTTTATTTTTGTTTATAGACTATTGTTGATTGTTGGAGTTTGTTATTATTTTATGTAAAAATGTATGTAGCTTTAATTTAAATGAAATAAAAAGAGAAAATATATTTTGAATGATAAACCATGTTACATATTTAAGCAACTTGGAACCGATCTCATTGAATTTTTATGGATTTGTACTAGAGTTATTGATTCCTTATACGGCTTTTCGCCTAGCGGCCAAATTTCGTGGAACGTATCTGCGCCGTAAAGCGAGGTATGGGTGTATTGGTTGCACATTTCTACTTATTCAGGTAAATTTATCCTTATTTAGCAAACTTTGTGGGTACTTTTTAGTGAAGTTAGAGGATTATAATTTGCCAGTGATAGTACTAGTATAAGATGTACAAATTGATAGTACAAGTATAAGATTGACTATTGATAGTACTCGTGTAAGAATACTAGTATAAGATGGGATAGTACTGTTAAAAGTTGTACCATGATAGTAGCGGTATTAGATGTACCAGTGATAGAAATAGTTTTAGGAAGATTAATCTCAAACACAGAGGTTAAAATCATGACTGAATACTATGAGCCTTTGTGTTTTAGTCTGGGTTGAAAAGTGGTTACAGTATTTAGAAAACTTCTCCAGTATGTAGTCTTGAGTATTAGATGCATATTTTGTGACAGATTTTAATTTCCCTTAAAGTTCTTGTAAAACTATTAATAGCATTTCTTATTCTTTTACATTTGTAAAATTTTGTTTATCATACATGCTGACATTTATCCTTGTAATATTATTGAATAATTTCTATTTGAATACCATTAGTACTTTAATAATGTTTATTGAAATGATTAAATGTTTTTGAGAACATAAGCCTTATTACTTCTTTAAATTCTTTATAATGATCATGTAAGAATTGAACTAAAGATGTATTATAAAATTTTATTTCCAGAATTAATGAAAGTTTTATTTCTTTGTAATTTTGTATTTATTCTAACTTAATGGAAATACTTTTACATATTATATATTATACCTAATTATCAAAAAGCATTGTCATTTAAAACACAGGTAATTCATTAATTACACATTTTATATTACTCCCTTTGTATTTTTTTCTGCAATATGTTGAATGAAGGAATGATCACATGCTTGTTTTAAAAGTTTTTTTCTATATACAAAATCTATTTTATCTAATGATCGTTGCATCCATCCAAATACACAAAAGATTTAGCATGTTTTGTTTTGCAACTGAATGAGTTCCTAGGCCGTAAAGCAAGGTATGGGTGTATACATTATGTAACTTCTTGTCTTTGAAAACATGAAACTTCTTGTCTTTAAAAAAGAAGGAAAAGTAAATTATACGGATATAATAAAATATTTACTAAATTATTAAGACAACAGCGGCTATTGCTTTGTGCACTATAGGGTGAGAAAGAAAGTTAATTAGTAATTGGAGAAAGGAATGAGGGGAAAAGTGTTTAGAAATTAGAGTACCAGTGAAATTCCCATAGATATTTATAGAATTGCCATTCTCTTGAAAATTAACACAGTCTAACATCATTATCAGGGACCTTAGTTCAACTAATTTGACTAGCATTTGTAAATAAAAGGAAGCTTATTATAGATTGGTAATATCTTTGTTTACTGATTCAGTTTTATTGATTCAATAAAATAGGTGCAAAAGTGGGTGCAAATGAGCTTGAATAGATCCCCATTAACACTTTCTTTCTTGATTCACATTTTCCTTGGGGTTTACACTTCACAGCAAAAAAATCTGCATTGAATTATATCGCATTAAAAGAAGACACGCAAAAAACACATACATCTAATTGGAGAAAAAAAATATTTTCTTTATCTTAGACATTTGGCTGCTTTCAGACATTATAAAATGTAAAACTGTTTTTTTTTTTTCACATGGAATATGAGGTTTTTGTGCAAAAAGCATTCACTCTACATTTGAATAGTAAATATGGCAGCATTTGTTGTGGAGAACGAATATTTAATCTGCAGGGCGTTTGTTGTTAAGCGGGTTACAACTGTACTATCTATGTCTTTCGCAAGTAGTAAGGCAAGAAAAAGAAAAGCTGATACATAATTATCTTAAATGATTATAGTTGGTTTTTTTTTTTAAAAACACATTAGAAGATATTTTTTGCAAAATGTTTGAAGATAAATTTTTTGTTTTATTTGTCAATTCCAATCTAAATAATTTTTTGAATACATATATCAGTTTAAAGTTAACAACTGTATGTTTAAATTATGTCTTGTTTCACCTAAACACAGAAATTTTAGATATTTTAAGAAATGTTACATGTTTGCTTCTTTAAAATTTAACTTCAATTATGTTATAATTCGTAAGACTGATAATTTTCCTATTTTTTTTTACATGATTGTTATAATCTTGATTATAGTAGAACAGATTACAACAAAAATTTTTGAACTCAAAAGTCAGCATTAGCACTATAAATAGAAAGATAGTCTGAAACTGTCTTTATTCATCATTGTTTTAGTTTTTTTGTATATTTATTTTTAAATTATGTTGTATTATTATTTTGTATAAACATTTCAGTGTAATTATTGATTAATTCTGACGCTTTGAAAATTTTCAAACCAAATTTTCTGCCATGAATAAATTTATGAATTTTGTTGAAGTTCTCTGTCTCTCTATTTATATTTATTTAACATTGAATATATTTCTATAATTATTTCTTCTTCTCCTCTCTCTCTTTATCTATCTATCTCTCTATATATATATGTATATATATATATATATATATATATAATGAATATATTATATATACAATGCATTACACATTTTAAATTACGAAAACTTACCCAACTAATTAGTATGCTTGAATATTGCATATTCTGATCAGAATTCTTCATAATTGAAGTTCATAATATTACCTTAAAAGTGCTCTCCATTACCAATAGTAATAATTATTTTAATCTCCTTGTTTTCATTAGTGGCCACAGGTTCATTGAGAACAAAAGACACTTTTCATTTTAGAAACACAATGCTTTACTCAGTGCAACAGTTAAGCTTAACATTTTAGGCATATGGTTAACATGCACATTATTTTTTTCATAGCACTAAATTCAAAAGTAATAATGATTTAAATTTCTTTATACCTTGAACAAGTATAAAAAGGGTGTTGATGATGCAGCACAAATATTTACAAGTGTTACAGACAGCCCGGTTTAACCACTAGCCAGGACTAGGCGGCCGCCTAGGGCGGCAAAAATTCTGGGGCGGCAGCCGTGGTAGTAAAAGACGTAAAAATAGAAATATTAAAAAAATTGACGTCCTTTAGTAATACATGGATTGAATAATATTTTAGTGCTAAGAGTTTATTAATATTGAAATTCTTAATATATTTCACTAAATAGAAGGACAAAACGTCATATTAGAAATTAAAATAATCTGGTTTTATAAAAGAAATCAGAAAACAACGCGAGTTGTCGAACGTTGTTGAATGCGTCATGCTTTCTATGACGTATTTGAGAATTCCACAAACGCGACACATCCATCTATATTTATAGGATTGCGTCTTGCAGGCTGCTGCTGTTGTCCCGCATGGTTGGATGAAGAAAAATTCTGCGCGTGATGCTAATTTTTTTTCAATAATTCTAGATTGCACACCAGACGCTGGTCATGTTGAACAAATGACCATGTCATTCGCTTTGTGGATGTCATTTCAAATCCAGAAAATGACACTGCAGCACCATCATCTGTAAATGAACATTCCTTGGGTTTTGTGCCTCTAAAAGAGACAACTGGTGCTGGCATGACTGTTACTATTCTTAAGCAGTTAGAAGAGATGTCTTTATCTATCGAAAATTTACACGGTCAAAGCTATGACAATGGCAGCGATTTGGTGTCCAAAGAAGAATTTTAGATGGCAATCCCTCAGCATTGTTTGTTCCTTGCTGTGCATATACCTTGAATTTGGCTGTAAATCGCAAAATGTTGCTTAGAAGCAACAACCTTCTTTGATCTAGTACAACGTGTTTATACATTCTTTTCTGCATCAACTCGCCGTTGGGAAGTTTTAACTCGACATGTTTCTAATCTCACTGTTAAACCACTGAGTGAAACAAGATGGGAAAGTCGAATTGATGCTTTAAAGCCTCTTCGTTTTCAGCTTGGTGATATCTACGATGCTCTGGCAAAGATTGCGGATGACACAAATTTAACAGGATCATCTGATAATACATCACGAACAGATTATTGCAAAAGCCATTTTTAGTTTTAAGTTTAAGTTTGTCGTTTCTCTGGTTGTGTGGTATGAGTGGTATGACGTGTTGTTTAAGATCAACATGATTAGTAAACAACTTCAAAAAAAAAAAAAAGAATTAGATATACATGGCGCCATCAATCATATTGCTGAAACAAAGAAGTTTGTCGAAAACCGCAGAAATGACACAGAGTATGAGAAAACACTGGTAGATGCAGCTGAAATCGTAGTCAATTTAGAGATACCAGCACTTTTCGAACCCGAACCAACCCTTATCAGAAGAAAGAAGAAACAATTTCCATATGAAGGAGATGACGACGAACCCATTAATGATCCAAAAGACAAATTCAAAGTAAACTTTTATTTCGCTGTTCTCGACACGGCCATACAATCGGTTAATGAAAGGTTCAGTCTAATGCAAAATATTAGTTTGGTTTCCTGTAGATGTTCATAGTTTACAAAATAAAACTAGCAGGCAAATTACGGAACATTTTTTGAATCTTGAGAAAGCTTTGCGACATGGAGACTCCAAAGATATTAACGCATTAGATCTAAGCAGTGAACTTAGAGCCGTTTCAAGACGAGTTGCAAGGTGTGCATCACCACAGGATGTACTAAACATTATATTGAAAAATAATCTAACAGATAGTGTGCCCAACACTGTTATAGTTCTCCGAATCCTCTTGACACTTACAGTTTCTGTGGCCAGTGGTGAGAGAAGCTTCTCAAAACTCAAACTGATAAAGACATATTTGAGAACGTCCATGCTACAAGAAAGACACGTTGGTTTAGCTACTGTGTAAATCGAACATGATATTGCTAGAGACATTGATCTGATGGAACTCGTTTCTACATTTTCTAAAGCAAAAGCGCCAAAAATAAAGTTTTGAAATTTAATAATAGATTTATTTTATTGGCCTACGATTGTAGCCTATAGCCATAAAACACAATTATACATGACATTGTATAGATTGTAACCTATAGCCATAAAACATAATTATACATGGCATTGTAAAGATTCTGTTGAAACTTAAATAGTTATTGAAACAAACGACAGCATTGTTTTCCTTCGTGAAGTTATAATATTACTTTAAATATTAGTTCTTTTAGTTGCCTGTAGTAGGGGGCGGAGTGCGACAGGTTCGCCTAGGGCGGCAAATTCTCTGGCGCCGGCCCTGGTTACAGATGAATTTTATTTTTACATACCCATGCTTGTATTTTTAAATAAATGAACAATTTCATTCAAAAACCAAGTCAACAAATTCGTAAGTGTATTAAGTTCCTTTATTTTATGGTTGAAAAAAAAATTCACTAAATAAAACCTTTCATCAATGTTTGCAACTAATTCAACATCAATCATTATTCACTAAATTATACGACAGTCAATGATTATATGAATAGATTAAAACATGACTCATAATATTTTTTCAAAAATCATTTGAATAAATTTAATGAGGTCATGATTACTGAAGTAAATGCTTTTAAAAGTAACAATTCACAAATATTGCTACTCTTTCTTAATTTGTATCTGGCTTGTGTAAATATCAACACTGATTGTCTATAATAGAGGTCACCAAACCACAGCCTGGAGTCAATACTTGATAAACCAATGAAAAGATACATTTCAAATTTTTTAAAATATGCTTAGAATACTTGGTGATCTTAGTAATTATCTATGTATTATATTTATTACAATTGTATAATATTGTAACGATTTTACAGTCACCCACTCAAGAATTTCTCATAGTAAGCTCGAAATTTAGACACTGGGTGAGAAGCGTGTTAATTTATTTATAATATCTAGGCTTAGTTTTAATAAATTATTTGCTACTTTAACATTATAATGTTTCATTCTGATATGGAACTTAAAAGCGTTTTGGTGAATTTAGTCATTTTAATTTTTTTGTCTTATAGTCTGAGTAATGTAAGATAGCATGAATAACTTAAACGCACTGAGATCTATTTTTAAGTGTAGAGCTCAGAGCTTATTCAGTGTCTTGGCCATTTAAATTATTTGTTTGAGAATTTGTTTGCATGAGTTTATACAGCTATTGGCACCAATTTTAAATCTTCTTTTTAAAAGTTAAAATAAGTTTTATAGACCTTTATTTATAGCTATTGATATTTAATTTTTGACCTCATCATTCTGCTCCTTTAAGTGAGTTCAAACTTATATAACTGAAGAGGGCGTTGATAAATTTATTTTTCACAAATCGCTTTATCAGCTTATACAAAGGAATGAATAACGTATTTTATGCGATAGCTATTCCAACAAGCAAGTAGCTGCGGAAAGTAGGCGGGACCAGAGACTGTCACTGACCATTGGTTAGCTGATCAAATGTGGCTCATGCAGCGCTTTCACCAGCAAAGGTGGCTGTGTCTAGTTCGACACTCGAAGCCTTGACATGATATCAGACGTGGATTTTGGGTACCAGAGGCTGATATGACGCACATGATAGGTATCAGACTTGGAACTTGGGAACCAGAGGTTGATATGACGCACATGATAGGTATCAGACGTGGAACTTGGGAACCAGAGGTTGATATGACGCACTGACGCTTGTTTTAAGTTATCGTTGACGGAGCTATGGCCAGACTTGTCAATTTTATTTTTGCTCCGCCACTGGCCCACTGCTATCATTACAGGGTGTTGTGTTACTGCCACACCTGCTTTATTAGGGCGCATAATGCATGTCTGCCACGCCTACGGAGCGGCGGAGTGAGTGTACTTATGCGCGTTCTGAAACCGTTCGCTGGGAGAGAGCTGAGAAAAGGGTATCTATAGACGTGAATATGAGATGGCTGGAATATTGAGTAGGGAAAACCCGTCACCATGTCCGCGGTGATGTTAGGTGTGCAGGTAGGCGTGAATGCTAGAACCAACACGGCCTGCACCTTAATGTAATTGGATCGCTGTTATCCACAAAGGGAAATAATGGAAGGGTGAAGTAGAGAGAAGAGATATGTATTCAATTACAGGCTTGTGGAACCGCACTTTTTGCCGGAGCCGAAAAAATATGGCGGCTCCACGGCTCCCAAATGTTTTTTTTAAAGCAGAATTTTTTTTTAGCTTTAAAATTCCAAACGCCACAACAGTAACAACATTTAAATGATAGCGTGCACGCACATCCCCACACGAAATCTTTAATGGGGAATCGTTTTGTGTTCGTCGTTTTAAATCTTGTTTACCCTCCGAAATTTTTTAATGGCATGTTATTTTGTTATATATAAAGTTAAAACAGTTTTATTTCATAGAATAATTGTATCAATCATTTAAAAATATTTTTTTACTACGACGACAAATAGAACGCGTCATTGTGTATATTATTTGACCGCGAATTTGTATTAGACTAAAAACAAAATGGTCGCTTTCTGTATTTAACAATTTTATTATAAACCGAATAGCTGAAATAGAGTAGATAAATTTATAAGGCTGTGGGTCCGAATAACAATCAGACTTTGTTGGGACGGGCAGTGGCGCAACCAGACCAAATCATCAATACATATTTTACTATATAAAGTTACTAAAAAGACTGTCAAACTGTCTTTTTTCTATATGTGAGCCCCCCCCCCTAGCATTTTTTGCGGGTTGCGCCACTGGGGACGGGGTCCGAATAAAAATCGGAGTTTTTTGGTTCCCACCAGTTCCCGGGTCCGAATAGTCACTTCGAATTTATAAATGATAAATATAAATACTAAGGTCTTTAAAATATTTTAAATAATGTATCATTTTACTATTTGCTAATTTGATCATTGAAATAACTTTTTATTACTTATGAAAATGGCGAATAGTGATATGATTCTGGATGCAATGAAATGGTTTGTTTTTAGTAAAACCGACAATGCGGGGGTGAAAGCGGCAAAATTTGCATAACTTATATCAGCGGCATGTTTGCGTGGCGCAATTACAAAAATTTTTGTCTCGTGTGATACTATCTTAACCGTCAAATTTGTGGGAGCCGGAGCTCCGTAAGCCTGTTCAATTAAACAGGGAAGATATATATATATATATATATATATATATATATATATATATATATATATATATATATATATATATTCAGTTATACAGAGAAGAGAGAGAGACATTCAGTTATACAGTGAAGAGAGAGAAATTCAATGAGAAGTGCCAGGAGATGACTTATGTCAGTTAAGCCCCGGGCACAGAAGAAAATATTGGGCCCCACAGAAAAAGAGAGACGTATCAAATTGTTTAAAATTGGGCTCTGACGGCCCCCTAAATAATTTGGAACCCTGGGCGCGCACCCGCTACGCCCGTCCTTAAATCCGCCTCTAAGAAGAGACATCCTATATTTATAATTGTATATGTAAATAAAGTATGTTTTGTTGTTTAACAATGTGTTGAATTTATTTATTACTGCTGTTAACGTACTGGACAGAAAAATATTAATAGGTCAGCAAACATGAGTGCTACATCAAACAACCCAGAGGCAACGATGTCAGACAGTGAGCTGCTGAGAAGCACAGTGTGTGTGTGAAGTCCCTGTAAGGATGAGATGGAATCTCTTAAATCCTATCAACCACTTATGGGACGATGTGTATGATGCCCTTCTTGCATCCCCATCATAGCTGATAGTGCAATGGCCATGGAGGCACCACGGGAGATATAGAAGGAACTTTCACAATGACCTAAAATATCCATTGATCCTCATCGGAAATCGAAGCAGGTACATTCAGGTCGACACTCGAATGCTTTACCGCACGACCATCCGTGGTACGGTAGCTAAGTTCAGTTCAGAGAACCTGAAAATAATCCTGCCGACACAAAAAAAATATCTTTTAGATAAAACAAAAACTAATTTTTTAATTGGGAACAAAGTCAGGGTTCATCATATAAATCATTACTCAAGCAATATGCAGTTTTTTATGATAGTGGATAAGAACTTTTTATTGGGGATTGATTATAACATAAAACTTTTTTTCCAAAGGGCAAATCCTTTTGAGTTTGTGCACTGTTCTTAATAAATTCTTTCATAATAGGAGCCAAAATTTTCTTCTGCGCCACAGACGTCAGCAGACTTGTTCGCCATTATCCTAGGCAAACTGGACGACTTCCTAGGGCTGAAAGAGTGCTCCTGTTGGTGTTCCTAGGACTGAAAGTGTGCTCCTGTTGGTGTTCCTAGGACTGAAAGTGTGCTCCTGTTGGTGTTCCTAGGACTGAAAGTGTGCTCCTGTTGGTGTTCATAGGGCTGAAAGTGTACTCCTGTTGGTGTTCCTAGGACTGAAAGTGTGCTCCTGATGGTGTTCCTAGGACTGAAAGTTGCTCCTGTTGGTGTTCCTAGGCCTGAACGTGTGCACCTGTTGGTGTTCCTAGGGCTGAAAGCGTGCTCCTGTTGGTGTTCCTAGTGCTGAAAGCGTGCTCCTGTTGGTATTCATAGGCCTGAAAGTGTGCTCCTGTTGGTGTTCCTAGGGCTGAAAGAGTGCTCCTGTTGGTGTTCCTAGGCCTGAAAGAGTGGTCCTGTTGGTGTTCCTAGGGCTGAAAGTGTGCTCCTGTTGGTGTTCCTAGGCCTGAAAGTGTGCTCCTGTTGGTGTTCCTAGGGTTGAAAGTGTGCTCCTGTTGGTGTTCCTAGGCCTGAAAGTGTGCTCCTGTTGGTGTTCCTAGGGCTGAAAGTGTGCTCCTGTTGGTGTTCCTTGGGCTGAAAGAGTGCTCCTGTTGGTGTTCCTAGGACTGAAAGAGTGGTCCTGTTGGTGTTCCTAGGCTTGAAAGAGTGCTCCTGTTGGTGTTCCTAGGCCTGAAAGAGTGGTCCTGTTAGTGTTCCTAGGGCTGAAAGTGTGCTCCTGTTGATGTTCCTAGGCCTGAAAGTGTGCTCCTGTTGGTGTTCCTAGGACTGAAAGAGTGGTCCTGTTGGTGTTCCTAGGGCTGAAAGAGTGATCCTGTTGGTGTTCCTAGGACTGAAAGAGTGCTCCTGTTGGTGTTCCTAGGGCTGAAAGAGTGCTCTTGTTGGTATTCCTAGGGTTGATAGACATTAGAGCAGTGCCGTAACGAGCTTAACTCGCGCCCGGGGCACAATACCTTTTTAATACAATTTTAGCGCCCCCCCCATTCGAAAATCATATAATATTATATGTAAAATATAAATTTGGCGCCCCATTGTGAGTGGCGCCCGGGGACATATGTACCCCCCCCACCCTCAGCTACAAATACAAATCAATAAAATAGGCGCGGCCTATTTTGTTATTGGATCTCCAGCAATAACTTTTATTTTGCTGTAACACAATGAAAATTTAAAGATTAAGCTGTTGCACTAATTAAAGTACATGTATAAATGTTAAGGATCATTTTGTTTCTCCTGAGTGTTTACAAATTTAAAAAAGGTGTTGAGGACTTGGCTCTTAAAAAAAAGCAGACGTATACATTTTTAATTAAAGACGAAAGTTTGGTTTTTATTCTCAGAAGTACTTACATTATTTTTCAATAAAAATATAAATATTATATAAATACTTAATAGTATAGTTCTAGTTTTTTTAAATTAAAAATTGATTTGCGTTTTATATCCAATTAGCTAATTACAAGATGTACCTAATCTTAAGTGATATAACAATGTGTCTAGGTGGTTGAAGTCAAATAATTTTTGCATTAATAAACATGAATATAAAATTTAGATAAACTTTTTGATGTAATGTCTAACCTGTGTAATGCCGAAAAGTTCTCTAGAATTAATACATTACATTGAAATGAATCTGATATGCTGAAGGCGTGCAATCAGTTGGCAGCGAACATCCTCAGACATGTCGGCAATTTGTCTGCTCATTGTGTTATCAGTCAGTGGAAAAGCTTTCAGTTTTTGACAGTATTCCTTTCCTAGAACGACTTTGCACATGTCGACTTCTGCCTGTTTAATAGGCTTTTCTGCAATTGTGTAAGGTTTTTTTGGAACGCGCTATTAATAATGCTACCAATCACAGTAGTGCTCTTTCTGCCACACAAAGTATTCCTTCGCTTTACTTGCAAGTTTCGAATGCATTGTGGTCAAATTGCGCCTCAATTTCACAGGCTTCATCGCATCGTTCGATAATGTTGTCATCACACGACACAAAGAGGTTGGTCAGCATCGGTCCCCACTGCGGTGAAGCCGAATGATGTATATTCTGGATTATACTTGCGCCGTTTTCTTTTTTGTTCGTCTTTGGCTGCTTGATCATCAGAATCTTCCACGTTCTGGTCAGTTTTCCTCTTCACACATTTATCCATGCTACTAGGCTTGAACAGTTTACTTATACAAATATTGATAAACAAATGACCAACAACAGTTTAGTCCCGTTGACTCAGCTCTCACAGGGAAAAAATTAGAGACTTAGTTTCAGAGTAGAGAGGGTTAGAGGGGGTAATTATCTATAAAAATAGTTCACATTCAGATGACGAAAACTCACATTTTAAAATTAAATCGACTACTATAATAAAACAAATACAAATCTTATCAAATATTTTGAATTGTTTACTAAAATTTTAAAAAGTATTTGTTACATAAGCAAGTCACATGACAACAGAACAGCAAAATAGGTTCATCGCTAGAATTTCGCACCGTTTTCATCGATGCGTTAGCGAAAAATCCTTATTATCATATTCAAATTTACGAAAAATCTACTTCCAACCAAAACAATCTGTGGTTGTCATTTTAACTTAACATGCGAAGTGTATACCATCAATTTGATATCAAAAACTTTTGTCTAATATTATTTCAAGCCCAATCTAGTCTTATAATAATTGTAACCACTGATTAACCATACTATTTATCAACAATACACACGCTTGCGCAGATCCGTATGTTTTAACAGAGATGTCAGAGTAAGTAAGAAATATTGGTCATGTAGTATTATTGTAGTATGCAGTCTAGTTCAGACTTCAGACAAAAATATAAGGAAATACCAGCGAAGTTTTCAATTCTACACATTGTTGTCTATGCCTGAAACATTGGTATAGCTAGTACTTTTTGTTTAGCTAAAAGCTAACCATTCAACAAAACCAAGCAATACATTGTACTTTATACAAGAAAAATCACTACTTTCCTTGACTTGCCCACGGACCCCTTTGAAGCTCCCCACGGACCCCCAGGGGTCAGAGGACCACAGGTTGAAAACCTCTGCTCTAGGAAAAGGTAGGCCTATATGGGGGCTCTAGGCAAAAGTGATTTCGGGACACTTGTCAAAAACGCCATTAAGTCCAATGTTTACAAAACTGTGGACTATAATAATGTTTGGAAAGTAGAGCCCTCCCCCCAACTGTTAAGTAATTTTAACATCTGGCCCCTGACTATTGCTCAGGGGTATATACATATATATACATATATATATATACATATATATACATATATATATATACATATATATATACATATATATATGTATATATATATGTATATATATATATATATATACATATATATATTTATCTTGCTTTGTATAGCCTATGGGGGGGGGGCAAAGTTTTAGACGTAATTTTTGGAGGGGGGGGGGGAGGGTTTTACCGAAAGTATGACAATTTTTCGACTCGGAAGGTGTTTGGGGGGGGGGGTGTAAACGGACGTCCATCTATTCTATCGAGGCTTATCTTTTTCTTTCTTTTTTTTTTAGGGGTGGGGTGACACCGTCCTTCACCTTTGCAATTTCGGGTAAATAATCAATGTTTATATTTTGTGTTACACACAAACGAAATATCCGGCCATGATTAAATGATTAAAACTGTTGCTTTAACATAATACAAATCTAATAGTATCAGTGCTGACAGGGCCGGCGCGAGAGTATTTGCCGCCCTAGGCAAACCTGTCGCACTCCGCCCCCTACTACAGGCAACTAAAAGAACTAATATTTAAAGTAATATTATAACTTTCACGAAGGAAAACTATGCTGTCGTTTGTTTCAATAACTATTTAAGTTGCAACAGAATCTATACAATGTCATATATAATTGTGTTTTATGGCTATAGGCTACAATCAATACAATGTCATGTATAATTGTGTTTTATGGCTATAGGCTACAGTCAATACAATGTCATGTATAATTGTGTTTTATGGCTATAGGCTACAATCGTAGGCCAATAAAATAAATCTATTATTAAATTTCAAAACTTTATATTTTTCGTGCTTTTGTTTTAGAAAATGTAGAAACGAGTTCCATCAGATCAATGTCTCTAGCAATATCATGTTCGATTGACACAGTAGCTAAACCAACGTGTCTTTCTTGTAGCATGGACGTTCTCAAATATGTCTTTATCAGTTTGAGTTTTGAGAAGCTTCGCTCACCACTGGCCACAGAAACTGGAAGTTTCAAGAGGATTCGGAGAGCTATAACAGTGTTGGGCACACTATCTGTTAGATTATTTTTCAATATAAAGTTTAGTACATCCTGTGGCGATGCACACCTTGCAACTCGTCTTGAAATGGCTTTCAGTTCACTGCTTAGATCAAATGCGTCAATATTTTGAAGTCTCCATGTCGCAAAGCTTTCTCAAGATTCAAACAATGTTCCGTAACCTCCCGCTAGTTTTATTTTGTAAACTATGAACATCTACAGGAAACTAGGGGTGTGTCGGATCCGTTTTTTCCAACCGGATCCGGATTTTCTTATGCGAAACCCGCCGGATCCGGTACCGGATCCAGATTATTATTCCGGATTTTGGTACTTTGCAGATACCGGTAAATCTGAGGGGTTGGATGCCTTCTGAACAGAAATGGCTAAATGACATTGGCTGATTGGAAGTTGGAAGTGAAGAACTTTGAAATAAATTAGAAAATAGAAATTATTCAGAAATCACTGAAATCAGAAAATAACGCAGATTGATAATAAGTTATTATCCATATGTAACTAAACTCGCTGTTAAGTTCTAACTTGCTGCAAGGTCAAAGGAAACCAACTTTACTATTAGTCTATTACTTTCATTACTTTGGCACTTGCCACTTGGCAGTGTAATTTTTAACTATTGTAGTGCACTAATTGTTTTGAATCTGAGGAGAAAGTCAGACTCATCATCTGAGTTCATCTCGTCTTGTCATTGGCTCATTGGATGATGGATGCTTATTGCTTATTGTTATTGTTCAAATGTACATAGTCTATGATGTGTATTGAAATGGATAATAAATTGGGAAAAAAAACAAATAACAAGATTGAGTTGAATTGAGATTTGAGGACAATAATTCTGTATTTCTGTACTTTACAAGTTTGAAAATTGAAATACAAATTTTAATGAATCCAATTGGCATTTGACAAAGCCATTATTCAAGCCTAAAGAAGTAAGAATAAGATGTTGATAACTAACTAATGACTATTAGTTTGTTAACAGTGTTAAGTTACTCCAAGTCCACAGCCAAATAATGTACACATTCCAGTGATGCTACACAATCACAGCTGAGCGCCGCAGGCCGCGGCTACGTCATACCGTCGTTTAAACCAGTGCTTCTCAAAGTGGTGGGCCGCGGCCCCCTAGGGGGCCGTGGACTGTCCGGAGGGGGGCCGTGGAATTTCGAAAAATGTGACACATAAAATATAATTAACCTAATGTATTGTATGTAAATAGTATTAATGTATGTTTAAAATAAAAGCTAGTTTATCTTATCTTATATGTTGCATCCTTTCACTCTTTCATTGTTAACATTAGAAAAAGCATGTATTGACTAGTAAAAGTTTGCATATAGAAGTTTAAATTATAAATTTAAGCAATCTAAACCAAAAATAGGGGGGGGATGTGACATATTGATTGGCGTTCCAAGGGGGCCGTGACATATTGATTGGCGTTCCAAGGGGGCCGTGACATATTGATTGGCGTTCCAAGGGGGCCGTGACTTCAGAAAGTTTGAGAAGCACTGGTTTAAACCAAAGAGCACAGATCATAGCGCAAGCGAGAATCGCCGAAGACGGCTTGGTGACATAGAGATCACCAAAGACCTTTATATTTATACTAGGCCGCTAACGTAATGTTAATTTTTACTCAAAAATGATACGCATTTTTAACAATTGAGTGAACGATAGTATAAATCAAAATATGAATTAAAATTAAGGTAATTTTTTTAAAAGCATATTTGACTTTTAATTCCTTGTTTAAATAGAATTATAATAACCTTTATTATAAAATATTATTAAAAAATAAAAAAAATTGGGAAGGAATTGCTTTTAATGGAAGACGTTACGTTAGGGTTAGATTACCAACTCAGTGACTTGTTATATTAATTAGTGTTAGAGAATTAGTGTTTCTTCACGGAAATTTCAGAATGGAAAAATACATGTAAATCCGGCAGAACCGGATTTCACCGGATAGTGCAAAATCCGGCGGAACCGGATTCCGGCACAACCCTACAGGAAACCAAACACCGAACTAATTTTTTTTGCATCAGAGTGAACCTTTCATCGACCGATTGTATGGCCGTGTAAAGAACAGCGAAGTAAAAGTTTACTTTGACTTTGTCTTTTGGATCATTAATGGGTTCGTCGCCATCTCCTTCATATGGAAATTGTTTCTTCTTTCTTCTGATACGGGTTGGTTCGGGTTCGAAAAGTGCTTGTATCTCTAAATCGTCTGCGATTTCAGCTGCATCTACCAGTGTTTTCTTATACTTTATATAATTTCAGCGGTTTACGAGAAACTTCTTTGTTTCAGCAAGATGATTGATGGCGCTATGTATATCTAATTCTTTTTTTTTTTGAAGTTCTTTACTACTCATGTTGATCTCAAACAACACATCATACCGCACGACCAGAGAAACGACAAACTTAAAACTAAAAATGGCTTTTGCAATAACCCACGCATCTGTTCGTGATGTATTATCAGATGATCCTGTTAAATTTGTGTCATCCGCAATCTTTGCCAGAGCATCGTAGATATCACCAAGCTGAAAACGAAGAGGCTTTAAAGCATCAATTCGACTTTCCCATCTTGTTTCACTCAGTGGTTTAACAGTGAGATTAGAAACATGTCGAGTTAAAACTTCCCAACGGCGAGTTGATGCAGAAAAGAATGTATAAACACGTTGTACTAGATCAAAGAAGGTTGTTGCTTCTAAGCAACATTTTGCGGCATCATTTACAGCCAAATTCAAGGTATGTGCACTGCAAGGAACAAACAATGCTCGTTGATTGACATCAGTGTTCGATTTAAGAAAAAACCAGTGCCGGGGATAAAAAAAAATTCTGCAGAGCCAGGGATAAATGTCATCCCCGGCGGGGGATGAAAAAATCTAAAGCAGAGCCGGGGATGTCAATTCTCAGTGCCAGGGATATCCACAGCATCCCCAGCGGCGGCGAGATGCCAACAATTTTTTTTAGGATCTTCAATTTACAAACCATGGACAAGTAACTAATTTATTTTCATAGGGTCTTCGATTTTCATCTTAGACAAAACCGACAAAAATAATAGAAAATTTGGTGAATCTTAATTAACATAGTTCAGGTTGGTTCAAAAAAAAAATTTGAAGCGGCACACAAATAGGACAAGAAATGAATTTATATTTAACAAAAAATGCAAAATTTTCGTTTATTCTCTGTTTGTTGAAATCAAATACTCCATTAGTCATAATTGTCTCAGTTATTTAAACAAATTATGACGCCGTTCCATGACTAATTATTTTGTTGGTTTGCCAGAAGGTACATCGCAGGCAGAATGCCTTCCGTCTTTTAACCACATTGTGGCATACAACTTTGCATCAAAATATTGAAGTGGTGGACCATCAATTTTAATAAATAGCAAGTGTTCGATGGTTTCGACTTCTAATGCATTGCGAAG
Source organism: Bulinus truncatus (assembly GCA_021962125.1). NCBI lineage: Eukaryota > Metazoa > Mollusca > Gastropoda > Planorbidae > Bulinus > Bulinus truncatus. The sequence goes on along the minus strand of JAGDYQ010000013.1, from coordinate 7,160,447 downwards.
AGATGTGTGAGTTAAATTCATTGCACTGAATCCTCTCTCGCATTTTCTGCGCTGGATATTGGCAGAACATCTAATCGCTTATAGAAATCTGTGTCAGCATCATGGCCATCCTTTGTCATGCTTCAATTGGTGTACTATGGCTGAAGTATGACATGCTTCAATTGGTGTACTATGGCTGAAGTATGACATGCTTCAATTGGTGTACTATGGCTGAAGTATGACATGCTTCAATTGGTGTACTATGGCTGAAGTATGACATGCTTCAATTGGTGTACTATGGCTGAAGTATGACATGCTTCAATTTTTTAAAATTTGCTAAGTTACATAGTTTCACGATCTCCATACAACATAAGTTCTTCAGAATTTTTTTGGGCAGTTTGCTTTACATAAAACTATCTGCAAACAACGGACGAGTGCTATTTACAGAGTTTTTAGCAGAAATAGTGTTGCGTAGTTCAAATCAGCTGATCTTGTCTGTGTTTTTCATCTAATATTTGTAGTAATACTACAGAATCAATTTCCTACTTTAGGCTAAACTTTAGAGAAAATCAGTGCCGGGGATGAAAAAAACTTTCTACAGAGCCGGGGATGAAAAAAACTTTCTACAGAGCCGGGGATAAATGTAATCCCCGGCAGGGATAAAATTAATTAAAGCAGAGCCGGGGATGACAGTCCTCTCATCCCCGGCGGTAAATCGAGCTGAAAGAGTGCTCCTGTTGGTATTCCTAGGGCTAAAATAGTGCTCCTGTTGGTGTTCCTAGGACTGAAAGAGTGCTCCTGTTGGTATTCCTAGGGCTAAAATGGTGCTCCTGTTGGTGTTCTTAGGACTGAAAGAGTGCTCCTGTTGGTGTTCCTAGGGCTGAAAATGAGTGCTCCTGTTGGTGGAATTCCTAGGACTAAAGAGTGCTCCTGTTGGTGTTCCTAGGACTGAAAGAGTGCTCCTGTTGGTATTCCTAGGGCTAAAATAGTGCTCCTGTTGGTGTTCCTAGGACTGAAAGAGTGCTCCTGTTGGTATTCCTAGGGCTAAAATAGTGCTCCTGTTGGTGTTCCTAGGACTGAAAGAGAGTGCTCCTGTTGGTATTCCTAGGGCTAAAATAGTGCTCCTGTTGGTGTTCCTAGGACTGAAAGAGTGCTCCTGTTGGTATTCCCTAGGGCTAAAATAGTGCTCCTGTTGGTGTTCCTAGAACTGAAAGCGTGCTCCTGTTGGTGTTCCTAGGGCTGAAAGAGTGCTCCTGTTGGTATTCCTAGGGCTAAAATAGTGCTCCTGTTGGTGTTCCTAGGGCTGAAAGAGTGCTCCTGTTGGTATTCCTAGGGCTAAAATAGTGCTCCTGTTGGTGTTCCTAGGACTGAAAGACTGCTCCTGTTGGTATTCCTAGGGCTAAAATAGTGCTCCTGTTGGTGTTCCTGCAGGACTGAAAGAGTGCTCCTGTTGGTATTCCTAGGGCCTAAAATAGTGCTCCTGTTGGTGTTCCTAGGACTGAAAGACTGCTCCTGTTGGTATTCCTAGGGCTAAAATAGTGCTCTTGTTGGGGTTCCTAGGGCTAAAATAGTGCTCCTGTTGGTGTTCCTAGGACTGAGTGCTCCTGTTGGTATTCCTAGGGCTAAAATAGTGCTCCTGTTGGTGTTCCTAAGACTGAAAGAGTACTCCTGTTGGTATTCCTAGGGCTAAAATAGTGCTCCTGTTGGTGTTCCTAGAACTGAAAGCGTACTCCTGTTGGTATTCCTAGGACTGAAAGAGTGCTCCTGTTGGTGTTCCTAGGACTGAAAGAGTGCTCCTGTTGGTATTCCTAGGGCTAAAATAGTGATCCTGTTGGTGTTCCTAGGACTGAAAGACTGCTCCTGTTGATATTCCTAGGGCTAAAATAGTGCTCTTGTTGGTGTTCCTAGGGCTGAAAGAGTGCTACTGTTGGTATTCCTAGGGTTAAAATAGTGCTCCTGTTGGTGTTCCTAGGACTGAAAGAGTGCTCCTGTTGGTGTTCCTAGGGCTGAAAGAGTGCTCCTGTTGGTATTCCTAGGGCTAAAATAGTGCTCCTGTTGGTGTTCCTAGGACTGAAAGAGTGCTCCTGTTGGTATTCCTAGGGCTAAAATAGTGCTCCTGTTTATATTCCTATGACTGAAAGAGTGCTCCTGTTGGTATTCCTAGGGCTAAAATAGTGCTCCTGTTGGTGTTCCTAGGACTGAAAGAGTGCTCCTGTTGGTATTCCTAGGGCTAAAAAAGTGCTCCTGTTGTGTTCCTAGGACTGAAAGAGTGCTCCTGTTGGTATTCCTAGGGCTAAAACGGTGCTCCTGTTGGTGTTCCTAGGACTGAAAGAGTGCTCCTGTTGGTGTTCCTAGGGCTGAAAGAGTGCTCCTGTTGGTATTCCTAGGGCTAAAATAGTGCTCCTGTTGGTGTTCCTAGGACTGAAAGAGTGCTCCTGTTGGTATTCCTAGGGCTAAAATAGTGCTCCTGTTGGTGTTCCTAGGACTGAAAGAGTGCTCCTGTTGGTATTCCTAGGGCTAAAATATTGCTCCTGTTGGTGTTCCTAGGACTGAAAGAGTGCTCCTGTTGGTATTCCTAGGGCTAAAATAGTGCTCCTGTTGGTGTTCCTATGACTGCAAGAGTGCTCCTGTTGGTATTCCTAGGGCTAAAATAGTGCTCCTGTTGGTATTCCTAGGACTAAAGAAAGTGCTCCTGTTGGTGTTCCTAGGACTGAAAGAGTGCTCCTGTTGGTATTCCTAGGGCTAAAACGGCGCTCCTGTTGGTGTTCCTAGGACTGAAAGAGTGCTCCTGTTGGTGTTCCTAGGGCTGAAAGAGTGCTCCTGTTGGTATTCCTAGGGCTAAAATAGTGCTCCTGTTGGTGTTCCTAGGACTGAAAGAGTGCTCCTGTTGGTATTCCTAGGGCTAAAATGGTGCTCCTGTTGGTGTTCTTAGGACTGAAAGAGTGCTCCTGTTGGTGTTCCTAGGGCTGAAAGAGTGCTCCTGTTGGTATTCCTAGGGCTAAAAGAGTGCTCCTGTTGGTGTTCCTAGGACTGAAAGAGTGCTCCTGTTGGTATTCCTAGGGCTAAAATAGTGCTCCTGTTGGTGTTCCTAGGACTGAAAGAGTGCTCCTGTTGGTATTCCTAGGCTAAAATAGTGCTCCTGTTGGTGTTCCTAGGACTGAAAGAGTGCTCCTGTTGGTATTCCTAGGGCTAAAATAGTGCTCCTGGTATTTGGTATTTCTAGGAGGCTAAAAATAGTGCTCCTGTTGGTGTTCCTAGGACTGAAAGAGTGCTCCTGTTGGTATTCCTAGGGCTAAAATAGTGCTCCTGTTGGTGTTCCTAGAACTGAAAGCGTACTCCTGTTGGTATTCCTAGGACTGAAAGAGTGCTCCTGTTGGTATTCCTAGGGCTAAAATAGTGCTCCTGTTGGTGTTCCTAGGACTGAATGAGTGCTCCTGTTGGTATTCCTAGGGCTAAAACGGTGCTCCTGTTGGTGTTCCTAGGACTGAAAGAGTGCTCCTGTTGGTGTTCCTAGGGCTGAAAGAGTGCTCCTGTTGGTATTCCTAGGGCTAAAATAGTGCTCCTGTTGGTGTTCCTAGGACTGAAAGAGTGCTCCTGTTGGTATTCCTAGGGCTAAAATAGTGCTCCTGTTGGTGTTCCTAGGACTGAAAGACTGCTCCTGTTGGTATTCCTAGGGCTAAAATAGTGCTCTTGTTGGTGTTCCTAGGACTGAAAGAGTGCTCCTGTTGGTATTCCTAGGGCTAAAATAGTGCTCCTGTTGGTGTTCCTAGGACTGAAAGACTGCTCCTGTTGGTATTCCTAGGGCTAAAATAGTGCTCTTGTTGGTGTTCCTAGGGCTAAAATAGTGCTCCTGTTGGTGTTCCTAGGACTGAGTGCTCCTGTTGGTATTCCTAGGGCTAAAATAGTGCTCCTGTTGGTGTTCCTAAGACTGAAAGAGTGCTCCTGTTGGTATTCCTAGGGCTAAAATAGTGCTCCTGTTGGTGTTCCTAGGACTGAAAGACTGCTCCTGTTGATATTCCTAGGGCTAAAATAGTGCTCTTGTTGGTGTTCCTAGGGCTGAAAGAGTGCTACTGTTGGTATTCCTAGGGTTAAAATAGTGCTCCTGTTGGTGTTCCTAGGACTGAAAGAGTGCTCCTGTTGGTGTTCCTAGGGCTGAAAGAGTGCTCCTGTTGGTATTCCTAGGGCTAAAATAGTGCTCCTGTTGGTGTTCCTAGGACTGAAAGAGTGCTCCTGTTGGTATTCCTAGGGCTAAAATAGTGCTCCTGTTTATGTTCCTATGACTGAAAGAGTGCTCCTGTTGGTATTCCTAGGGCTAAAATAGTGCTCCTGTTGGTGTTCCTAGGACTGAAAGAGTGCTCCTGTTGGTGTTCCTAGGACTGAAAGAGTGCTCCTGTTGGTATTCCTAGGGCTAAAACGGTGCTCCTGTTGGTGTTCCTAGGACTGAAAGAGTGCTCCTGTTGGTGTTCCTAGGGCTGAAAGAGTGCTCCTGTTGGTGTTCCTAGGGCTGAAAGAGTGCTCCTGTTGGTATTCCTAGGGCTAAAATAGTGCTCCTGTTGGTGTTCCTAGGACTGAAAGAGTGCTCCTGTTGGTATTCCTAGGGCTAAAATAGTGCTCCTGTTGGTGTTCCTAGGACTGAAAGAGTGCTCCTGTTGGTATTCCTAGGACTGAAAGAGTGCTCCTGTTGGTGTTCCTAGGACTGAAAGAGTGCTCCTGTTGGTATTCCTAGGGCTAAAATAGTGCTCCTGTTGGTGTTCCTAGGACTGAAAGAGTGCTCCTGTTGGTGTTCCTAGGGCTGAAAGAGTGCTCCTGTTGGTATTCCTAGGGCTAAAATAGTGCTCCTGTTGGTGTTCCTAGGACTGAAAGAGTGCTCCTGTTGGTATTCCTAGGGCTAAAATAGTGCTCCTGTTGGTGTTCCTAGGACTGAGTGCTCCTGTTGGTATTCCTAGGGCTAAAATAGTGCTCCTGTTGGTGTTCCTAAGACTGAAAGAGTGCTCCTGTTGGTATTCCTAGGGCTAAAATAGTGCTCCTGTTGGTGTTCCTAGGACTGAAAGAGTGCTCCTGTTGGTATTCCTAGGGCTAAAATAGTGCTCCTGTTGGTGTTCCTAGGACTGAAAGAGTGCTACTGTTGGTATTCCTAGGGTTAAAATAGTGCTCCTGTTGGTGTTCCTAGGACTGAAAGAGTGCTCCTGTTGGTGTTCCTAGGACTGAAAGAGTGCTCCTGTTGGTATTCCTAGGGCTAAAATAGTGCTCCTGTTGGTGTTCCTAGGACTGAAAGAGTGCTCCTGTTGGTATTCCTAGGGCTAAAATAGTGCTCCTGTTGGTGTTCCTAGGACTGAAAGAGTGCTCCTGTTGGTATTCCTAGGGCTAAAATAGTGCTCCTGTTGGTGTTCCTAGGACTGAAAGAGTGCTCCTGTTGGTGTTCCTAGGACTGAAAGAGTGCTCCTGTTGGTATTCCTTGGGGCTAAAATGGTGCTCCTGTTGGTGTTCCTAGGACTGAAAGAGTGCTCCTGTTGGTGTTCCTAGGGCTGAAAGAGTGCTCCTGTTGGTATTCCTAGGGCTAAAATGGTGCTCCTGTTGGTGTTCCTAGGACTGAAAGAGTGCTCCTGTTGGTATTCCTAGGGCTAAAATAGTGCTCCTGTTGGTGTTCCTAGGACTGAAAGAGTGCTCCTGTTGGTATTCCTAGGGCTAAAATAGTGCTCCTGTTGGTGTTCCTAGGACTGAAAGAGTGCTCCTGTTGGTATTCCTAGGGCTAAAATAGTGCTCCTGTTGGTGTTCCTAAGACTGAAAGAGTGCTCCTGTTGGTATTCCTAGGGCTAAAATAGTGCTCCTGTTGGTGTTCCTAGAACTGAAAGCGTACTCCTGTTGGTATTCCTAGGACTGAAAGAGTGCTCCTGTTGGTGTTCCTAGGACTGAAAGAGTGCTCCTGTTGGTATTCCTAGGGCTAAAATAGTGCTCCTGTTGGTGTTCCTAGGACTGAAAGACTGCTCCTGTTGATATTCCTAGGGCTAAAATAGTGCTCTTGTTGGTGTTCCTAGGGCTGAAAGAGTGCTACTGTTGGTATTCCTAGGGTTAAAATAGTGCTCCTGTTGGTGTTCCTAGGACTGAAAGAGTGCTCCTGTTGGTGTTCCTAGGGCTGAAAGAGTGCTCCTGTTGGTATTCCTAGGGCTAAAATAGTGCTCCTGTTGGTGTTCCTAGGACTGAAAGAGTGCTCCTGTTGGTATTCCTAGGGCTAAAATAGTGCTCCTGTTTATGTTCCTATGACTGAAAGAGTGCTCCTGTTGGTATTCCTAGGGCTAAAATAGTGCTCCTGTTGGTGTTCCTAGGACTGAAAGAGTGCTCCTGTTGGTATTCCTAGGGCTAAAATAGTGCTCCTGTTGGTGTTCCTATGACTGAAAGAGTGCTCCTGTTGGTGTTCCTAGGACTGAAAGAGTGCTCGTGTTGGTATTTCTTGGGGCTAAAATGGTGCTCCTGTTGGTGTTCCTAGGACTGAAAGAGTGCTCCTGTTGGTGTTCCTAGGGCTGAAAGAGTGCTCCTGTTGGTATTCCTAGGGCTAAAACGGCGCTCCTGTTGGTATTCCTAGGGCTAAAATAGTGCTCCTGTTGGTGTTCCTAGGACTGAAAGAGTGCTCCTGTTGGTATTCCTAGGGCTAAAATAGTGCTCCTGTTGGTGTTCCTAGAACTGAAAGCGTACTCCTGTTGGTATTCCTAGGACTGAAAGAGTGCTCCTGTTGGTGTTCCTAGGACTGAAAGAGTGCTCCTGTTGGTATTCCTAGGGCTAAAATAGTGCTCCTGTTGGTGTTCCTAGGACTGAAAGAGTGCTCCTGTTGGTATTCCTAGGGCTAAAATAGTGCTCCTGTTGGTGTTCCTATGACTGAAAGAGTGCTCCTGTTGGTATTCCTAGGGCTAAAATAGTGCTCCTGTTGGTATTCCTAGGGCTAAAATAGTGCTCCTGTTGGTGTTCCTAGGACTGAAAGAGTGCTCCTGTTGGTATTCCTAGGGCTAAAACGGTGCTCCTGTTGGTGTTCCTAGGACTGAAAGAGTGCTCCTGTTGGTGTTCCTAGGGCTGAAAGAGTGCTCCTGTTGGTATTCCTAGGGCTAAAATAGTGCTCCTGTTGGTGTTCCTAGGACTGAAAGAGTGCTCCTGTTGGTATTCCTAGGGCTAAAATAGTGCTCCTGTTGGTGTTCCTAGGACTGAAAGAGTGCTCCTGTTGGTATTCCTAGGGCTAAAAGAGTGCTCCTGTTGGTGTTCCTAGAACTGAAAGCGTACTCCTGTTGGTATTCCTAGGACTGAAAGAGTGCTCCTGTTGGTGTTCCTAGGACTGAAAGAGTGCTCCTGTTGGTATTCCTAGGGCTAAAATAGTGCTCCTGTTGGTGTTCCTAGGACTGAAAGACTGCTCCTGTTGGTATTCCTAGGGCTAAAATAGTGCTCTTGTTGGTGTTCCTAGGACTGAAAGAGTGCTCCTGTTGGTGTTCCTAGGGCTGAAAGAGTGCTCCTGTTGGTATTCCTAGGGCTGAAAGGCATTTGAGCAGTGTCGTAACGAGCTTAACTCGCGCCGGGGCACAATACCTTTTTAATACATTTTTAGCGCCCCCCCCCCATTCGAAAATCATATAATATTATATGTAAAATATAAATTTGTCGCCCCATTGTGAGTAGCGCCCGGGGACATATGTACCCGCCCCCCCCCCCAGCTACAGCTCTGCATTGGAGACGTTCATACAAATCAATAAAATAGGCGCGGCCTATTTTGTTATTGGATCTCCTGCAATAACTTTTATTTTGCTGTAACACAATGAACATTTAAAGATTAAGCTGTCGCACTAAAAATAAAAGTACATGTATAAATGTTAGGGATCATTTTGTTTCTCTTAGGTGTTTACAAATTTATAAAAAGGTGTTGAGGACTTGGCTCTTAAAAAAAGCAGACGTATACATTTTTAATTAAAGACGAAAGTTTGGTTTTTATTCTCAGAAGTACTTACATTATTTTTCAATAAAAATATAAATATTAAATAAATACTTAATAGTATATTTCTAGTTTTTTTTAAATTAAAAATTGATTTGCGTTTTATATCCAATTAGCTAATTACAATATGTAGGCTACCTAATCTTAAGTGATATATATTGTACCTGTTATAACAATGTATCTAGGTGGTTGAAGTCAAATAATTTTTGCATTAATAAACATGACTATAAAATTTAGATAAACTTTTTGATGTAATATCTAACCTGTGTAATCCCGAAAAGTTCTCTAGAATTAATGCATGTATAGTATACATTAAATTGAAATACTATGAATCTGATATGCTGAAGGCGTGCAATCAGTTGGCAGTGAACATCCTCAGACATGTCGGTAATTTGTCTGCTCATTGTGTTATCAGTCAGTGGAAAAGCTTTCAGTTTTTGACAGTAGCCTATTTCTTTCCTAGAACGACTTTGCACATGTCGACTTCTGCCTGTATAATAGGCTCTTCTGCTATTGTGTAAGGTTTTTTTTGGAACGCGCTATTGGTAATGCTACCAACCAAATACGACGCCCCAAGAGCTTTCTCGTTCACAGTAGTGCTCTTTCTGCCACACAAAGTATTCCTTCGGTTTACTGGCAAGTTTCGAATGCATTGTGGTCAAATTGCGCCTCAATTTCACAGGCTTCATCGCATCGTTCGATAATGTTGTCATCACACGACACAAAGAGGTTGGTCAGCATCGGTCCCCACTGCGGTGAAGCCGAATGATGTATATTCTGGATTATACTTGCGCCGTTTTCTTTTTTTGTTCGTCTTTGGCTGCTTGATCATCAGAATCTTCCACATTCTGGTCAGTTTTCCTCTTCACACATTTATCCATGCTACTAGGCTTGGACAGTTTACTTATAAAAATATTGATAAACAAATGCCCAACAACAGTTTAGTCCCTTTGACTCAGATCTCACAGGGAAAACATTAGAGACTAAGTTTCAGAGTAGAGAGGGTTAGAGGGGGTAATTATCTGTAAAAATAGTTCACATTCTGATGACGAAAACTCACATTTTAAAATTAAATCGACTACTATAATAAAACAAATACAAATCTTATCAAATATTTTGAATTGTTTACTAACATTTTAAAAAGTATTTGTCACATAAGCAAGTCACATGACAACGAACAGCAAAATAGGTTCACATCTAGAATTTCGCACCGTTTTCATCGATGCGTTAACGAAAAATCCCTATTATCGCTCTGGCCTATTTTCATATTAAAATTTACGAAAAATCTACTTACAGCCAAAACAATCTGTGGGCGTCATTTTAACTTAACATGCGAAGTGTATACCAGCAATTTGATATCAAAAACTTTTGTCTAAGATTATTTCAAGCCCAATCTAGGTTTACAATAATTGTAACCACTGATTAACCAGACTATTTATCAACAATACACACGCTTGCGCAGATCCGGATGTTTTAACAGAGATGTCAGAGCTCAGTAAGTAAGAAATATTGCCAAGATGACATGATTCAAAAACTCACTGTACAAGTACATGTAGTATTATTGTAGTGAAACCCTAGACACTGAGTAACGATTAAATCATTCAATTCAAACAATTATAAAAAAATAATAAAAAAAATAATAAAGTTTATGTGTAGCTAAGCTAAGTGCATATTTGCCACGGGTCCGAATAACAATCAGACTTTATTGGGACGGGGTCCGAATAAAAATCGGAGTTTATTGGTACCCGGGTCCAGGCCCGTAGCCAGAGGGGGGCAAGGGGGACTGATCACCCCCCCCCCCCGTTCATGACCTGAGCCCCCCCCCCCCCCCGTGCATGATTTTAGCTTTTTGACAAAATTGTAATAGTAACGGCTATAAAACATCAAACATTTTGTTCAATTTTGTTTTAGGGGCCCGAATAATTGCGACTGGTCAATTTGTTGTTGATAGATCTGTTCTTTGTTTTTAATATTTTTTAAGAAATATCACACAAATAGCTAAGCTATATTCGTACATCTTTGTCATTCTTCCCGGGTTGTACGTTTAATTTAACCAACAGTATAATGATATAAATCAGGAATCTATTATGTAACAATTGTGTAGCGGAACAAATGGTCAATATATTTATAACAGGAATCAGAAATTGCTCAGCCTCAATAAATTTTTATCATTAAACCTCTTTACTATTTAAATTATTTTTAACAAAACTGCAACATGCCCTGCATTATTGAAACGTAGTTAAAATTATATATTTCTTATTAATAGCTAAACAATCGGTACTAAAATGCACCATTCCAGATATGGAACTGCAAAAAATTTCTTGGGTAGGGGACTCACTGAGGTCCCCTTCCAAAACCCCTCCTCTCCGTTCGCAAGCTTTCGGCGCTTCGCACCTCCATCTTCTCCCCCCCCCCCCGAACATTTCTTCTACCCCACTAGGGGCTGAATTATGGGGAGGGGCCGGTGGGGTCCCCCCCCCCCACTGTTATCGCAAGTTTAGGTAATACATCATTAAATTATCGAAATATTTTTTGTTCAAAGACCAATTTTCAACAATGAAAACAGTTTCGCCCCCCCCGGGGGGGTCAAAGTTTTGCCCCCCCCCCTGTCATAGTTGTCTAGATCCGCCACTGTACCCCAGAATCAGTTCTTCGGCACCCCCACCCCCCCCCCGGCCAGAAAAAATAAATATAATAAATACTGAAGTCTTTAAAATATTTTAAATAATGTATCATTTTACTATTGGCTAATTTGATCATTGAAATAACTTTTTAGTACTTATAAAAATGGCGACTAGTGAAACCTCGATCGAAAAAAATGATATGTTTCTGGATGCACTGAAATGGTTTGTTTTTAGTAAAACCGACAATGCGTATATTTTTCAAGTTCCTGACTATGGGGGTGAATGCGCCAAAATTTGCATAACTTTTTATCAGCGGGATGTTAGCGTGGAGCAATTACAAAAAATTTTGTCTCGTGTGATACTATCTTAATAGGGAGCCGGAGCCGTCAAATTTGCGGGAGCCGGACTACATCCGGCCACAAGCCTAAACCTGAAGTATTCGTTTGGTAAAACAGCGTAAACCGCACAGTATATTGTTTGTTTTAATCGTTTCAGTAAACATAATAAAATAAATATTTTCAATAAGGAAGCCAAAGTCTGGTTAAAAATAAGACAAAATCATAAAAATTTTCTACACAATGCCGCCATGAGCTGTATGGCAAGCGGTCGTAAGCCAAACGGGGAGGTTATAAAACCCAAAAATCAAAAAAAAAAAAAAATAATAATAATTTTTAAACATTATCTATATATGTTCCAAATGTCATGAAACGTATAGAAAACATTTTTCCCTGACATGAAATTTTTTTATTGTAATCTGAAAAAACCCAATTTTTTTTATAAACATTATCTATAATAATATATGTTCCAAATGTAATGAAACGTATAGAAAACATTTTACAGTGTATAGTGCTTCCGTCGATCGCGTCGGCCGCATTACGCTGCGTATTGCATCCACGTCGTCTGTATTTCACTGCGGATTGCACCAGCGTTGATCGCGTGTGCCGTCTTTTGCTGAGTTCGGCAACCGCGGCGGCCGTATTTCGAGGCGCATTGCACCCGTCCCGCGTCGACCGAATTAGACGATATTACTCAGCCAAAGATGGCCGCCGCTGATGCAGTCAGTACACCACGAAATACGTGGACGACGGGGCAAATTAGTATGACCGGTAAATTACAAGTAAAAACATTTGAAAACATTATTAAAAATACACCTGCTAGCAATCAGTGAGCGTGAGCAACAAAAGGAACATACATTTTCAAGTAATTGGGCACTAATGACACGCGTAATTTTGGCGTAAATTACGCGCGCCAATCTTACGCGTAATTTTCGAACCCTAACCAGCGTCAATCGCGTGTGCCGTCTTTGGCTGAGTTCGGCACCCGCGGCGGCCGTATTTCGAGGCGCATTGCACCCGTCCCGCGTCGACCGAATTAGACGGTATTACTCAGCCAAAGATGGCCGCCGCTGATGCAGTCAGTACACGACGAAATACGTGGCCGATGCGGACGACGGGCAAATTAGAATGACCGGTAAATTACAAGTACAAACCTTTGAAAACATTATTAAAATACACCTACTAGCAATCAGTGAGCGTGAGCAACAAAAGGAATATAAATTTTCAAGTAATTGGGAATTAATGGTACGCGTAATTTAGGCGTAACTTACGCGTAAGTTACGCGTAAATTACGCGTAAATTACGCGCACCAATCTTACGCGTAATTTTCGAACCCTAGTTACAACACAAACGAAATATCCGGCCATAATTAAATGATTAAAACTGTTGCTTTAACATAATACAAATCTAATAGTATCAGTGCTGAAGGCATTGGTGAGCAATGTAGACCCAACCTCCATAATATTTATAAGTATACGAGCGGCATGGGGTCAGTGGCGTTAGTTAGGGGCAAGGTAAGGGTCTTCGCCCAAGTGCTACTCACAAAGATGCGCTTCAAATGTATATTTTCAGCCATTGAGACCGATATGGATATTCGAATTAGGGGGCGCTAAAACAGGTATTCTGGTCCGGGCGCGAGTTGCTTTGGCGCTATGCCACTGGAACGGGGCAGTAAAATTCGTTAGGGGTGCTATTTTTTTAAAGGGGGCGGGGGTAACCTTGTTACTAACCTCGCACAGTGTACGCATTGTTCATGTCAAAAAGGAGACGAAGTGCCAGAGTAGACATTTTTGTGAAAAAACGATCGCCTAATGTTAGAGTTTGTGAAATATTATGAAAGTTTGTGTTTTCAGAGATCGTTCCGTAGTCCGTGAAAATAATGAAGAAACCTTAAGTGGTCTCCGCTTTTTTTATGAACTGAAAAAAAAATAGTAATCTGATTTTTTACGACAGATTTTGTTAGTGTTTCTTTTTTTTTTTTTTTCTTCGATGCACTTTGAAATTTCAACAACACCATGTCTAGAGTGACCGCCCGTGATTTAGTTACATTTAGTGTAGAAAGTTAGGCTGGCCACCTATTGGGAACTTTTTCATAATTTTATTTGTAATCAGTGTTTTGGCCTCAAGGCGATTTTATCGTCGATGGGGATGATCTTGGAAAGTTCTGATCCCTCAGTTTAATATTATCCGAAAATTAGTTCACATGAACTAGTCAATCTTTCTTTTGTTGGTGCTCTACTAGTAATTGTGAGGTTGGTTTTATGAAAGGTATTTATTATAACATAGCTTAGACTGAGATCGACGCCTTTAGGGTATTAAATTATATATCTAAAGTAGATATCCTCAAAGTTTCATAATCTTTAGAAGTCATTATATTTTGTAGTTGTATGAATAAGTGCTTGTCGTCTCGTTAATAAATTTCTTATTAGATATAAAAAAGGTTATCTGGTATTGACATCCCAGCCTTACGAGTACGAGATAAACTGTTCTTTCATATCATAATGTTAAGGTCTTGATGTTATATGAACAAAACTGATGAAAAATATTATTGGTTAATGATCCTAAGTTACTTATTTTTATTTACCTATATTTCATTGAATTAAAATTAAACACTGACATTTGGTTCTACCTTTAAATCACAAATTACAAGTTGATCACTTGGACTTCTTTGTCATATATTTTTTAATACAATGAAATAAATAATTTTTAATACAATGAAATAAATAATTAAAGGTAAAGGAAATATTTTCATAAGTAACTTAGACTTAGGTCACTTAGGATTATTAGTAAGTAGTAAGTAAAGTAAATTTCCCTTAGCCTAAATGTGGGCCATTGGGGAAGATAAAGTGTAGAATTTATCTAGTTTCTGTAGAACCCCAGCATATAAAGGGATTGTTTGGTTAGCACAACGGTAATAACGCCCAGCCACCTTTACTTCCCCCAACTTATGTCAGGTACCCATTTAAAGCTAAGAGTGGACTTTATAGTAGTACTCTTGAAACAAATTTCCTCTGAGTAATTCCCAGGTCTCTCACTGAGGATCGGAACCAAGGACTCTCAGGTTGATGGGTCGAAAGTATCTACACCACTCGGCCATCCGTCTTCACTCTTAGGATTATTAGACAGAAATAATTTTTGGTCCATAACTCCATATCATTTGATTCACATCTTCATCTTAGTAATAACATATTAAAGAATCATTTAATTCATTGGCGTACTGTCTTTAACAATTACCTAGCAAAACTATACTGGATATCAATTTTACATCAAAACATATCCGAATATTTGTTTAAAATGCACAAAGCTCAAAATAAAATCACCCCAGAGTTGACTCAACTTGAAGCACTTTTACATAAAGGAATAAATTAGACATACTCGGCAATTAGTGAGAGCATAGTAGGTTTGAGCAAATATTTGGAGTAAAAAACAGGGGGCACAAAAACTTATGTAATTCCTTAAAAGTAATAGAAATGGTTGCTGTAAAAGTTTACATTGAAAACAAAGAAATGAATTATCTCTCTATCTGTTATAAATCTGATTGAAAGTTATTATGGAAAAAAATATGATAGTTTTTTTTTCAATTTTAGTATTTTAAACCCTGTATTCAACTGGAAATTTCTCAGTAGGATATAAAAACCTTGATAAAGTTGTATGATGTAATCCCCGGCAGGGATAAAATTAATTAAAGCAGAGCCGAGAGATTAATGGCATTTTGCTTGGATGACAGTCCTCTCATCCCCGGCGGTAAATCGAGCACTGATTGACATCTAAAATTCTTCTTTGGACACCATTGGCTTTTCCCTTCATATTGCTGCCATTGTCATAGCATTGACGCATAAATTTTCGATAGATAAAGATATCTATTCTAACTGCTTAAGAATAGTTTCAGTCATGCCAGCATCAGTTGTCTCTTTTAGAGGCACAAAACCCAAGAAATGTTCCTTTACAGATGATGGTGCCGTAGTGTCATTTTCTGGACTTGAAATCACATCCACAAAGTGAATGGTCATGGTCATTTGTTCAACATGACCAGCGTCTGGTGTGCATTCTAGAATTATTGAAAAGTAATTAGCATCACGAGCAGAAGCCAGGATTTTTTGTTTGATTGCATTGGATAAAAGCTGAATCAATTCATTCTGTATGTCATTGCCTAGGTAATGTACATGGGTCTCATTGTCTTTAATCTTTCGGAGATGCTCATCCATAAGTGAGTCAAACAAAGCTAGAAATTCCACAAATTTCAAGAAGTTACCGTTATAAGAAGTGTTAAGTTTATCATGTGTTCCACGAAAAGCAAGATTTTGCATACCAAGAACTCTAACTAAAGCAATCAGCCATGTCAAGATTTGCTGCCAATACTGTTCTTTTTTAATGAGACGCATGTGTTCGGCATCAATTGTTTTCATTTGTCGCAGTCTCAGCTCAAGTTCCTTCCATGACTGAAAATTCGCTAGATTGTCTCTTGCCCTGATAGAATTGCGGACATGTTTTTCCAATCATGTGAACCTTTATCAGAAAGAGATGACGCACCTACGCTACGGGTAATGGTAAACAGCTTGCAGCAGAAGCAATAAACAGAGTCATTACTTACAGAATACTGCAGCCAGCATCTGCGAATTTCTTCTCCATTGACAAGCCTGCGGTTGTAATGATTTTTTGATAATTTTCGTTGCAAACTATCTTTAGGAAAATCAAACTGCTCAACTTGTTCTGGTCCATGTGCTATCAAAATTTGTCTCATATGATCACCAATTTCGGTCCAAGCAGCAGGATCGCCAAAGTTAACATAAACACCATTGGAATTATCTATTTCTTGACCTTCAGATTTTGTTTCTTGGTACGTAACGTGCATTTCATTTTGTGATTCAAACTCTTCTGATACTGTAATCTCGGATTACTCCACTTCCTTGTCTGCTTCGGTTTGATTTTTTAATTCATCTGATTGATCTGGACCATCTTCCTCTCTGTCCGATGTACATAGATACTTTAACAACGATTCTCATTGTTTTGTTACATTTTTTTTCTTTTTCAACCCGTCTTTTACGATACCGTGCACCAGACAATCGTTTTCTCTCTGCCATGGTGGGTTAAAATAACCATGGAAAATGCAAGATAGAATTTTATTGTGGTTTATTATTTTTCAAAATTTGTAATACATTCTTGAAAAATAAAATAATTACGATTTACATTTACAAATTTAGGACTAAATATCTGAGGACTAAACTTTCAAATGACAATTAACCAATGAGTCTATATATAATATTACTACGAAATAGAAACAGTCCCATTTTTCCAAATAGCGATGACAATAGCATGACGTCTTTAACGGTCGTTTACATATTTACATAATCGTTCACATTTGAACGTCGGCCATTTGCAAAATATCTTCCAATGTTAAATAATTGGACTCGGGCAAAAGGCGAAGCGTTTACCCCTGCTATTGACTAACTTTAATCTTCATAGTCCACCTAAGTAACGTCTTTTAAAATGAGATCGATCAGCGACGTTATATTTAAGTGCTTCTTAAGTTCGAAAGACACAGATTGAATGCATTTGAAAACACGTTGTTTAAGCGGAAAATACAGACAGCAGTTACTTGACGTTGTCAAATTTCGCCCCGAATCAAATGATTTTAAATATAATGCTGTTCTATAGCATTGACATAAGAAAACTAAATATCTTACCTACAGTATAAGTTGGCAGTCGAGTAACTCAACGACAATTAATTTTCAATTATTTAATTTATTTTTTTAATAACTATATATATATAATTCTCTTCTTCCCCCAACCATGCTGGACAACAGCAGCAGCCTGCAAGACGCAATCCTATATATATATATATATATAGATGTTTCGCGTTTGTGGAATTCCCGAATACGTCAAAGCAAGCATGACGTATTCAACCACGTTCGACAACTCGCGTTGTTTTCTGATTTCTTTTATAAAACCAGATTATTTTAATTTCTAAAATGACGTTTTGTCCTTTTATTTAGTGAAATATATTAAGAATTTCAATATTAATAAACTCTTAGCACTAAAATATTATTCAATCCATGTCTCACTAAAGGACTTCAATTGTTTTAATATTTCTATTTTTACGTCTTTTACTTCCACGGCTGCCGCCCCAGAATTTTTGCCGCCCTAGGCGGCCGCCTAGTCCTACCTAGTGGTTAAACCGGGCCTGAGTGCTGAAGGCATTGGTGAGCAATTTAGACCCAACTCTCCATAAATATGTGTGTGTGTGTGTATATGAGTGTATGGGGTCAGTGGCGTAGTTAGGGGAGCAAGAGGCGCCTAAAGGTATATTTTACATATATCATATGATTTTCGAATGGGGGGGGGGGCGCTTAAAAGGTATTCTGATCCGGGCTCGAGTTAAGCTCTCTGTGCCACTGTATGGGGTAGTAAAAATTCGTTAGGGTGTATTTTTTTTAAAGGGGGCGGGGGTAATCTTGTCACTAAATCTTTGCAAAGTGCAGGCATTGTTCATGTCAAAAAGGTTACGAAGTGCCAGGTAGAAGTTTAATATCTGTGAAAACGGTCACTAATAAGTAGGCTTGTGCATTAAGAAAGTTTGTTTTTCAGTATCTGTTCTCAGCCCAGAAAATAATAAGAAACTTAAGTAACTCTCATTTTTTTTATGAATTGAAAAAAAAATAGTAATCTGATTTTTTTTTGTACACATTTTTTTTGTTAGTGCTTCTTTTTTTTTTTCCTTCGATGCACTTTGAAATCTCAACAACACGGCGTCTAGAGTGACCGCCCGTGATTTGTCATTTAGTGTAGAAACAAAATGGCCACCTATTGGGAACTTTTTCATAATTTTATTTGGAATGAAAAGTTTTGGCTCGGCGACGACGCTCGATGGGATGATTTTGAAAGTTCTGATCCCTCAGTTTATTATCCGAAAATTAGTCACATGAACTGGTCAATCTTTGTTGGTGCTTTACTAGTAATTGTGAGGCTTATTTATGAAAGGTATTTAAATAGCTTAGATTTAGACGACTTGTCTTAGTATACTAAAGTACATATCTAAAGTACATATCAAAAGTACATGTCTTTAAGTTTCAGAGTATTTTGTGCTGTATGAATAAGTTTGTCTCGTTAATAATTTTCATTAGATATAAAAAAGGTTACTGGTATCGACATTCAGCCTACGAGTACGAGATAAACTGTTCTTTCATATCATAATGTTAAGGTCTTGATGTTATATGAACAAAACTGATGAAAAATATTACTGGCTAATGATCCTAAGTTACTTATTTTCTTTACCTATATTTCATTGAATTAAAAATTAAACACTGACATTTGGTTCTACCTTTTAAATCACAGTCACTGCTGACGCTGACTTCCTTGTCATATATTTTTAATACAATGAAATAAAGGTAAAGGAAATATTTTTATAAGTAACTTAGACTTAGGTCACTTAGGATTATTAGTAAGTAGTAAGTAAAGTAAATTGCCCTTAGCCCAAATGGGCCATTGGGGCAGATGAAGTGTAGAATTCATCTGTTTCTGTAACCTTGACATATTAAGGGATTGTGTGGTTAGCACAACGGCCAACGCCCAGCCACTATGACTTCCCCAACTTATGTCAGGTACCCATTTAAAGCTGGGTGGACTTATGGGATCGAACCAAGGACTCTCAGGTTGATAGTCGAGTATCTACACCACTCGGCCATCCGTCTCACTCTTAGGATTATTAGCCAGTAATAATTTTTGGTTCATAACTCCATATCATTTGATTCACATTTTCATCTTAGTAATGACATATTAAAGAATCATTTAATTCGTTGGTGTACTGTCTTTAACAATTACCTAGCAAAACTATACTGGATATCAATTTTACATTGAAACATCTCAGAAAATTTGTTTAAAATGCCCAAAGCTAAAATAAAAATCACCCCAGAGTTGACTGACTGGAAGCACTTTTACTTAAAGGAATAACTAGACATACTCTGCGATTAGTGAGAGTTAGTGGGCTTGAGCAAATATTTGGAGGAAAAAACAGGTGGGGCACAAAAACTTATGTAATTCTTAAAAGTATTAGAAATGCTTGCGTAAAAGTATACATTTAAAACAAAGAAATGAATTATCTTTCTATCTGTTATAAATCTGATTGAAAAAAAGTTATTATGAAAAAAAATATGATAGTTTTTTTTTAATTTTTATATTTTAAACCCTGTATTCAACTGAAATTTTCAGTAGGATATAAAAAAAACCTTGATAAAGTTGTATGATTTGAAAATGGGCACTATTTTTAATGGAGGGCCATGGGCTAGAGCTATTTATGTAGCCTTTTAATAATAAAAACATTTATCAACTACAAAACAAAATAGCCTCGTATGATCTTAAGTTCACAATGTTGGAATTATAAGATCTTTCTAATGATATATATTTCATGCCTGTTTGCTTTATAAAAAGAGATAATAAAAACTGTTATACAACTTTAAAATCTAAAAAACAACGAAATCTTAAAAATAAATGTTTACTTATTTAATTATTATAAAGATGTATGTTCATTTCAGTGCCGAACCCTGGGATTTGGAGGCCTGGGGGGCTTGGCATCTTTGGAGGCCCATGCATTTTAACATTCGACACCATGACATGTACTTAATAATGTACTTAATATTTAATGTAAACAAAATTTTTGGACTTTCGAATTTGGACCCCCCCTTCCCCCCACCCTAGTTACGCCTCTGGTTCATTTCTCTAAATATTTGTTATACTATCTTCATTATGTTTTACAAATAAGTAAAATTATGAAGTTTTGAAATTGGTACATAAAAATGGTTTCAGACTCTATTCATGAAGTCTCAATAAAATCGCAGTCATTAAAAACTTTAGCTGATCCAAGTTATACTTATAAAGCCAAACATAATAGTGACACAAAATTGCTACTTAATTTAACATCTAGCTACTTACATCATCCTGGAATGTCATCATAATGAATGTAATCCATAATCATAATGAAATATTGTCTCACACAAAGACATATGCATCACTATTGGAATATATCACTTTTACAAAACAAAAACCAATAAATAAAATGCTAATTATGTATTTCAGTCAAGAAAAAAAATTAATTGGAACAAATGAGTAAAACAGTTACACACATACTAACTAAATAAAACATAAAAAAAAATACTTTTATTAAAATGTACTAAAAGATAAAAATAATTCCTTAGCCTTAGATCATATAATAGAGTTTGATAGACTTACAAAGTTTATAAAATTGTAATGTTCAAATTTAGTCTTTTCATTAATACAAGAGATACAACTTCTATAAAAAGAGAAGGTCTTGCAAAGTAGGTGTGAAACAACCAAGACAATTTGTTCATTGAAAGAAGTTTGACAGTTAATATTATCAGATTTTTTTTTTCCCTTGATCTTTAGTAGACTTACAGTTACGGAGTTCAGGTAATTCAGTTATGGCTTTGAACATTAGTAATTTTTATGGAAACAGTTAAACTCTATGTAGACAAATGTGGATGGGGATTGTAATTCAGGCATAAAACTATAAGAATGAGGATTTCACGAGGTTTATTAATGTGGGAGGCAGAAAGAAAGTCTTCCAGATAGTGGGTGTTCTTTAGATGCACATTTGTTTGGTCTATGAGGCCAGTGGACAACTCTGTCCATAGAATAAATAACTCATCCTTATTTAACTATGTTTCTATGATAAGGAATAAATAATTATTTCATTAACTATGTATTAGATACAAAGCTTTTTATTTTAATGGATGTGTTGAAATTTTGCTTTAAATTCTTATCAGCTTTCTAAGGCTTGTACGGGCAGCCGCGAGAGGTAGTATACCAAACACTTGTCAGGGACTGCAAGTTTTGAGGAAGGCCTGTCACTTTCAAAATGTATCTTTATTCATGTATTTTGCTGAAAGAAAAAAAACAGTGGAATGGGGGACCAGAATGTTGTCCTAGTTTTTCTGTGCTGCTGGGTTATGAAGCATACAGGTTTTTTTTAGGGTTTTAAAAGTCATATACAATTGAATTACTAAAATCTTGGTTTTTTTTCTTTTAATCATATGACATCCTCTTTATATTTAACCTGTATCAACCACTAATTGCTTAGAAAAGTATAATAGTTTAATTATAAATTGGTGCAATAAAAAGTTATACATCTTATTATTTAGTTAATTAACTCAAAAGATTAGTTTTTAAATTTCATTTTATGCTTGATACATTGGTTGCATTGAGCGATACATTGGTTGCATTGAGCGTCAGCTATGTATACATCAATATTGATTTATCTTGCAGTGGATATATATAATTAAAACACCATTTACATAATAAACAGTTTTATTTTTATATTGTCTAAAATGCATTGTTTATATCAAGCAAGTGAACCTTTTTATGTCCATTGTAATTTTTGTTCACTTATTTTTCAGTTATTTAATAAAACCACTGGGCATATATTTGGGCTTGAAAGAAAGAAAGAAGATTATTCTGAAAGACTCACCTCATCTAGAAGTTGCCTTTAAAATCTTCAAGTCTAAAGTTCCTCATAATGAAATACTGGTTAGCTGCTTTTAAACCATCAATTATTTATTTAGAATAACTGCAAAAAAAATGTTTTTAATAGATCATAAATATAATAATTATATTAAAATATGTTAGAAAATGTTATATAATAATACATTCTTTTATGTTCCTTACAAGAATTTTTTTTCTAGCCTTCATGTACCTTGTCGCAATTTTGTTTTTTACCAGAGATTAGTACAAGAAACAAAAATGACAGAGCGACAGATTCAGCGGTGGTTTTTTAAAAGACGAATCATACAGATGCCGTCATCAATGTATAAATTTAAAGAATGCAGGTATATATACATATATTTACATTTAAAGAGAAATAATAGAGTGTACTATCTTATAGTTTGCACTTTCTCTCTCCTTGATTTTGATATTTCAACAAGCTTTAAATTTGAATGGTAATTGCATAAAGTTGCTCACTTTATTTTGCAGTTGGCAAGTACTGTTTTACTCAGCATCATTTTGTTATGGCCTCTATGCTCTTTGGGATGTAAGTAATTGTATTTTACATAGTGCATCTTAGTTGAATAGTCAGTATGTTACTGAATTCTTTAGCACATTTTTCAAAATATTCATCACATAAAATAGCTGCTTTCAGTGGCATAAATGGGTGGGGGGGATGGAATGTTTTCTTTTCCACTACAAACAAATAAAATTGATGAAGCCATTACTGAATACCTTAAAAAACTTCATTACATGCATTTTTTTGCTGCAGACAAGAGATGGCCTCTAATTTACTTATTTAAAGTGAAAACTCTAACACCATGCAGGTGGAGATTGGGCATCTGTTGTACTTAAATACAATGATGCAGCAGAATACAAACTTAATTTGTATTAAAATCATTTCAATTTCAAATCGTTCAATCTTTAAATCAATCTTACCCTTTTATAAAAATATGTAAAATGGATTAATGTTTCTGGATCCCACCAAAAACATATGTTTTGTTGTCAACTAGGTGTAGCATTTGCTGTAGGTGTGTACAGCACTCTGCCACTGAATCCCTTTATAATACTATACTAGATGGATGGATCTGTTGCAGAATCTCCACAAACTAAACTCCCCATATATATATTCTTTTTTTGGTTGCCAGCCCTGGCAAGCAATCATTACTATTTCTAGTTTTGAACCATCTAATTGTATATCAGTTAGTTTTTGTTGATGAGCACTGATCCTCACAATTTTGAGCTGTACTGAAGTATACATTTCAAATATCAGTTCTGAAAATAGTTTTGAATGCTAAATCATAAATGTTCCCATTCAGATTTTTTACTTTCATCAAAGTTAAAAGATGAATTTATCTGATATAAAATCTCCACAAACTAGATTTTATTTTATTTTTTTAAATGTTTCATTTCAAAATCAATTTGTAGTTGTTTTAAACCTCCTTGGAAAATATTGGAAAGACACACTTGTCACATGGCAAGTGATATCAAAGAAGCCAAACAAGACATAAAAAAACTAATGTATTTGTATATGTTGTTATAAGTACTTAAAGCTGTATACAGTGATAACCTAGGGCAAGAATATTTGCATGTCTACAGATAGTGTCATATCCTGGGCCTGAACATTTAGTTTTGCTACTGCTATGTAACAATAAAATATCTTCAAGTGACAGGCCTGGATCAGTTGCCACTCGCTAAGGCAGCCTCTAGGGGACGGATAGTCGTGTGGTAATGCGCTCGACTGTCGACCTGAAGGTACCTGGTTTGATCTCCGGTGAGGACCAAGGAAATTTTTCAGGTCTTAAGTCCCCGCTATGTCTTCTATGGTGCCTCCGTGGCCATTACACTCCCATTTGTGATGGGGATGAAAGAAGGGCACTACAAAACCTAAAATTGTCCCATTTAGGTGGGCAATTTTTTTTTAAACCGTGGATCATGTGCTTTTCGAGTGCCCCGGGCTGTCGTACCACAGGGTGGAACAGTCCGGAAGTTTGCTGGCCATTGGGCTTTATAGCATTCTCCAGATATTGAGAGACACAGCAAGTCTGATCTCATGGGCTCTATTAGACAAGTCTCAGCCCGCAGTAATCACTGAGAGAGTTCAGAGAGAGAGAGAGAAGGCAGCCTCAGGGTATACCTTATAATGACACCAAGTATTTGAAGGCCAAATTGATTATATTATTTATTTTAAAAAAATCTCAAAGCTGCTTTGAAAAAATATGCATAAATAATAACAGATACTTTGACTACACAGAGAAATGTTATAAATTACATAATGATGGTATGGTTGCAGAGAAAAAGGACTACAAAATGAAAACACTTAAAAATGACAAGCCGGATGTTTGGATTTCTAGGCATGTCCGTATTCTAAGGCATCTCAGTAAATTTTGTTTGGTTTCCAAGTTATTCGACTTTTAAGGCATTTAGATTTCGAAATGGAGGGGGGGCTACGTATTTAGTCTATCCCAGGCATCACAAAAGCTATGCCACTGTTTGCTTGACGTTAATGTAGTAAAATAGTTTTTAAAAGTTACATATTTAATAATTAATGACATAATGTTTTTTTGTGTGTATAGAAGTCATGGCTTTGGGTAACAGTGAACTGCTGGGTTGGCTGGCCTAAACAGGTAATTCTTAAAACATCCTTTATAAAAACAAAAAAGATATGTTTTCAAAGGGATTTATTATTTTTCATCCATCAGCTCTAACCCACTTACAGTTGAAGATCTCATTTGTTGACTAATGTCAGCTAATGAAAGTAACTAGAAAACATTGAAAATCCTACTCATAAGATGTAATAACAACTTTTCTAAGACCCTCTGTATATATAATTAACAGAGAATGATCAGCTCATGTGATATGGCAACAACAATAAGTACTATTCTTTAAAGATGACTAAATAAACAGTATGAATAATACATATTTTTGAGAAATCTTATTTGGAAGTAGTGAGGACCCTTGAAATCTGGATGAGTTCACTCATGCTCTCACTTTGCAGTAGAGCACACAAAAGTTTTGTTCAGTAGGCCTAGATACTGTTATGTTGCGTACAAGCAATTTCTTTTTCTGCTCACAACCTTCAGACAAATATGAGGGGGAACATTACCATAGAGTTATATTCACTAACTAGAATTAATGTATTATATGCCAGACCATATAAGAACCTGAGTTCATTTTCTGTAAGCCAGGCCTAGCTTTCAGGGCCAAAGATTAGAAATCCACTGAGTTTTTAAATATGAGTGGACTGCTTTACAGGCTTGCGGAGCCGCCATATTTATTTCCGGCTCTGGCTCCCACATATTGGATAGTATCACACGAGACAAAAATTTTTGTAATTGTGCCACGCAAACATGCAGCTGATAAAAAGTTATGCAAATTTTATCGCGTTCACCCCCATAGTCAGGAACTTGAAAAATATATGCATGGTCGGTTTTACTAAAATCATTTCAGTGCATCCAGAATCATATCATTATTTTCGACAGAGGTTTCACTAGTCGCCATTTTCATAAGTAATAAAAAGTATTTCAATGTTCAAATTAGCAAATAGTAAAATGATACATTATTTAAAATATTTTAAAGACTTCAGTATTTATATTTATTATTTATAAATTCGAAGTGACTATTCGGACCCGGGAACCAATAAACTCTGATTTTTATTCAGACCCCGTCCCAATAAGGTCTGATTGTTATTCGGACCCACAGCCTTATAAATTTATCTACTCTATTTCAGCTATTCTGTTTATAATAAAATTGTTAAATACAGAAAGCGACCATTTTGTTTTTAGTCTATTACAAATTCGCGGTCAAATAATATACAAAATGACGCGTTCTATTTGTCGTCGTAGTAAAAATTTATTTTTAAATGATTGATACAATTATTCTATGAAATAAAACTGTTTTAAGTTTATATATAACAAAATAACATGCTTTTAAAAAAATTTCGGAGGGTAAACAAGATTTAAAACGAACACAAAACGATTCCCCATTAAAGATTTCTTGTGATGATTTGCGTGCACACTATCATATAAATGCTGTTACTGTTGTGGCGTTCGTAAAACATGACAACATTTCAAATTGTAGGAGGCAAACAATCAAACAAGTTTGGAATTTTAAAGCTAAAAAAAAAAATTCTGCTTTAAAAAAAAACATTTGAGAGCTGTGGAGCCGCCAGATTTTTTCGGCTCCAGCTCCAGCAAAAAGTGCGGCTCCTCGGCTCCGGCTCCGCAAGTCTGCTGCTTTATAGTCAGCTGACAACATGTTTTCTATCACTTTTGGGCAATGTGTTTACTATCTATATAAATAAGAGCGATTTGGGTTCTGCGTTAAATTGAAAGTAAAGAATTAATACAACAGTATTCCAGTTTAAAATACAATCATGAAAAAATTGGATCTGCCCAAAACCAAAAATAACCTAGCCTACTGATCAAGCCTAAGGGGATATAACTCTATGCAAAGGTTTTGCAGGGTACAGCTAGTATAACAGTAATTGTTATAACTAGGGAGCGACCGATAATCGGATCGGTATCGTTTTTTGACTGCCGATACATTGGTGTTTTTTTTTCTCAACAGAGTTGCTGAAAAAAAAAATCAGTAAATAACCCAATTCTATAACCAGATCAGACAAGATTTAAGAAAAAAGGAAAAAAAAAACCCGTACACAGAAACTGTCACGTCCACAAAGATTGCATTAGCGATATGACCTTGAAACAATAGGATTGGCATTTTTAAATTCTAATGTATGACCTTAAATGATACAATTAGTGAACATCTGTGTGTATTTTTTTTTTGGGATGGGAAGTTGGGGGGGGGGGAAACAAGACTTACGTGTGGGCGAAGTGTTACGAAATATGACAGGGAAGGGGTGAGCATGGGTTGACATAGGTCATTAGCTGTAGCACGAGGAAAACATGTGTTTGGCATTGTTGTTGATTTTAAAAAATATCGGTATCTGTATCGGTAAAAAGGCATATCGGTGGCTCCCTAGTTATAACTAAAGCTTACATATGTTAACAGACATTGTTACATTTCACTATCATTGCTAGTCACAAATATTTGTATTTAGATAATTGTTCATTTTGAGCAATTCATGTTTTCATATGTATTAAAAAAATTTCAGGTTATTTCTTTTGATGTTCCATTATATTCTAACATCTTGATTATTGTTGTTGTTTTTTGACAGCATATAGATAAAGATATCTTCATTCTGTATTTAGTGGAGTTAAGTTTTTATTGGAGCTTATTGTTTGCTGTATTATTTCAAAGGGATTATCAAAAAAAGGTAAATTCTATCTCATAGATACATTTTTTTTCTTTGAGTTTTTTTATCTGTGTAGTTTATAATGAATCGACATTGAGTATTGATTTTAAACATTGATCCAAAGTTTTTCCGGAAAACTATATTTTCCGCAAGGTAAACAAATCAAAATGGATGCTTAGAAACATTAATTCGAATAGTAAAAAGGTTCTAATAAATATATAACAAAATTTAAAATATGAATGACATGGATTGTTACAGAGAAACATATCATCATAAATTTTAAGATGGAAACTATCTAATATATGAATTTTTCCTAGGAAAATAATTGCATGTCCATGTCTACATACAATATTTTCATACCTTATAATAAGGCTTATCAATTTATCGAAATGTTTGAAGCGTTTGTCTTACCAAGTTTTAGCTAATTTATTTTTAAAATTTACTTAATTAAAATATATTTTGTGTAATATTTTTATGTTGTTATTTTTGACAATAATAATGTATATATTGACAAAAACCAATCTATTTTTTTTTACTTGACCGAGCCGATTGCCTACATTGAAGGTTTCTGGAAAACAGGTTGACACAGTTTCTGTGTTATTTTTTTTTAAATAAAATCTCCCAAATCTTAATCTTTCAAACCCCCGGGAGAGGGGTGGGCACTCTGTCCTTTTATCGCACCCACACTTGAAGGTCACTGACCCACATGACCATTGGTCAGCGGATCGGAAGTCTGCTCGCGCATGAAGTGTGAGATTAAAAGGCAGAGACAAGGACAGATTAGTTGAGCTAAGTTAGACGAGAGTCAAGCTCGGACTGCGAGCCAGTCGGGTTGACTTGAGCCTTTGCTTTGGGAAAACAGGACGTAAGCTAGGTGGCTCATCCCATCGACACGTTCTGTCCTGAGTTCTTTTTAGAACTGCCACCAAACACATGTGGTCTTCTTGTTAAGATAGCCGATAAAGCTACTTGCCCTTTTTTAGGGCACAGTGGTTGTCGCTTCATGTAAATAAACACTATTCGTTGTATTTGCATGCGTTGTGTTGTGTGCGTCCTGTGGAACCACATGGCTGGGGAAAATACAAATACTCGCCCAAACTCAGTTGGTGATCATACACCCAAGACAACGACCGTTACCGACCACCCATGATCCTGACACAAGTATATTTTTAATCTCAATCTTCTTGTGGTGAAAGAAATAAATTAGAATTAGTCTTCTTTCCAGTCAGCTGACTTTTGCTATTTCGCATATTTCAGTTTAATGTCTTTGGGGGGAGAGGTTTTCCGCATTTTAGAACTTTCTGTGCAGAAGTTTTCTGAATGGTGGATGCTTAACTTTATTGATGTGTCTAAATCTGTACTTTAGATAATCTTGGATTACTTTGAATTTTTGGTACTATGCTGAGCTTACATTTTCATATAGCTTTATCTTAGCTCTCCCTTTTGTTTTTGACATTATTTTGTGTTTATCAATCCATTTATCATGTCTCTTCATGCTATGTATAAGGCATTTTGAGTTTTGAAACAAAGTATAATGTTTACCTTTTTACATATTCTATGCTCCATTCTTTACAAATGTCACCACAGCTTATTTTAGCCATTATTACTTTTTAAAATTAATTTATCCCTGAACAACATGATTGCAGAAAAAAGAAAGGTTTTTCTAATGAAATCGAGTTTTGCCAGATCCTGATAAACTATAAGGTTTACACCAGTCAAACAGTTCATTATTTATTGCAGTTGTATTTATTTTACTGTATGTTTTTGTATTAGTGTTGTATTTTTTGTTTGGTTTCTGTATCAAATAAGTTGAACATAGTTCAACTAATTTTCTTTATTTTTTTACCATATTAACAAGTTAAATTTTCCTGTTCTTTTCTTCAGGATAAAAAAGAAATGGTAATTCATCATTTAGTTACCATCCTTTTAATTTACTTTTCTTGGGCTTGTAATTTTGTGCGTGTAGGAAGCCTAGTTCTTATTGTACATGACTTTGCTGATCCTTGGCTTAACGTAAGTGAGATTTTTATTTTATCTGCTACGGTTAACATTTTAAAAAAATCATTTTGACAGTTATAACATCTAATGCTAAGAAATCAAGGTAAAACTTGTCAAATTCTGCTACACTAGAGATTTCAAAGTGTTGGTCAAATACTAAATTTGTTCTTGTAATATTGTGATATTTATGCCAATTTTATTACTTATATTTTCCTTTTGTGAGGATTACGATGTCTCATGCCTGTCATGTCCTGGGATAGCAAGATAAAAGTTTCTTTCTTCCGAAGACCGTGGGAGAAACTCATTTTCTTTTAAAACCTTTTAAATTAGAATTAAGATTCACATTATTAGGAATTATAATAACTTATTTTACAGTCCATTATTAATTATACAGTCGGAATGGTTATTACTTATAATACAGACTTTTATTGCATTATTTGATATTCATAAAGGGTAAACTGCATATGTGAAAAGGTGTTCAACATTATATTTTTACACACACAAAATGTTTTATGTCATTGTTAAGAAAATTGAAATAAAAATTACATTATCACATCAACAAAATAACAACAATTGGTATTAATGGTACTATATATTTATCACTTAATCTTGTTATCATTTACTTAAAAAATATAATGTATCTTAAAATATTGCACCTGAGAATTCCCTTTTCTATTACAATGACTAGTAATAACTAGTAATGCAGATATCTTTAGTTACAATGGTAGTTCTAAATACCCAACAATAATTTTTAAAGGTTGCCAATCTGCAACATGTTTATTTAATGGTACAACTTTATAAAATCTCCCCCCCCCTCCCATTTTTCTTGGTTTTGCTGTATTAGTGTTTATTGAATGATGCTATTCCCCATACCCAATTCTTGATTTTTATAAATATCCCATCCCTCCCAATAAAAGGAAAAAGATTTTTTAAAAATCACAGAAATTTGCTTCTGTAAATGACACTTATGAATGATCAAAATCATTTTCATTTCATCGCAGAGTTTAACACATCATAGTACTAAAAATTAGTAAGATAATTTGTGATTAGACCATATCCTGGAAATTATTTAATGAAATTCAACCTGGATTCAATCTTCTGAGAGAGAAACCCTAGCGTGGATCAAGAAAACTAGTTTTCATAATGAGTTCAGAATTATGCTAGACCATAATTAAAAAAGAAAGAAACCTGCATAAAACTATATGCATAATATGGAAAAAGTCAAACATGAATTTAAAATTAGGCAAGATTTACATATTTCATACTTAAATTGGAAATAATACTTTTACAAAGGTAAGAAAGCAAATTAAAATATGTAGTTAAACATGACCTAGTGTCTCACAAAGTTTGCCTTAGGATCAAAATGAGTCTCTGGAAAAGTATGCAGTTTGTATGTAAACTCCATACATTTAGAACATTTCCTGGCCATACAGGCACACCGGGATGTATTATCCAGGTGAACAGGGATGTCTATTCACAATAACCTATTTCATTTACTATTCTAATTTTAAAAAAAAATTTTATATCTAGATTTCTTACAATATTGATTTTTTTTTCTTCTAACAGATTGCTAAAATGGCCAAGTATACAAAGCATCAAACTATCTGTGAATTTTTTTTTTTAGTTTTTATAGTCACTTGGATAGTATCCCGATTAGTTATCTATCCCTTTTGGTAAGAATATAAATTAATTAATAAATTAAGAAAATATTTAAAAGAAATTTTTTACCTTTTAGCTTTTCTTACTAAATTTTGAATTTCACTGTATATGATAAAAGGTTTTTAACCAACTCCAAATATCATATACTTCATTTATTATAAATAGTAACTGATTCTTACAAGAAAAGCTTGTTTGTTAATCTTTTGAAATATGTTTTAATTTAAGTATGCACCTCTCACATTGTTTCTCGCAGAATTATCTTTTGAACTGACTTACAAAAAGTTTTCAGAGATTTTTACTTTTAAATATTTTTTTTTGTTCAACATACTGAGTATTGAAAGTCTTAACATTTGTTGTACCTTACATTTTTATTAGGCTTACATTTTTTTTTTTTTTTTTTTTTTTTAAAGAAATTTTCCACGATAATTTTTTATGAAAAGATCTCTTTATTGTTTATTATACGAACTGTCTTTTCCACTTATCATTTCAGGGTTTTAAATGCATCTGCTGTGGAAATCCATGATTATGTAACAACATTTCCAGCCTATTGGTTCTTCAATGGACTATTGTTTGTGTTGCAATTGCTTCACATAATGTGGACTTATTTATTACTTACTGTTGCCTTCCAGAAGCTTACTCTTGGTTCTGTAAGTTCATTCTGTGTGAACGTCATTTTCATCCTAAAAATCCGTTTAAAAGTTCAATCATTTCAAAATATTGAAAGTTTTCTTTCGCTCATTTCAAAATATTGAAAGTTTTCTTTCGCCCTTACTTTTTTTACATTATTTCCCTGTTCTCAACAGATTGAAAAAGACATTAGAAGTGAATCAGACAGTGATTTCAGTGACTCAGCTAATGAAGAACCTGTGAAAGATATTGTGCTTGACAAGAAAAAAGCGGCTGTAACAAATGGAGTTTTACAATTAGGAAAAAGAAATAAAGAAAAAAAGCCTTAGTCAAGAGAAATGTTTTTTTTTTGTTTGAGTGAATAACTAATAGAAAGAGTGAAAGCTATTTATATCATGCCATAATACACATTCATCTTTTTAAATTTTGTTGTGAAGTTGTTTTTTTTTTAATAAAATTCATACATTTATATAAATATATCAGTTTTTTTTTATTATACCAATCCGTAAAGCAGTTCATGAAAAGATATAGACAATTCTCTTTGTTTAAATACAATCTGCATAGTTTTCTCTCTGAAATAATTTTTTTTTTTCGCATAATAATATCTGTTCTGCTGGTAAAAAAATCATTTGTTAAATGATTAATCTACAAATATATGAAGTAATATTCAATCAGTCAATTCAGTTACTGTAGATTTTTTTTACTAACCAGAATACATCTCCAGAGAAAAATTGTATTTTTGAAGCCTTATTTTAACATGTGCCCTAGTGTTTTGGATATATTGTAAATTATACATATATTGATGTCTTCTACTGTACATAATAAAAATTAAGATTACTTTTTAAATGTATTTTTTTAAGATTATCTTCTTTTTTTTTTTGTAGTACACAGATTGACATCTGGAAAGTGCGGTGAGGTTATTTACATATTTATATGAAGGAATCTTTTTATTTAAACTGGATTTTCGAGAACTGCTTTACTTCAAATGTGCTAGAATCATTTTAGAATACATTTTATTTAATAACTCTGTTTTAATGTGCATACTTTAAATTTTACAGTAAAATTTGTTTTTTTTTAAGAGTTACTTAATATTTTAAATGTACTTCTATTCATTATTAATACATGCATTTTTACAAGTAATAATCTTACCTAAAAAAATTTTTTTTTTAAGCTAGTACAAGATAATCAAGTTTTAATTATATTTGCTATGAAATTGACATCCAGGCTTATAAAAAAAAATAAATAACTTTTTTTTAATATCTTCTCTATTTAATAATTTGCATTTTAAATTAAATGTTTCCATAAAATTATGGTTTGAATTTTTTTTTAAGGTATTATCTGTAGGATTATATTTGACTACATATATAAAGATTCAATAAACATTTGTATAATTGTATAATCCTTTTGTTTTAAACATGTAGATCAGCTTGATTTATCAAATTTATTTTTTTAATTTCATGGCTCAAAATTATTACTAAATTTATGGCATGTTTTTAATAATTATGTGCTCGTAAATATTTTTTTTTACTTCAAATGCAGACCAGTTAATCTTCACTCAATATAATACATTTGTCTGCTTTACCATTAGTGTATTGTATTAATTTCTGTATTCTACTTATACATCATTCTCATTCATTTTTTTTCCAATGATTTGTGCAATGAATATGTAAAAGAAAACATTATTTAATGTATAACTGTTTATGATAATTGTAATGCTAAAAGAAAAATTCATTGATAAATAAACTGTTAAGTTTCTTTTCTTTTTGGTTGAGTACTGAACAGTCTCACAAATTTATTTTTTTTTTTTTGGCTTTGGTTTGCACTTGGCAAGAAAGGTCTTCCTATGAAATACACTGTAAATGAACAGAAGCTTTTTTGTTGATAACTTTTCTGTGTTCATTTCGGTTCTTTAAAGACAAGTGTCCTCTGCTGATTTGTTTAGTCTTATACAATACACATTGGCTGTGATTAATAGTCAGTTTTTATTCATTGTTAGTCTGTTGAACTAAGTTGAATTTTCACTTGTCTAGAAATGGTCTTTTTTCTTATCCATGAACTTTTTTTCATGGCAGGACTAAGTTGGCAGAATGTAAAAAGAAAAAATAATCCACAAATTAATTTTACCTCTTAGCCCTGACACATTTTTGAAAATGTATTTTGAGCTTTATGTAAAGAATTTAGATGTTACTTGTCATTTTTGTTTGACCTCACTTAAGGAAGTTTTCTTATACTTGATCTTCAGTGCATAAAATGAACAGTTTTATAATATAAAAGATTTTTTTTTCGTTCAATTTTTTTTCAGTTCTTTTTTCATACTTATTTTTTAATTATATTCTTCTGTCATTACTTAGAAGTATAAAGACTTAGTCAAGTTGTAAGTAGTAAATCTAAGCATTTAATGCATGATGTATGTATGGGTATTATCAGCACACATTGTTTACACCAGTCAGTTTTACATTTCATCAAGACTTATGTTGTGTTCATCTGTAACATTGTGTTTGTTATTCAACCTTGGTGATTTAAATTTGTGTTAACCTACTTTTTTTAACAATGTATTTTTTAACATTTGCATTGCAGAGTTGATTTCTTAAGTATAATATTTTCAATCAAATTTATTAACATGCAACATTTTTTATTACTTACATTTTTAAAAGCTAGTTTATTACAGCATTTTTACTGATTGAATGTTTGTACTAATCATGATTAATTCTATAATTTATTGTTTTCTTGTTGTTTTTGTGAGCATGTGAAAAGTTGTATGTAATTTAATGTAAAAAAAAAGATTTTTAATCTAGTCCTTTTTATGTATTTGTGTTTGAAAAATGAGCTCAGTTCTAGTCTAATCTTGTGTGAATAACACCTGAAATTAGCTGCATCTGTGGATTTATTTTTTAAGTCTGTTGTTTCTATGCAATTTTTATAATTTTTTCCATATTTTTTTAATATTGTACTGTAAGGGTCAGTGATGGGCAAAGTTAACGAAAATGTTACTAACTAAAATGCTAATATATTTCACTTTTTTAGTTCAAGTTTAACTTGGTTAAGTAAAAAGTTAAGTTACTCCTTCAAAAATGATGTGTTCGGCTTACCATCCCCTCAACCCTTGACATATTGCTATTGAATTCTGTTAGTACTGAATAGGCTCAGAAGTGTCACAAACTCTTTTGCTGCTGAGCTATAAGACAGCGTTTCTCACATTATGCCATGACCAACCTTTTTTAAAAAAAAAAACTAACATTATATATAGTCTTGATAAAATAAGCACAACCCACCACCCATTAAGATGTTTACTTTAAGCATGATGTTCAAGGTCAAGTGTCATCTGGTAGATTTTCGTTTATTGTACAAATTATGCAAACTTTACTTCATTTTAAAGTTACCTGTAGTTCCTACTAATTTATGCTACGGTACTTAGCAGGACATTGTACCCTGAGCTAAGTGATAACCGCTGTCCGTTTTCTACATAGTAAAAGATACTTTAAAGAGCAGCGCCATAATTTGTTTATCATGATTTAATGGGCTAAAGTACTAAAAATTACATAAAAATGGCTCATTGAAAATTGAACTGTCAAAACTAAATGAAGGGCAGCTGCTGTTTGTTAATTTTAGTACAGCTCTCCGTGAAACAGTTTTTTTTTAAAATTATTTTACTAATAAATGTTAAATTTACTCAGGTTCGGTTATAGCATTTTTAAAACTATATCAATATCCTGAATGTGGCTCTCAATGATCTTGTGCATAACTACCCATAGCCAATGGGGCCCCTAAGGGCCAGGCCTTTGAAGTGTGTTAAGGTCACAGCCCTTGCGGCTACCATAAAAAAGTCTAGAATTTGCACATGACACTACCCTTAGGCTCTTAGTACTACTAATCACACCTCTGGGGCTCAATTTGTGACTATGACAGTTTCAATTAATTTTATTTTATGCTCGTTATTTAATCGCATTCAAATTACAGCATCCTGCATGTCAAACTCAGCAACAACCACAATTGTTTTAAACACATGGCATGTGTCAATCAGGAACCAAAGACACTGCTAATCCACATTTAAATGACACTTGATGTGTCATCATGTGTCACTGTTGTAACTATCAATATGCTGATTTGTCTCTGAATGTAAGAAAAGAGTGAAAATAAAAATCTCGAGTATTATTAAGTTATAAAACTATTGATGCCTACATTTACTCTGTAATTTTTTTTTAATACCAAGTACCAATTCTGATTTCTTACATGTAGTTTCTTATTTGTCCTGTAATAAACATGTTCAACATTGAGTAATTCTTTATTCTTCCACTGATATTTTATTTGATAAATTTACAGTAAATTTCTCCAAAAAAAAAAATGTACTTATACACAAAAAAAAGGTTGGAAAATAGTTTTAAAAGTTTTAATACTTGGTTAAGTTTAAGTATTTTTTTTAATTAATTGCAACTTAAGTTCAACACAAATAAAAGAGTTAGTGCCCATCACTGGTAAGGGTTTGCAATAGAATGAAGATATTAGAAATTTTACTTTTTTTCTTCTTTTTTTTTATAAATATTTTAGAGTTCTAAAATATCTGTGAAACTGAAATGTTTTTTTATAGTAACAAAGACATTGTAAAAATTTGTTCCATTTTAGAAGCTATAATTTTTTTTTCTTTTTGCAGTTCTCTTGCTGAGAGATAAGACTTATGTTTGATAATTCCACACTTTTAAAATCAACAATTTACATATTATGCTTTTTTGGGGTTTATGTTTGGTAAAATCCTAAGATAATGTCTGACTTTTAGAGGTTTTTTTATTTTTTTGGAAAGTACTGAGTCGAATGCTTTTTTTTATTTATAAATAGACATATTCAAGAAATTCTTCTTAGTTGAATTATTGTGTAACAAAATTAATCCATTGAATCCCAAAAAATTAGAAGTTATTAAGTTTATTTTATCTTTTTTTTTAAAACTGCTCGAACGACTATTGGCTTACATGTTGGATTAAGATTAACTGCATATATTTATATATATAAATCTCTGTTGGCTGTACCAGTTGCTTCCAATTAAATAATAAATAATACAAAGATAACTTTTTATACTTTGTTTTCAGTACAAACACTATGATTTACATGAATTGGGTAAACATTATTTATGAAGAACTGAAGAAGTTTTTAAAAGAGGCACTTATTACTTAAAGTAATTTTATTATTAAAATGAATATTTGGTATTTAAAATACTAGGAATATAATCTTTGGTTAACAAACATAACATTTTATCATTTTTTTAAGTTCTTTCTTTGTTCAAAATAATGAGTTTTTCATTAAATGTATGTGAAACGAATCATTATCAGTCAAGCTTTATAAACAGTAAAAAAAAATATAATAATTTGTTTATAGGTTTTTATTTTTAAACACCAAAAACTAAATTACTGTGAATTTTCTGTTATGTCTTTTTAATATTTTGTGTCTTTGAACGGATCAGTTTATTCTTCTGAAGGACTAATTTTATTGATGAGTTGAATTCTTCACAGTTTTAATAATACTGAATATTTTCTGTCTTTGAACGGATCAGTTTATTCTTCTGAAGGACTAATTTTATTGATGAGTTCAATTCTTCACAGTTTTAATAATACTGAATATTTTGTGTCTTTGAACAGATCAGTTTATTCTTCTGAAGGACTAATTTTATTGATGAGTTGAATTCTTCACAGTTTTAATAATACTGAATCTTTTGTGTGTTTGAACGGATCAGTTTATTCTTCTGAAGGACTAATTTTATTGGTGAGTTGAATTCTTCACAGTTTTAATAATACTGAATCTTTTGTGTGATATTCTATTTTGTCATATGATGTTGCACACTTTTTCTTTACTGGTATCTGATTTTTTGTATAGCTGTGTATAGTTTATACCAACTCTCCAGCTTTACAGTAAATCAAAAGGTCTGCCAGCTGTAATGTTGTGTGCATTAGTCAATAAAATTTATCATTGTACATCATTCACATTTTTAAAACAGGTGTCAGTGATATTTGAAGAACTCATCCCTCTTAAGTGTATACTTTTCCATGACTTGATTCATTGCTCACCCTTCCACACAGTGACACAAAGTCCCCTTTACAACAATAGAATATCAGATTAACATGTTGATTTTTTTTATTAAAATATTTTTTATTGTACTGTTGCAATTAAGCCTCTGTTATTTATTCAGGTTATTTTGTCTTGATTATAAAAAGATTTTAAAATCATCAGTTGAGAATTATAAAGGAGAAATTGAAGTAAATATCTTATTCATCTCTGAGATGACTAGCAATCACAGTTTATTAGAATGAAAAAAAAAATATTTTGAAATAAAAAATACTTAGCGGAGAATGCAGTAATTGTAATTAAGGCATTAGTTGTAAATAAGGCATTAGTTGTAAATAAGGCAGTAGTTGTAAATAAGGCAGTAGTTGTAAATAAGGCATTAGTTGTAAATAAGGCAGTAGTTGTAATTAAGTCATTAGTTGTAAATAAGGCAGTAGTTGTAATTAAGGCATTAGTTGTAAATAAGGCAGTAGTTGTAAATAAGGCAGTAGTTGTAATTAAGGCATTAGTTGTAAATAAGGCAGTAGTTGTAAATAAGGCATTAGTTGTAATTAAGGCATTAGTTGTAAATAAGGCAGTAGTTGTAAATAAGGCAGTAGTTGTAAATAAGGCAGTAGTTGTAAGGCCATGTTGGATGGAATTATCTGAGCCAATTGCGATAAATTCTATAATAAAATGGACTCAGTTAACTGGATTTTTAAAAAATTGATAGTGCAGATGGAGTACTATGCACAGTTTGATGGTTTACTGGAGTGTCACTACTTTTTATTTGTCAATCTATTAGCTTATAGAAAATTACAATCAGCTTTTGTTGATTATGAAATTAAAAGTGCATCCATATAGTTATAAACTATGATAATATCAGTTTGCTAAATAAGATCTTTAAAACAAAAGAAATGAGCTTATCATTTTTTTTAAACATTCACATACAGTTTGTCAAACATTATATATTAAACACAAATGAACTCAGATCTTATTAATTTTTTATTACTTTAATGTTAAACTGATCATAAATAATAGTACCATATATTCTGTTTGCTTCCAACATGACATTTCTTTAAGTTTGTCAAGGGAGACTAACAATCCAGTTATGAAAATTGCTAAATTTAATAACTGAATCATTTACAGATATAAAATTTGAAGCACATTTAATGTTTAACCATTATCTTAAACTCTTACACATCTGTAAAATCTATTATAGATTTAATATTCCTTTAACCAAAATATGGTGAAAAATATATACATGTGTATGTACATGTAGTTTCAAACAGTTGAAAAAAATTCTTTGTTTGGGACCCTTGTCTGAGTATGCATATTTCTTAACACTTTTTATCTACTGTCTGATGTTTGATGAGAAATCCATTTAAGTAAGA
Organism: Bulinus truncatus; assembly: GCA_021962125.1. Classification (NCBI taxonomy): domain Eukaryota; kingdom Metazoa; phylum Mollusca; class Gastropoda; family Planorbidae; genus Bulinus; species Bulinus truncatus. Next base: position 7,122,090 of record JAGDYQ010000013.1, on the reverse strand, counting down.
TCATGTGCAGAAATACATTCTTCTGAAACAGTGCATTTTAGTATAAGATAACATAACTTTATACAGGAATGTTGGCTCTATACACATTGCTGTAACAGTGTGAGTTTTATAGACATATTGCATTACATATTTGTCCAAAAAAATATAATAAAGAAAAAATAAATTATCCTCAATATTTGATAATGTTAGCCTCAAAATATTGATTACACATGTAGTAGTATGCAATTAAACATCATTATTTCTTGCATAATCTACATTGATTTTTTAACTAACTGATTTTGAAAAAAAAAATACTGCAAGCCAATTGAACAGAACGGGGTAAGAAAATAATTTCCAATGAAAATGTTGCTAGGTTACATTTTTCAATTCTAAATTTTGTATCCTTTTTTAAAGTACTTTGAATAAAGGTGATAATGGCAAGCATCTTCCATGAATAGCAATAGGTTAATGATGTAACGCAAAATGAACTATCTAGTGCTTGAAGTATGTTTGGCATTGGTTTGGACTGCTTGTTATAAGCTTTATAGAACTTTGTGAACTAAAACTAATCCTTCTTTGTCAGCTATAAAAACTGGAAATTTAGTTCTGATAATCTCTTTCCAAAGTCCATCATTTTCAAGTTGATTCATGTAGGGTTGCAAACCATCTTCATACCATGGAACATACAAAGCTTCTTCTCGAAATACATTAACGACAAATCCACCTGTGGGTACATACATAGTCATAAATCTAATTTTCCAATTTTATTTACATGCAGTTGTACAATGTTAATATTATTTATTTTATTTTGTGTTTAATATAAAAAATAGAACACTAATTAATTGAGTCTTATGTTTACCAGATTTTACTACACGTATAATATCACTGAATGCTGCTTTAGGAATATGATTCTCTCCCATAGCGCCACATATGACTACCATGTCATAAGAATCTTAAAAGAAAAAATGTTGATACATTGCTATCAATATTTATTTTAAGCCTAAGCTAATCTATTATTGAACTGTAGTACTTGTACATATGACCACAGGGAAACATATAAGGTAATAAAGACTAATGAATTACATAGTGTCTGTTCTCAAATATAAAGCTTGAACAAATGAGCTCGGACATGAGTTTGTATTTGTCTAAGCTAGTATTGGTTTAATAATGTTTTTACTACCATCATATAAATGTTAATAGATAAAATGATTTTGATTTAATTAAAACTGCAGTAATTGCAACTTTAAATTTTAGCATTTTTGACATTTACAACAGTTTTCTTATAATACTGATTTTGGGGAAAACAAAATCATTGTGTCTGGTGTTTAAAAAAAAACAACTGAAATTTGTAACATTTACTTTTCATGCTCATCTGTATCATTCATTGTTAGAATAACTTGGATTATTTCATCTTTGTATGAATGTAAACTTTATCCAAATGTTCATTTCAGAAAGTGACATACATTTTGGATCAGCTATAATGACTCCTAATTAAGTGAAAATAAAACTCCATTTATTTACTTTTTTAAAGTAAAACAAATGAGACATTGACATTTTGCAAATTAAAAGCAACTCACTGTCTTCAATGGGAAGAGGCTGACCATGACCAACAAATTGACAAATGATTTTTCCATAAAGACCCTTCACTCTGGCAATACTTAATAAGCCTTTTGAAGCATCTACTGCATCTATAGTTTTATAACCAAGACTTGATAACTAAATTTAAAATGACAAAAATATCAAAACTGTTAACAATATGACATGCAATATCATACGACAAAACATTACTAGCTTTAATTACATTATTTGATTTCTTATTTGGGTAATAGATATACACATATCCATAGTTACCAGATATCAATATTTTATATGGACATTTTGTATATATGCCCCATACTTTTAGCACCAACAACTTCCTTGACGTATTTACATGTCTTTTTTTATTTTCTAATGACCAATGCAGTGAATAATTAAAGAGCATTTACATGGAACATTTATCATTTACCTAAACAATATAAGAGTCTTATTAAGACTATGTGCTCAACATTTCAAAACATATTAGATACATTCTATAAATTGGCAACAACTGCTTCATTTTATTTTCTTCAGCCATCTATGGGATATACATAATGAGGGACATTTTGCATCAATATTTGTCTGTCCTTTTCCCACTGCTACACATGAAACAAGCACATACCAGTATAAAACTGGTTGTCCAGAAAATCACAATTTTACTGTAAAGAAACAACTGACCTGCTCTGCAACAAGTCCTGAACCAGCACCTATGTCCAAAATTCTGGCAGTGTAGTTATCTTTTAATAAACCTGCAGCTGTTTCTGCTGTTTTCTTAGGGCCTTGATAGTTTAATATTTTCATGTACTGAAATAATGTGCAATGTTGAAGAAAAACATCAATGCTTATTTGCTTATCTTAATTGACTACTTCATGCATGGAAATGATCTCTCTTGAGACTTAGGATCTTTAGCTCTTTATAACTTTTTCAATAATTTCATGAGCCAAGTTGCCAATTATAATTTTATTCAGTACTTTGTTTTTCAATGAAAGCCATGGTAATCTTATTATTTAATTGCATATCACTTTTATTTCACATGGTACAATATTTCAGAGGGGTGCTTTCAATTTACTTCATATAATTGTCATTATAAAATAGACGCTTTCACTAATGACTTACATTACACTAATTGGAAAAAAAGTTTATTTTATTTTTTCTGTCTTCTGATTTTCTCAGTTATTTTCTATCCCTCTTGTTACAAAGACATTTGACATAACATATGTAGGTTGCTAGCCAGTCTTAATGGACCGGACCATTCATTAATCATATAACTCATACAATATTATTGTAATTTTTTTACATGAAATTTAATGTTGTAAAATTGAAATAACTACCTCTTCATATTTAGCGCCATGTTCACTGTAAGTTTTAACAGCAGTATCAGCTCCAACCCCAATTCCAAGGTATTGTTTTAATGCGAAGTTTGCTTCCTCCAAAATGTTAGACATTCTTCTTAAAAAATATTTAGGTAAAAATTTGCTTCTAAAAAGAAACAAAAAAAAACATCCACAACACTGACATGACAAACTTTGGTTAGAAAAAGGAATTTGAAATCCCTTTAATTTGAATCTTCTACACGGCTTCAAAGAAGATGAATAAATGTAAGTTTAAGATGGACCATCAATTTTCTGCTGCAGTAACTATTGATATCTGACCCATCTGTCCTATTCAATTATTATTTTGTAAAATAGGTCGTCATCACCAGTGGCGCGACAGGGGGGGGGGCGGAACCAGGGGGGCTCAAGTCCTCTTCCCCCCCCCCCCCCCAGGCCAAATCGGAGGGACCCTGCAATTTTTCCAAATCCAATGAATTTTTTGGATGCTGGTTTGAGACTGAGTTTGACTCAATCAGCAGTCTTTCTTTTGTATCATCAATACACATAATTAAAGTTACAAGAAAAAGACTGTCAAACTCATAACAACAATAATCTGTTATATCCTTAATTCTTTTTTAATTATAATTTTTTGTTTTGATTCGAAGAGTTTAAAAATAATTTCGACTGCGGCGGGCTTTTGTCTTTTTTAATAATATGAGCCCCCCCCCCCCAACCAGCATTTTTTGCTGGTTGCGCCACTGGTCATCACTCAAATCACTGTATTTACTGAAACACTCTCATATTGAGATGACCTTATCTCAAATATTAAAATAAATTAAAGAAATAATCAAATTTAAGAAAAAAAAACCCAGTAACATTCATCAATATTCAAACAAAACAATTTAACTATTTCATGTAGGCTAAATGGATGTAGGCCTACACAGTGACGTAATGGCGGCGCGCAGAGTGGACATCTCGCCCCATTCCCGTGCAAAAGAACTAAAGTAGTGAAAATGTCGCCCTATTCAAGTTAGCGGTGCTTGGAGCGGAACATACCTTCCGACCCTCCTGTCCTAATTTACTTCACTGGATGCCATTGGTCGGATGTCCCGCCAATGCTCCATTCTTTGATGTCAATGTTATTTTAAAGCTTCTTTATGAAGCTATTTTCCTTTTTTTTTAAATAAAATACCCCCCCCATCGGTTAAAAACAACAATAACAATTTTACAAATGTTGTTATATGCATAGGCCTACACTTCTATGAGAGGAATAGATGTATGACATAGACATTGGCCATATCCTCAGTACATACATATAAGATGCTAAAAGGCATAGCTAAAGGTTACCATTGGCCCAAGTCAGTATTTTGTACGGACAGTTTGTATTTTCGACCCCTTTGTCCGCACTAAGATTTGCGTTTATATTTGTCAGTACTTTTCACTTTATTGTCCGGTTTGTTCGTACTTTTTTGCATCACATGGTTTTGCATTTCCACCAGCGGCCAGTGCAAAAATTAACTGGAGAACGATTGCGTAAAACTTTTCTTGTTACCGTGAGAACTGTAAAGTGTCTCACATTGGCATCGGAATGTGCAGCTCGACTGTCGACTGTGAGGGTCACCGGAGATCGATCTCCAGTGAAGATCAATGGAGGTTCAATGGTTAACGTCCCCGCTATAAAGTTCTGGATCCACCAACACGAAACACTTTCGCGCGGAACCTTCCGCGCGGAAGTCTCAACTTAGCGAAACTCTTGTAGATACACCGGGACGAAACGGTGAGCGCCGAAACAACTCACCGGAAACAAGATTTTTTAATGATTACTTCGCACTTTTTCCGGCTAGTGAAAAAAAAAACGATACTTTGAAAAGCAGAAAATACTGCATCCCGTGTGCCTTTTTGTTCTTATTACAAATAAATTGTCTAACTGGAAATAGAAAACTGTTGTTTTTTTTTTTTTAACTTTTTATTCGATTGGTAGCCGTTCATTTTTTTTTTGTTTTAATGATCAGCCAAACATTTATTTAATAGCATTTATGTTTTCAGACAGCGCTTCGATCGAAAGAAATTTCATTTGTAGAATATGTAGATAGACGATGTATATTTTCCTTTCAGAAATTCATATACAAAGACTGTTGCCGGCCAAAACTTATAGTAATTCATGTTTTTCTGTCAAAATTCACTTTGTTGTTGTTGTTTTTAATGAATATACACTAATGTGAATCATTTTTTCTATTCGAATCGACGTTTCTAAGCAGCCATTTTGTTTGTTTATCATGACGGAAAATGTAGATCTCCGGAAAAAACTCTGCAAGCAGCGAAACTGAAAACTTTCGCTGTTCCGCAACGGAATTCTTGACCGGTGTACATGTTCTCATTAGAATATCATTGCAGCGAAACAGAGACAGAATTCGCAATGCCCTTAGATACCGGAATTTCGTCTTGGTGTATCCATACCTTAACTCACGTGGTGCTTCCATGGCCATCGGCTACGGTGGGGATGAAAGGAGGGCACCAATAAAAAAAAAAACCGTACCATATGTGGTTTAAAGGACCTCAGAGATTTTATCTCATCAATACAGGGATTTCACACACTACAGAGATTCTATAGTTAGCCTTACACCATGAAAAAAAAATCGGTCTCGTTTTTCATAATGTTCCTCGTAATTTTTCACCTCTACTTCACACAACAGGCATTATGTGGCAAGTCATATTAGGAGGAATGACATACTATTTGTTACATGTTACTGAACCTTGTAGATGTAACCGCTTCGGCAAATTAAAGCACACATGTTGGTTCCTTGCAATACATCCACATAAATATTAAAAAGACTATCAAGTATATAAAAGACTTTCGGTGCTATTCGGGGGTGGGGGGGGGGCACAAAATATCTCAAATCTGGCACCAAACTCCCAAAGGCCGGATCCAAGCATCTTCAATTTTAATGTCTCGTATTTATCAGAAAACTTTCCTCCTTTTTATTAGGTCTGTATATCAACGGCGGACATATCACGATTTCATGCGGCTATTCGTGTCAGTAATTCAATGACGGGCATATCACGATTTCATGCGGCTATTCGTGTCAGTAATTAAATGACGGGCATATCACGACTTCATGCGGCTATTCGTGTCAGTAATTCAATGACGGGCATATCACGACTTCATGCGGCTATTCGTGTCAGTAATTCAATGACAGGCATATCACGACTTCATGCGGCACTTCGTTGAGTTTGTTAATTCAGAAATTTGTCCTCGAGACTAGTGTTAAACTGACCATAGTTGCTCCTCTGTGATATAAAAATGCGGCTCCAGCTAACTCATGCCAGCCGTTCGCAATAAAAACAGAAAAGTCAAACTAGGCTGATTTAGTACAAAATCCATTAAAATCGTGTGCTATTGGGACCCGGCAGGTCTCCGAATAACTCAATATTTGTCTAGGGCCCACAAGAAACCTAATCATTGCACTGCACTAGACAACTTTTGTTTCTACCTGGGATTTAAGAAGTGTACTAGAACAATTTCGACCTACAGATTCTAAAATATTGCACTGCACTAGACAACTTTTGTTTCTACCTGGGATTTAAGAAGTGTACTAGAACAATTTCGACCTACAGATTCTAAAATATTGCACTGCACTAGACAACTTTTGTTTCTACCTGGGATTTAAGAAGTGTACTAGAACAATATCGGCCTACAGATTCTAAAATATTGCACTGCACTAGACAACTTTTGTTTCTACCTGGGATTTAAGAAGTGTACTAGAACAATATCGGCCTACAGATTCTAAAATATTGCACTGCACTAGACAATTTTTGTTTCTACCTGGGATTTAAGAAGTGTACTAGAACAATATCGGCCTACAGATTCTAAAATATTGCACTGCACTAGACAACTTTTGTTTCTACCTGGGATTTAAAAAGTGTACTAGAACAATATCGGCCTACAGATTCTAAAATATTGCACTGCACTAGACAATTTTTGTTTCTACCTGGGATTTAAGAAGTGTACTAGAACAATATCGACCTACAGATTCTAAAATATTGCACTGCACTAGACAACTTTTGTTTCTACCTGGGATTTAAGAAGTGTACTAGAACAATATCGACCTACAGATTCTAAAATATTCTTGAAAATATGTAACTTGACCAGAGCCGTTGCTAACTATTGTGGCGCCCTCCACCCAATGTGAAAAGTGCAGAAGTATTTAACATCACTCTGTCGGGGCCCATTCTTAGTTGGGCGCCCTGTGTGGCGGTAGTACCCTTCTCGTTGTTGTGGCATCTAAATAAAAGTATGGGTGAAATTATGAGAGACAAGATATCGAAGTGGAAGATTCACGTTGAGTAAAAAGAAGTAACAATTATCAGAGGATTTCACCGAGGTCAATTTCTTCATCCTCTAGAATTTGCTTAAATAAATAATACAGCATATATATATATATATATATATATATATATATATATATATATATATATATATATATATATATATATATATATATATATCAGTGCTCGATTTCCAGTGCCGGGGATGAAAAAAAAATTCTGCAGAGCCAAGGCCAATGTCTATGGTTTCATCCCCGGCGAGGATGAATTAGCTAAAGCAGAGCCGGGAATTACAGTTCTCAGTGCCGGGGATATCCCCGGCTGTAAATCGAGCCTATATATATATATATATATATATATATATATATATATATATATAGGCCTACATCAGCAAGGCCGTTTTAAGGTCATCGTAGGCCCTAGGCACTTTCAAAGTCGTAGGCCATCCCCGACTTCATTTTTAATATTTTTCAAGAATGCACCCGCATTTCTTTGCGATTTGAAATCTAAATAAACTATGCAGACTCTAAGCAGTGATGACGTAGTAATTCCAGTGTTACATCACGCGTTTCGCATTCGTTGTTTATCGTTAATCGTGTGCTTCTTTTTTCTTAAAAAATTTTAAAAGTAACAGAAGTACTTTTAAATAACCATGTCTGATGGATACAGGAGGAAACAAGAGAGTGGATTTGAGAAACGGAAGAAAAAAGGGGAGAAAGAAAAAGCATTGAAAAAATTCGAGGTTTGTTGCTGCAATTTATGAGCAGAGACACTGATCGCATTACTGGTATAACTTGTAATACTGGTGATAGTGACATTTCATTTACTTCTTCGGCCCGGCCACAATGTACACCAACAATCCCGCAATACCAGATATAATGCTGCCGCACTGTGCTGAAAATAGTGAAACAACCGAAACAAATGTTACAGAGGAAAAGGTATCTGCAAAGTCTGTTAAGGGTCATGCTGAAGCTGCTGTGTTTGATTTGCCTACCGGCGCAGACTGTATATTAGGGTCAGTAAGAAATGCCAGTTTGAAGCATGAGCTACATGACAAAGAATACAGTTATTCAAGTGATCCAGCTGATTGGGAGATAACTGCACATCTATGAATTTATTAAGCTGAACATCTTCATTCACAAAAATTTGGAGTCAGATTTTACATTAAAGGGTATACAATTTGGTGACAAGATCAGATATGCACGCAAAATTATTTTGCTAGAACGTTAACAAATGGTGAAATTGTCACGCGAGACTGGCTTCTCTATTCTCCTTCAATGGGTTAAGTGTTTTGTTATGTGTGCAAGCTGTTTGACTACAAGAGTATTTCGAGACAGCGTTAATGTGTGTGATTTGTAAAGACTTGATAAAACAAGCAATTAAGCCTGTTCCATTCTGGACACAGGACGTGTTAGCGCATTTTCATGTTATGTATCAGTACGTTTGTTAGCTTTCAGTAAATATTTGTAAATTTTGGAAATGTTTATAAATTCAATTGTGTAATGCATATATCTGTATAAAAAATTTTATAAAGACGTTTCTTTATATTTGAAAAAAAAAATTATTTTCTCTTAAATCTAACTACAAGTGGTTTGTGGTTACTGAAATAGGACTCATAATTGAAAACATTCGAAATTGTAGTCATTTTATCGTCCGAAAACTCCGTCAATTGTTGCATAGCTCTGATACTTCAATTAAACTCAGAACACAAGCTTACTATTTCATTTGATGAGTTTCTTAATAAATCTTAGTGAAACTACGTGCTGCAGTATTTCGCACCAAATGAATGGGCTATTGAACGTACAAGGTGTAGAATGGGGCCATATATAATATATAAGCCCCTTAGGAGCCCTGAAGCCCGGCCCTCAGAGGTCCTATCGCGAAATGAACTTTTGATGTACACATGGCAGGCCAAGACCTACAAAATAATATATACATCATGGGTCTAGGACTTAAGGTTGCTGAGATATAGGGCGCTCCATTATTAATATAGCTTATATAGTAAAAAACGGTACTTTATAAGGCCCCTTTTACGGCCCTGAGAGGTCAGATCGCGAAAAGGAAAAAAAGTCATTTCTTGGCAGGCCAAGACCTACAAAATGATATATACATCATGGGTCTAGGACTTATGGTTGTTGAGATCTAGGGTGATGACAGACAGACAGACAGACAGACAGACAAAACGGGGACAATAGTTTTTCGAAAATGCTCTAAAAAAATTGATATTGTCAACAAAGGTAGGCTATAACAAAAGAGCTCTCACAAACGGATTATAAATAATGTACACAACACAAACGACAGCGACACCGATTTCATGATGAAGTTGTGGATGATAATGATCCGGTTTTATGTATGAGTCCTAGTGAACAATGCCGTACTCAGTCTTTTTATGTTATCATAGATAGACTTATTACTGAGATGGGAAAACGGCGAGCAGCCTACACAACACTACATGAAAGGTTCAACTTTCTTCTGGACAGATCACTGTCAACTGATCAAACAGTTTCGAAAGCCAAGTCACTAATTGAGATGTACCCATCAGCTCTGGAAGAGGCATTTACTAATGAATTTCTTTTGTTTTCACTGATGTTTTGCTGACAAGAAAACTTGGCTGAAAACTTAAGCACAAATACAGAATAGGTTGGTGACAAGTTTTCCAAATGTAAATATTGCTTTCCGTTATCTATCTTTTAATTTTTTTTAACAAGTGCTGAAGGGGAACGTTCCTTTTCTAAACTCAAATTGATAAAAACGTATCTTCGGTCAACGATGGGACATACACGACTATCCTACCTGGCATTACTTTCATTTGAAAATGATTTGTTGAGGGAAATGACATTTGAGGACGTCATATGTGACTTTGCTAAGACAAAGAGCCAAAAAGTTAACATACTGTAATTTACAGATCTACAACACTGCAGCTTGACTTGCTCAGGTGCTCATCTCACACGGTTATATATAGTTACTTTAATACAAACATTATTAAATTTTACTGGCATTCTGCACTTGTTTTCACTTTATGTTCTGGCTTTCGTAGGCCCTTGAAAAATCCGTAGGCCCTAGGTACAGTGCCTACTGTGCCTAGTTAATAAAGCGGCCCTGTACATCAGTGTGTGTGTGCATGTGTATGTTGAGGGATGTGGTTGGCATGGAAGAGGAACATGGGAAGAAGTGCTAGAAAAGTGTTATGTAGGCTACTATAGAAAAAAGCGTAAAATTCCAACCTGTCTTCAGTGGCGTAACGAGGTGGGCAAGGGGGGGGGGTGCCTATGCCCCGGGCGCTACTCACAAAAGGGCGCCAAATGGTAATTTTACAGATAATATTACATGGTTTTCGAATGGGGGGCGCTAAAATGGTATAGTGCCCGGGCGCGAGTTAAGCTCGCTACGCCACTGCCTGTCTGAATATATGGTCATAGGTGGCAGTGGTTGGCATTGGAGTGAATTGGAACTAATATAAAATATAAAGGCAGAAAAAAACCCCATCAAATGTAAGATATTTTTTCAGTGATATTTTTTTAAAGTAATATTTTTAAGCTAATTTATTTCAATAAATTATTCAGGAAAATTTAGTCCTATTCAAAACTATGTTACTTAGTATTAGTATGCAAGAAAAAGTGTCGAGTGAGATGTCTTCTGTTTTGTCTGAAAGCTTACTTTTATTTCAGTAATATAATAAATTAATAACGAAACTTAATAGCATGTTCAAAGTATTTTAAGTAGATAGAAGCAACCAAACAATTATCAATAAAGCTTAAAGAGGAAAATTTGGCATTACATGAGCTGGTTATAATGTGCACAGAACTTGACAGAACTGAACCTTGAACTAGTTGAACCGTCACAAAAGGTCAAAGGGTTAAAAAAATGATACTGAAAATTTTGATTGTTGATGAATGACAAATTGAAACAATCTTATTTGTTGCATAATAAACGTTATACGAATTATTATAAACTAGCTTATGGTATATTTTGTTTCATAAAATAAAATACTTTTAAGTACATGATTAGATGAATACATTATATCTATGGATACATGTATTGAATTTAACTTTAGGTTTGTTTCGATTATAGAAATGTGATAGACTAGATTTGAACTTTTTAGCTATTTCCCCTTAATCTTTTTAGTTTAGCGTTTGACAACATGGCGGTGAGATTCATGCATTTTTATAAATTTTTAGTGTACATTACTATATTACTAAAATGAATGGAACTATATTTTAATAAATTCCAATTATTTTCATGATAAAATTTTACTTGCATACTTTTACTTATTATGTAGACATGATCTTTTGCTACTGAGTTTCATAAATTTAAGACTATTCAAGACCAAGACTTAGTGTTGATTTTGTTTTTTCGATAAAAAAACAACATTAATACTAGGAGAACGACTTGGCCCAGAATAATTACTAAAAGATACTTATGCATCTGTTAACCAAACCAACATTCATTATACTATAAGTGAGTTTTTTTGGGGCTTGGTCTTAGACTACATAATTTACTTATTCATACAGATCCAGATGCATAGTACTACATAGTAGGCAGGGGTACAAAATTACAAGCTTTCTCCATCCAAAAGGTGGCAGGAATGGTCTTTTTTAATGTTAGGTTTAAGCCACCATTCTAGATTACAAACATGGTATTGCCTGCATTTCTGATTTCATCAATGTAAAGGTCTGCTTTTGGTCTCTTAGAATATTTAGGTAATGTGTAATTCGCCAATTATGTAATAAGAAGAGGGCAGAATCCAGACCCAGTATGTGAGGAGTTTCTTTTTCTGATAGACCAGGGTCATAAAAATAAAAGCTACATAACATTAACAGGGACACATGCTTAGTACCAAGGCTCAACTGATTGATATATTGTTTCAAAACCTAACAAGGTTTACTAAATCAGCCTCATTTGATCTTATTTATAAAATATACACATGTTTATGGCATTATCTACATTACTTAAAAAGTTACAGATGTTTTTGTGTTTGGCCTGTTTTTTCATCCAAATTTTTGCTCAAACTAAAAACCTTCAGAAATGGCAGGGTATGACTAGTTTTTCCCCTTAGTAACCATTGGTTTAATGCTGTAGGCTGAGCTATATGATATGTATGTCAGTCTTTGTCTCCCATAAATTTTTATTTTAAACTTTACATCTCCCAGATATTTCATATCTCTTATCTTCTTGGACATGATTATAAAATATTGTCAGTATTAACACTGTAGTCTTTAAAAAGTCTATGGGTATTTGTTAAAGAAAAAAAATGGGAATGAGTTTAAAATAAAAAAGTGCTTTAACTTAAAGAGTAGTAAAAATTACATTGACTGTTTCAATCATTGGACTCTTCAAATAAATTGTAAAGCTTTGTGAAGGTTAGCAATGAATATTTAAATATAATACAAAAATCAGAACTTGAGATTTTTTTTAATGGACATAATTTCCATAGATTTGATTCATAGTATATTTTCAATGAGTTTTGATTTCTTAATTTTTGTTTATAAAATAATAACTAGTTTATATTTAAAAAAAAACAATTCCATTTAAAATTAATTTCCTCTCTTTTGTTCTATCTTATTTAATCACTGATCTTACATACTCTATTAAAAAAATTAAGGGAAGCTGGCATAAAGAAAAACATTCTAGTACTGCTGGTACTTTTTTCTGTTATACAAATGTTCAATAAAAAGGGTCTGTTAATAAGTTTTCAAAAACATATATTTTTTTCCCCCCAGTATTTATATACATATTAGTGGTAAGACAAGACAATACATCAAAACTTTTTGGGTATCACAATATAATTTTTAGGGGGACGGGTGGTCTTGTGCTGTAGAGCGCTCGACTGTTCACTGGAGATTCTCAGGTTCGAATCTCAGTGAGAACCTTGGGATTTTTTTCAGTTCCTGGTGAAAGTCCGTCAAATCCACCCAGTTTATAATGGGTACCTGACTACCTAAGTTGGTAAAGGCCTGGGCATTGTGCTAACCACACAAACCTTTGTATGCAGAGGTTACCAAAACAGATGAATTCTACACTTCATCTGCCCCCATGAGCCTAAGGGAACTTAACTTTTTACAATATAATTTTTACTCTGATTACACTACTCACTCATTGAACTGGAATAAACTAGTTTCTGTCTGTTTCTGAACTTTCCATATATTCTGTTCGTTCTTTATATTGGAATCATATCGGTTAACAGAGTAATCCTGAATTTATTTTAATATCAAGGAAAATAGTGACCCGTCACTAGTTCATATATAAATTACAAGCACTGTTTTAAGAATTGTTCTTTTTTTTATTTTACATGCTTTACAATAAAATTTCTATTTAAATTTATGCTCAGCAGTACAAAATGTCTAGTTAAAAAAATTAGAAAATTACCCCCCCTCCTCCTTTTTTTTAAAGCTAGATAAACCAGAAATTTGTTGGTTGCTTTTGATATCAGAACCACTGTTTTACATATTTGTATCTTTGAACACATGCATAGTTTAATTTTTTTCTATTGATTTGTACAGAACTTGACTCCTGGAGGTATGGGGATGCAAAATCCAATGTTGCCTGCCTTTGGAATGCCTGTAGGTTTTAAAATTTATGTGATTTAAAGCACTGGAGTCTTTTATACTCAAGTTTATTATTATTATTTTAAGTAGCTATACTTAATATGCATTTTTTTCTTATTACAATTTTTAGGTTGCAGCTCTTCCTCCACAACCATTCATAGCTCCAGTTATTGATCCAGTATCTGGTATGCTTAAACATTTTTATATTTACATAAAGACAATTCAAATTACCAATAGCTTCTTAATAATATTAAATTCCTTTTATCATCTTGTTTTCTTTTTATAATTGGTTACACAGGTTTTCACGCATCACCCATTTACAATGCTTCTCCTCTGGCCACCTTTCCAACTCCTGTTGCTATTCCAACACCTATGGGTTTACCTTCACAAATTTATCCTGGTAATAATGAAATTTCTTTTTAACATAAGTGATAGTTTTAAATACTAGTCACTTGTTTTTCTATTTATAAACTCAATCTTCTTTAATGTATCATGATTAAGATCATAAGGATGTTAACATTTCTTTTTTTACTTTGAAAATTTTGCTGGTAGACTTTCTTAAATGGAAAGGGCTTAATTGACTGGTTTATTTATTAATTTGTTTGTACATTGTTGATTTTTGAATCAACATATATTGTTATTTTTCTTTTTCATTATTATTATGTTTTTCTAATGTTCATATTTTGTGTGTTTGTTTCAGGAAGTGACAAAACAATCCTTAGTTCTCCTGGCCAAGAGAAGGTGAAACCTATTAACATTTCTATTATTTGCTATTAGTCAAAACATAATGCTCTTTTATTGTCTTGTTTTGTTATCTGTAAAGAAATTGTTTTAGCCTGCAGATAAATTAATTTGCATTTATGGAGTGTTTTTTTTCACATTTAGAAAACTGCCTGGGGGGAACATAAAGCACCAGATGGGCGAACATATTATTACAACAGTGTTACAAAAGAATCAAGCTGGGAAAAGCCAGAAGAACTTAAAACACCCCAAGAGGTTTTAGTTCAGTTTTTTTTCCTATAAAATTGTATGTAATACTCATGACTTGAGTACATTTGTAATAAAAATATTAAAAGGGAAATATATTTTTTTTTCAGAGACTATTATCACAATGTCCATGGAAGGAGTACAAATCAGATGCTGGTAAAATTTATTACCATAATGCTGTAACTAAAGAAAGCCGGTGGACTAAACCTAAAGAACTTGAAGAGCTTGAAGGTTTCTTTTTATTTCATAATTTTTTTGCTTTAATTTTTAGGAAAAAATTTTGACTTCAGTTAAACAAAGAACTAATAAAAATATACCCAAAACAATCTTCAAATAGTTGGTTGTTAGGATTATATTTTGTTCTATAATAATTTTTTTGTTTGTTTTTGTTTAATTGATGTATTTTTTATTTGAAGTTTCAAAATCTAAGTCTTAATTTAGATGTCTAAGTTAAATAGAAGTATTAGTAGGAAGATATAACTATTATATTTTAATATGCTTCATTTTAAAATTGTTACCTATTGAATCCTTCAATATTTAAAAAAAATCTTCACATTTTTATTTCTTCTTTTTTTTTTTGGTTACAGCAATGATTGCTGCAAATGCCTCATCTCAGCCGTAAGTATGGTTTCATACATTTTATTGCGTCGTTAATTTTTAAAACATCTCATTTTATTGAATACATTTGCTTACATTTTTTTTTAGCACCTCCACCAGTCCTTCCTTAAAATCTGAGCCCTCCTCTGCTATTGAGCAGGCCATGCAAGCTACTCTAGCCTCTATTGAATTACCTCCACCTCCATCAGTGGCTGCTCCTGTTCAGCAGATGCCAGATGTACCTTCAGAACCAGCGTAAGAAAATACATTTTTGATTAGGTAGTTTAAACCGATCAAAACAAATTGCTTCACATACTCAGAAGCACCGTTGCATAGTATTCAATGCCTTCGGTCACTTAGCCTTTCACAATTTGTGAAAGATTAAAAAAGATAATAAATCAATTTAAACTTTTTTCAAAGTACTTAAATAATATTTAAAAAATAAATGAAAACTGGAATTGAAAACAAGTCCCCAAGTAGCATTTCAGGTATTTTCCCTTCAAGATGTCAAAATCTAATAAATAATTAAAACTTAATTCTCAATATATTTCTTTATTTGATAAGCAATTCCAATTTTTAATTATTAAACTGTGGAAACAGAATTCAATAATATTCACAGACATTTTTCTGCCCACTGTTTTAATTACATCTTTAGACATGAAATCCTATAAACACTATGAAATCTTATTAGATACAATTAGATAAAAAATTTTCTTTAGAAAAAAAGCAGTGGGTAAAATATTCATACAGTTAATAAGTTTCTCAAAAATTAAAATAATAATAAAAAAAATTCATAAATCTTGCATGTTTTTTCACCCTATGTTGGTTTAACGGACTTTAAATCTATTCATACTGACATTATTATGTCTGTCAGTGGTTCTGTCAATTTTTAGCAAATTAATAAAAAGTGAAATTTTAATTTTTTATTTCTTCAAACTTATATGATTTACCATGTTTGATGCTAAAATTTATTGGTACTGTTAATTAAAAAAAGTGAAAAAAAAAGTGCGATGGGTTTCTATGTGAATGTTGTATTTGTTTAAAATTATGTGCGTTTTATAGTTTTTTGGATAATTACATCTAAAAATGGGACTTATGAAGGTGTTTCGAAAAGTAAAAAAGAAAAGCTAGCACATCACCCCCTTTTTTTAAAAGATGTACTAGTTAATAAAATTAATACCAACAGTCTTGAATTCTTTTCAATAAAACAAATACTTTGAATACCAAATAAATTTGTAAATTCATTTTTGGCTGTCATATTTTAAAGCATACATTTTTAATTTCCTTTTTTTTTTTCATCATATCAATTTAAATAACGAAAGTAAATATTTTTTAAGATCAGTAAAAATTCGTTTAGTAGTAAATTTATGTTCAAATAGAGGAAATTTCAATAGAATTTTTCTGATGCCCTTTGAAAGAGCAAAATTCTGATGCATTGTTTAAATCCCATCATTAAATAAAATACAATGCTTTCCACATTTTAACATTCAAATTACAGAGTTGAAGAAAAAGAGGAACCACAGAAGAAAGAGGTTTATGTGTTTAAGAACAAAAAAGAGGCTATTGAAGCTTTCAAATGTTTGCTCAAAGAAAAGGTATCTGCTGATGTAGAACTGACTTACATGTTTATCTGTTTATATTTCTTATTGTTAAATAATTAAACATTAACCTCATAATTAGGATACAAATATGTTAATTAGGAAGTACCATCTACTGCAAGCTGGGAAAGTGCCATGAAATTAATTATCAATGATGCAAGATATGGAGCACTCAAACATCTCAATGAGAAAAAACAAGCTTTCAATGAATATAAAACACAAAGAGCTAAAGAAGAGAAGGTAAAGAAATTTTAGAAACGTAGAAAAAAAAGGCAATACTCCCTTTATTATCTTTAACTAGTTTGAATAATTATGTTTCAATTTTTTTCAGGAAGAACAACGTTTGAGAGCCAAACAAGCTAAAGAAGACTTGGAGCAGTTCTTGATGAACAGTGAAAAAATGAATTCCTCAATTAAATATTGGTTAGTTTAAAAACTCTTTGTGGGGTACTTTTATAGTTTTGAATGAACATGGAAATAAGTCTTTTTAAAAGATTTCCCCTTCTTCACATTGTCATAAAGATTAAAAATGTAGCACACAGATTAGCAGGAGCTAATGTTATCATCATCCTAACATTTGCTTATTTATGTGTTGTTGTTTTTTAAATTTAGGAAAGCAGATACATTGTTTGGGGAGGATGAAGCTTGGAAGAATGTATCAGAAAGGGATAGACGTGACTTGTTTGATGATGTGGTACATCTTATAGCAAAAAGAGAAAAGGTTATTGAAATTAGTATTAATGTAGTTTGTTCATTTTATTTAGAATATTTTTAGTTTGAATTGAAATTTAAATCAATAGTTTTTTTTGTTTTTTTTTTAGGAGGAAGCCAAAATTTTACGCAAGAGAAACATTAAAGTATTCTCAGAAATTTTAGATAATATGCCTAATTTAACCCACACCACAACATGGTCAGAAGCTCAACAGATGTTGTTAGACAATCCCAGGTTTACAGAAGATCCTGATTTAGAAAGTAAGTTAACCTTTTAAAATAAAAAAAAAAAAAAAACCTATGGTTTTTTTTTTTTGTTGGGGGAGGGGTTTTTAATGAAGGGATGTTTTGGGGGGATATAATGGATATGGGGAAAGAAGGGTTTTTAAAACTTTTTTTTAGAATAAAAACTTTTTTTCTAAATCACTATTTTGAGATATAATTTGGCCACTTTTGGCAATATGGGGTTAAAATATTTTGGAAAAAAAAAAGAAAGAGGAAAAGAAAGAAAAAAAAAAAAAAGAAAAAAAATTTTGTTTTTTTGGGGTAGGGTGGAAAGGGAAAAAAAAAAAAATTTTTAAATAAAAAAAAAAAAAAAAAAAAACAAAGGGGAAGAAAAAAAAACCCAAAAAAAAAAAAAAATATAGAAAGGAAAAGAAAAAGGAAAAAAAAAAAAAAAAAAAAAAAAAAAAAAAAAAAAAAAAATGAGTTAAGCAAGCATGCAATGAAAACTAAATATTATAGTTGTATTAAGTTTTTTATTTAGAAAACATCACAAAATTATTTTTTTTTTAGATATGGATAAAGAAGATGCCTTAGTGTGTTTTGAAGAGCATATTCGCATGCTTGAACAAGAAAATGATGATGAGAAGGAAAGAGAAAGAAGGCGAATAAAAAGAAATCAGAGAAAAAATAGAGAAAGTTTTATTGTGAGTAGTATAACATCACAAACTGTATGACTTTAGTGCTTCATATGCTGAATATTTAGTTGGGTATAGAGATGTGTAGTCAGCTAAATTGAAAAAAAAAACCCATTACAGTTGCATAAAATAAATAAATAAACTGTTTCATTTAAAAGATTGCTATTGCCAGGTCAACAACTATAGGGTGTCTTTCCTGTCTTGTATTATGAGTGTAGTTTGAAGAAAGTTTTTTTTTCTGTAGAAGTTAGGTAATGGCTGGAAGCTATAGTATAGGATTCTGATCAAATTTATGATTCACACCTCAAAACAACTAAGAAAGAAAATGCTGATACAGAAACTTTTTTCAGATTTTAAAGATGAGCCACTGCTGCATCACTCCTCCTCGACATTGCCACATTTGGCATCCATTGAAATATCACAGACTTGCTTGAATACTAAAAAAAAATTGAAATACTTTGTCAATTAATATAGCAATAGCACACACATTTTTTTGATGATCCATTAATTTATATAATTATATCTATATATTCATATTTATTGCTATTTTACATTTAGGTATTGCTTGATGAATTGCACCAACAAGGTAAATTGAACTCAATGTCACTATGGATGGACCTTTTCCCAATCATTAGTCAGGATATGAGATTTGGCAGCATGTTGGGGCAGCCTGGTTCTACTCCACTGGATTTATTCAAATTTTATGTTGAAGATCTGAAGTCAAGATTTCATGATGAAAAGAAAATTGTGAAAGAAATTCTAAAGGTATAGTTGAAAAAAGTGATTTCTAATTCATTACTATTCTAGACACTTAAGAATTTCTAATTCATTACTATTCTAGACACTTAAGAAATCTTATTACACACAAACGCTGTGATACCATTTTTTTTTACCCTAAATAGCAATGATTTTCTTGTCTACTAACAGGGGAGTTAATTAGCACAGAAAAAAATCTATTAATATGATTTCACCAGAATGCAAAATAAGATTATGAAAAAAGAAATTGGTAACCCTAGCATTGGAACATAAAATAGGAAATGTCTGGTGAACCGAGAGTTATTATATATATCACCTATCATTATCTTTTTCCTGACCAGATAAAAAATTCCCACAAAGGGTTAACTTAACCTAAGGTATTTTATTTCTTTATCGTCATTGGGCTCTCCACACATCCATGTAGTTGGACATCATTAATAATCTCATTAAAACCTTTCTCTAGGACAAGGCCTTCTACATTGAAATAACTACAACTTATGAGAGCTTTAACAATACTATTTTGAGTGATAAACGTTCAGCCAATCTTGACAGTGGAAATATAAAGCTCACGTACAATAGTGTAAGTATTTTTTTTTGTCCCACAAGGGTGACAGATGGAAAAATTTAAAGTAATAGTTTAGAAGAATTAGCTAAAAATTCAGTGAAGTTGGAACATAATTACATCTTTGTAGCAGAAGTAATGGAGCACCTAGAATAGGAGCATTGATAACATGTCATTAATAGAATGAGGTTTTAATTTTTGTGTTTCTATGATATGTCTTAGATGTTTGTATTTTGTCATTCAGCTTTTAGAAAAAGCAGAAGCTAGAGAGAAAGAAAGATTAAAAGAAGAAGCTAGAAGAGTAAGTATTATCTGGGAAAATTATTGGACTATTTTATGACAAGAACTAAACACAAGTCTCTGTATACCACGGTCACAATAAGAAATTAATTAATAATGAAATATTGTTTATTCTTCAGCTGAAGAAGTTAGAATCTGCTTTCAAAAGTTTGTTGACAAAGCACAATATAGATCTAGATACAAAGTGGGATGATGTAAGTATATACATCTTAACCTTAGTTAACAGTTTTAATTTGTACAGAAGTAACCAAATCATATACATGCTGCTGGTCTTTGGTTTTTAATGAAATATTTAGCTTGATTTTAGTCTATAATGCATTTAAATGCCAATTTTTTTTTTAAATCGCAGGTTCGGCCAAAATTAGAACATGATCCAGCATTTGAAAGTATAACATTAGAAGCTGAGAGAATTCGTCTTTTCAAAGAACATTTAATTGCTTTGGAGGAGACTTGTTCTCATTATCACCCAAAGAAAAAGAAATCTAAGAAGCATAGATCTAAAAGGTCAAGGTCCCACTCAGTAAGTTTTTTTTTTAGTTTTTTTTTATTACCCTAGATACTCGAAAAATTTATGCCTTAAAATTTACTGAAAAAAACAGAGTCGACTTATCCATAGAATTTAAGGAATGACATTGTACACTCAACACCTGCAAGGCAACGTAGGCAATGGCTGACACAGGAAACATAGACTCAACATTCATTTGGCACAGCGTTTTGCAGCTCTTAATTGAATTTGCATTGCCGGTAATTTCACAAAATAGCGACAATTACGAATTGTTTCTGTTCCCACATTGTATATAATTTTGTAATAGCATCTAGACTTCAAATCTAAATGATGCGAAGAGGCTGGTGGAGTGCTTGCAATGCGATCATGAGTGTTGGATCCGGTCACCCCGTACTTATCGGTTGGTGCCTTGTGCATGATGATAAAGCGTGTTAACAACTGCAAATTTAAATGAAATTACGATAGAAGTCCATTGGTATAGTTATGAATTTTAAAGAATATGATGGCTTTCAAGTTTTAACCTCAACTTATACGCAGGTCATAAATTTTGTAATTTTGGGCTTAAAATACTCTCGACTTATCTGCAAATTTGACTTTTCTTTAATTATTTGTCATCTACAAATATGCTTAAATAAATTATTTTGTAAATATATAAAAGTTTTTTTAGTTAAACTTATCTTTGTTAGCTAGGCCATTTACTGATTTTGTTAGTTTACTAATTGGTTAACTTAATGATCAGAGTGAGTCAGAGGAAGAGAGTCGTCACAGGTCATCAAGAAAAAAAAAACATTATTCAGATTCTAGATCCCCCAGCCCAGGTTCAGACTCTGCCAGATCTAGAGGTCAGTTCTCTTTACACAATTCAAATTTTTAATCTATACAATGTTTTATTTTTTGTGCTTGAAATTATTTTCTTCTTTGTTTTGTTTTTTTTTTGCCTTAACACTTAATCGACCATACCGCTGATCATCCGCTTGTTACGATTTTTCCCACACCGCTGATGTTTACATAGCAACTTTACCATGGAATCAAATCACTATGCGGTGTCAGAATTTAATAATAATGCGAATTTCGGGAAGACGTTGGTTTTATTATTAATCCTTGTCGAGTTTTTTGGCTAAATTGATTTTATGATACATAGTTGTTTATGATATATTAAATGTTATTCTTAGTAACTTGGAAAGTTAGCTAAAATGATCAGAATTTATTTATTTTTACAAATTTTACTATTTATTTGATGATCTTGAATGATATACAGATTAAAACTTTATTTAATATTGAATCAGCTGAGATATTGGGTGATGAAAGCAGTACAGAGATGATGATCGGTATATCACTAACTAAAGACTCTTAGACACGGACTTGATTTTTGACTGACACATTTTTTTGTTCATGTATTTTTTTGTTCATGTATTTTTTTTTTAGAATTCAACTTATCTTATTCATATTAAATATTTATCTTATAAATCCACAATCAATTTTATCTCTGTGTTGAAAATTTTAATTTAATTGATCATTAATTATTTTTTTTATGAATTTTAAAAATATGACAGTTGGGAGGCAGGGAATGAAATTCTAGGTGAAAGTTGGTAGATTAATTGTTAACTCATTAACTCAATATTTCAACACATCCGATTTCTGTCTGTCTTATTTAAAACTCATTTGAAGACATTTTCCTCAAGGGAATAGTCTTTATCTTTCACATCTGTTGGACTATATGTTGAGTAGTTGATCTGAAAAAAGACTGGGATGTGTTGATTGTACAAATTTCGGATTTTTCTTAGAAATGTTGTTTGTTTTGTTTCAGATGATGATGATAAAGGATCAAAAAAACACAAAAAGAGATCAAAAAAGAAAAAGCATTCCTCTAGATCTGTACGTTTAGTGAAATTTGAATCTCTTAAGATTTATTTTTATATTCCATCATCAAATACATATATGTATATATTCTGTATTTTAATTTTGTTTTCAGTGGATTATGGTTTTATTTTTTATTTTGAACTAAACAGCCCTCTAGATCAGGTTTATCAGACAATGAAAGGGATCATAGAAGTTCTTCAAAACAACCCAAGAAAAGAAGAGACACTCCAGAACATCCTGTATCAAAGAAGGACAAAGAAAAGGGAACAAAGGTAAATATCTTGAATTAATGCTCAGCATCTAGAACACATTCAAAAGGAAGACAATAGGCATTAACCCTAGACAGTTGCAAATATTGAGAGTTAATGTATCTTTACACAGATTTAAAATAGTGCAAAAAAAATCTTCAGTTATCTTCACCTGATTCATCTAACTTAACTCCCCCACATCCTTTCTCTGTATGACCTAAAGCTATACGTTTTAACTTAATCTTTTGAAAAACTTCTCATATTTTTCATCTCTTAACTCATTCACTACTAATGCGACTGAAAGTGACCTACCCCCCTCGCTACTAATGCGACCAAATGCATCATGCATGACCAAATGCATCATGTATGACCAAATGCATCATTCATGCCTCAAACACACGCAGGTTAAAGCCTATTGTTGTGAGGTTACCATGGAGTTGCGGGAATTCTCTTAGTTATTTTTTAAATTGGGATTTTGTGAGATTTTAAATAAGAAAAAACCAGATGTTTCTATCTGTAATACATGGGTAGTTATTTTTCTGTGAATTATCAAAGTTGAATGACTTTTAGGATGTTTTTTATTTCTCAGTGTTTATCTCGTAATGACATTTTAATTTATTGATTTGTTAATTAATACAAGTGTCACAAATTTAGACAAGGAATATTCTGATGATGAAAGGGAGTTAGACATTGATTTATCGGAAACTGGAGTGGATAAGAATGTTACATGGACTATTTTCATTGTCAGTGATATATGACTGTCAGCTTGATGACAATGTCAAATTTACTGAAGAAGATGGATCTTTTTTACAATTTATTCTTAAAAATAAATTTATTGACTTATTCACATTGCTTTTAAGGGATTAAAAAAAATATAAATAGATAAATATATATGCAGATCAGAAGTAGGCAATGGATTAGAAGGGTGGAACTGACAGTCAATGTAATCCGCTGTATCCTGAGAACATTACCTAATTTATGTATATTAATAATACTATAATGTTCGGATTGCATATAATGCTATGGACTAAGCTCTACTTGTCATCTTGATGCAATTAGTGTTGATTTAACTTGTATAAAGAACATTATTTCTGAAAGATAGTCCATTATTTGATTTTATCAAAATTTTTATGTAATTTTAAAATAATTACACTGGGCAACAAAAAAATATTTTTTGAAAATCGTCCTGGGTTTTCCAGTTGAATTAGACTAATTTTGATGCTCTGAGTCCGAAAATGTCCTTGGTTTTGCTCAATCAGATCAGGATTTTTTTTGCGACCGCCGAGTTTATCAAGAAGGCTGGCGACATCTCGGCAGTACACAAGGTCTTTCTCCTGGCAGAAGTAGCCCATGTAGTCCTCATGCCTTCTACGGAAGAAAGTGATACGTGCGTCCTTGCCAAGTAGATTTTTCTCTTTGAGTCTGGAGGCCAACAGCTCGGAGGAATTATTCGACAAGCTGAGATCCCGAACCAGATCATTAAGCTCACATTGTGAGAACGGCTGCAGACCATCTTGTGATTCATACTCCTCTTTTGTATCTCCTCCTTCGTCTAAAGTGGTGGCCTCACCGTCGCTGTCAAGAAGATCTCTGAACGCTGGTACAGGAATTTCTTTGCGGTGAGCAGCTGGACGACGGGCAGATGGAAGGTCGGGGTACTGGAGGCTGTGCCCAATCAAGTGCTGATGCATTAAATAATCAAGTGAAAATCCAGATTGATGATTTATAAATAAAATATAATTATCTCTGTTTTTACAATTGTGATTATTTTGCTGCTAATTTTTATTCAGCTAATTTAGAGAAATGATTGAACTCAAAACCCCTGATATTAGAATACGTATAGCTCGTCAGGTAGGTCTATGGCTGTATCTCAAGAAGTTGACCTGACCGAGCAAAATCAATGTGATGTTCGGACTCAGAACACCAAAATTAGTCTAAATCAGTTGAAAAACCCCTGACGATTTTTTGGCTGTTGCCCAGTTTTATTAGAGGTCTAAATACATGTATTTTTTTTAATGACATATTTGAAACTTTTTTTTATTGAGTTATGCCTGTTTGCTTAGTACCTGGAATGAACTTCCTATTGGGGTGTTAGTAGTGAATGAGTTATCTCACAAATCTGTCATATTTTTACTTTGCATTGTACATATCTTAGAAATTCAATAGAAATAATTGATAGTATTTTTTTTAAACGTAAGATAATTAAAATACAATAGGTGACTTCTACTTCCTAAAGCATTCATTCAGGGGAAAATGATAAATACTTGAGACCTTGGTTCCCAAACAAGAATGAAGATTTTTTTTTCCTGACCCAACTTCTTTGTCAAATTATGAACCAAGACCACACTTTGTAACATAATACTTATGCTAATTTCTGTGATTCTCTTCACATACAATTTTGTCAATCAACCAATCTGAGCCTAAACCACTCTGAAACATGCACAAACTAATTTCGGTGATTCACTTAATTTGAGTGCAGTTAATGAGATTCTAATTACCATATCTTGAAATTAATTTGCTAAGATTATAAACATTTTGACAATTCAATGTTTAATAATTTCTTGATTGATGCACAGCTTGAAACTGCTTGCCCAACTGCTTGTACTTGATAAACTTTGAATGCACTCCTTCATTGCTATGCCATTTGACTGAATGTAAACCAGCTTTAGGCATAATAATCTATTTCTCAGAATACTTCTGTCAGCCAGTGGGATAGCTCTGATGCTGAAATGAGTGAAGGAGAGCTAGAAAAACAAAGGCGATTGCTAATACAGCAACTTCAAGAGAATGCATAAGATGACATGAAAACATAATTTTTACTATGTCTTTGAATTGAAAATTCTATGTAACAAAATCATCTCTCTCTCCTTCTACCTTATTGAAATTGATCCTATTTGTAAAAATATAAGAATGATAATCCATGGAGATAGTTTTTATCTGTGACTTGCATCATATCTTATTACTTTTAGGGAAATAAGTTTAATGCTAATTTATAATTAGTTTTGTTTATATTTCAAGCCTGGTAAGTCTAGTAAATGTTCATTTAAACAGATACATGGGCATATTGATGGAAAAAAAAGATTCATCAATAAATTTTAATTATTATTTTTTTTAATTTCAAAATGCTTTAGATAAATATAAAATACATTTTTTTTGGATCCTAGATACTTATGTGATATTACAATGAAAGTCATTATCGTCTCAATATTTTAATAATCAAAGTTTCTATAACAGTCATGATTCCATTCACATGTATGGAAGACCAGCATTTTTTCCCAATACATGTATTTTGAAACTTAAAATGTTCCTTGAGGTTGGAAAGCTATTGAAACAACTTTATTAGGTGGTAGTGTTTGCTCTGAACATGCAGCTAATCAATATACAGATCACACTGTTCTCAGTTGACCAAACCTAATATCTGGCTTTTGTTTTGATAAATCTGTATTATCTCCCGATGTTTCCAAAACTAATTAGTCATTGTCTGTCTTCAATTAGGTCTCCATTACTGTCTCTACAGGTAGGAATGAATAGCAAGTTATTGTTTTGAAAGTTTTATTTCAACCTTTGTTTTCTTCACTTGGCCTCAAGACATGAATGTACAATGAATGTACTGTTAACTACAGTCCTATGCATAGACCAATATGTTTACTTTGTTCACTTCTCAAAATATTTGTATTGTGTTTACTTTGAATGTAATTTAAAGTCCATTACTTGGTTCACTGACCATTTGTTTTAATTTAACAGATAACCTTTTCTTTGTTCACAGACCATGTTTTCATTAAATATCATTTCTCAGTTCTGTTTACTTTCTTTTATTTTGTACAATTTATTATTTGTAATTGTTATGAATTCAATCATGTTTGTGTTTCATAATAGTTAACTATTCTTACATTAAAAATATTCTTTAAATTTAACATGTAATCTATGAAAAAAAAGATTCTAACATGATAAATGGGTGAAGCCTTATTTACCACACCTGTTACTAAGTTGACATCAAGATATTACCACAACTGTCACTAAGTTGACATCAAGTATTACCACAACTGTCACTAAGTTGACACCAAGGTATTACCACAACTGTCACTAAGTTGACATCAAGTATTACCACAACTGTCACTAAGTTGACACCAAGGTATTACCACAACTGTCACTAAGTTGACACCAAGGTATTACCACAACTGTCACTAAGTTGACACCAAGGTATTACCACAAATGTCACTAAGTTGACACCAAAGTATTACCACAACTGTCACTAAGTTGACATCAAGGTATTACCACAACTGTCACTAAGTTGACATCAAGGTATTACCACAACTGTCACTAAGTTGACATCAAGTATTACCACAACTGTCACTAAGTTGACATCACCAATTACCACAACTGTCACTAAGTTGACATCAAGTATTACCACACTGTCTATTGACACCAAGTCACTAAGTTGACATTTGACACCAAGGTATTACACAACTGTCACTAAGTTGACACCAAGGTATTACCACAACTGTCACTAAGTTGACATCAAGTTGACATCAAGTATTACCACAACTGTCACTAAGTTGACATCAAGTATTACCACAACTGTCACTAAGTTGACACCAAGGTATTACCACAACTGTCACTAAGTTGACATCAAGTATTACCACAACTGTCACTAAGTTGACATCAAGGTATTACCACAACTGTCACTAAGTTGACATCAAGTATTACCACAACTGTCACTTAGTTGACACCAAGGTATTACCACAACTGTCACTAAGTTGACATCAAGTATTACCACAACTGTCACTAAGGAGGGATGAACAGGGGGGAGAAAAGGAGGGGGAGAGAAATGGGAGAGGGAGCAGGGGGAGAGGGAGAGAGAAAGGAAGGGAGAGGAGAGAGGGGGGTAGGGAGGGAGAGAGAGGGGGGAGGGAGGGGGAGGGGGTGGGAGAGAGGGAGGGAGAGAGATAGAAAGTGGGGGGGCAGGGAGGGAGAGAGAGGGAATGAGGGAGGAAGGGGGAGGGAGGGAGAAAGGAGGGAGAGAGGGGTTAGGGAGGGAGAGAGAGGGGAGGGAAGGAGAGAGGGAGAGGATGGGAGTAAGAGATAAAGAGAAAGAGGGGGGGAGGGAGAGAGGAAGGAGGATGGTGGAGGATGGACGGGGGAGAGAAGGAGGGGGAGAAGGAGAGAGGGGGTAGGGGAGAAAACAGAAGGTAAACAGAAAACCTTATTTTAAACCCTTAAACCCGGGCAAAGCCAGGTACTTGCAACTAGTATATATATATATATATATATATATATATATATATATATATATATATATATATATATATATATACTTATTATTATGGCTTCACACTTCTTCTAAAATCCTTCTTCATTCCTTTACCTTCCTCAAACTGTATAAATCAGAGAGCCTGAAAAAACAATTCTTTGCATCACAAAGGCACAATACAGCACCAGCGCGCAAGTTCTATTCGATCATCGGGAAATGACGTCACAGAGGAATTTCATTAATGGCGCCGTCGAGATTACTTTAATATAGTAAAATACTAAAATAAAAAAAAATTAATTACAATTAAACTACCCATCGAGATGAAATCGAAAACCTGTCCTATAACCTTCCCCATGTAATTATGTGTATGTGTAACAATTTTCACGTTATTTGTTTGTCTGGATCTTGAGTTATAAGGGAACAGACAGACAGACATACAACAAATGCGTCTTATAAGTATATATATATATATATATATATATATATATAGAGAGAGAGAGAGAGAGAGAGAGGGGGAGGGGGGAGAGAGATAAAGAGATGAGAGGGGGTAGGGGGGGGAGAGAGAGGGAAAAGGAGGGTAGGAGGGAGGTAGGGGGAGGGGAATTAGGGAGGGGGGATGAACAGGGAGGAAAAGGGAGGGAGGGAGAGGGAGGGAGGGGAGGAGAGGAGGGGTTAGGGGGAGGAAGAGAGAGGGGGGAAGGAAGAGAGAGGGAGGAGAGGATGGGAGGAGGAAGAGATAAAAGAGAAAAGAGGGGGCAGGGAGGGAGAGAGGGAAGGAGGATGGAGGAGGATGGACGGGGGGAGATGGAGAGGGACGGAGGGAGAGAGGGAGGGAAAGGGAGAGAGAGGGAGGGAGGGAGAGAGAGAGGAAGGGGGTAAGGGAGAAAACAAGGTAAACAGAAAACCTTATTTTAAACCCGGGCAAAGCCGGGTACTTGCAACTAGTATATATATATATATATATATATATATATATATATATATATATATATTGAAGAGAAACCCATTTCAGTCCCAATATATTTCGTACCGAAGACAAACTGAAGTCTGTCTCATGGACCTGTTCCAATTTAAATATCAAGTTCGTTGCACCAGTCGTCTAGTAAAGTAATAATCTATCACACAACTTGACTGAACTTTTCAAAATGAAGTGATTACTGGTGATGTCAAATAGGTCAATAAACTACAGGTGGTCACATTGGTCAATAAACTACAGGTGATGACAAATAGGTTAATAAACAACAGGTGTTGACAAATAGGTTAATAAACTACAGGTGATGACAAATAGGTTAATAAACTACAGGTGATGACAAATAGGTTAATAAACTACAGGTGATGACAAATAGGTTAATAAACTACAGGTGATGACAAATAGGTTGATAAACTACAGGTGATGACAAATAGGTTAATAAACTATAGGTGATGACAAATAGGTCGACAAACTACAGGTGGTCACATTGGTCAATAAACTACAGGTGATGACAAATAGGTTAATAAACAACAGGTGTTGACAAATAGGTTAATAAACTACAGGTGATGACAAATAGGTTAATAAACTACAGGTGATGACAAATAGGTTAATAAACTATAGGTGATGACAAATAGGTCGATAAATTACAGGTGATGACAAATAGGTTGATAAACTACAGGTGATGACAAATAGGTCGATAAACTACAGGTGATGACAAATAGGTCAATAAACTATAGGTGATGACAAATAGGTCGATAAACTACAGGTGATGACAAATAGGTTGATAAACTACAGGTGATGACAAATAGGTTGATAAACTACAGGTGATGACAAATAGGTTAATACACCACAGGTGATGACAAATAGGCTAATAAACCACAGGTGATGACAAATAGGTTAATAAACCACAGGTGATGACAAATAGGTTAATAAATCAAAGGTGATGACATATAGGTTAATAAACCACTGGTGATGATAAATAGGTTAATAAACCACAGGTGATGACAAATAGGTTAATAAACCACAGGTGATGACAAATAGTTCAATAAACTACAGGTGATGACAAATAGGTCAATAAACTACAGGTGATGACAAATAGGTCAATAAACTACAGGTGATGACAAATAGAGTAATAAACTACAGGTGATGACAAATAGGTCAATAAACTACAGGTGATGACAAATAGGTCAATAAACTACTGGTGATGACAAATAGGTTAATAAACTAAAGGTGGTGTCAAATGTGAATTTTACAAAGTTTATATGAAATATTTTGACGCAGATTTTCCTATTTATGTAATAAAACAGATACAACTTTACTTTGTTGATTATAATATGTTTAAATTGCAATTGTTAATTCAGTTTATCTCTGTTTAAATGATGTGACAACCAGAGAGATGCTTGTAATACACTGGATCATTGTGTAACAACGTCTTGTACTACACTGGATCATTGTGTAACAACGTCTTGTACTACACTGGATCATTGTGTAACAACGTCTTGTACTACACTGGATCATTGTGTAACAACGTCTTGTACTACACTGGATCATTGTGTAACAACGTCTTGTACTACACTGGATCATTGTGTAACAACGTCTTGTACTACACTGGATCATTGTGTAACAACGTCTTGTACTACACTGGATCATTGTGTAACAACGTCTTGTACTACACTGGATCATTGTGTAACAACGTCTTGTACACTGGATCATTGTGTAACAACGTCTTGTACTACACTGGATCATTGTGTAACAACGTCTTGTACTACACTGGATCATTCTGTAACAATGTCTTGTACTACACTGGATCATTGTGTAACAACGTCTTGTACTACACTGGATCATTCTGTAACAACGTCTTGTACTACACTGAATCATTGTGTAACAACGTCTTGTACTACACTGGATCATTCTGTAAAAACGTCTTGTACTACACTGGATCATTGTGTAACAACGTCTTGTACTACACTGAATCATTCTGTAACAATGTCTTGTACTACACTGGATCATTGTGTAACAACGTCTTGTACTACACTGAATCATTGTGTAACAACGTCTTGTACTACACTGGGTCATTCTGTAACAACGTCTTGTACTACACTGGATCATTCTGTAACAACGTCTTGTACTACACTGGGTCATTCTGTAAAATGTCTTGTACTACACTGGATCATTGTGTAACAACGTCTTGTATGTTCATATCAAGGAGGTTGAATACATGGAGACGGCGTCTGCTATCAGATGGTACCAAGCGGCTGAATCCAGTGGGCGTAGCCTATCGCTGCCATGTTCGACTCAAAACATTCCACCAGCTTTCATTACGATACCAGTTTTCTCATTCTAGAAACGACTCTAATGAGCTTTGTATTTTGTCATCACTTTTTTTTCTAAAGTCTGCTAAGGCCCAAGTTAATTTCTAGTGGACTAGTTATTCTAATGTGTCAATTACAAAGCGCTGTAGTCTATGTAAAGCTATTTATACGATCAGCTGATAGAGGCCTATAAAGCTTATATTATACGTATATCGAAATTAAGCCAGGGTAAAAATTGTATTTTTACATAATACATAATACTTTGATGTTTATTGCAAAGCATTTGATCAAACAATGAAAAATGGCTAGCACTAAGCAGCGTAAACTAGACTAAAAACAATCCTGTCAATATTGCCTTTCGAAGCGTTTCGAAGCAATCAGTAAATCAAACGATAGCAACAAACTATCGATACACAAAGACCAGCTGAGAGAGGGGCATGGGGGGAAATGCCCAGGGGCCCGGCGAGTTTTAAGGGCCCAGACAGAGCTGGCCAATCAACTTTTGAAAATATTATTATCAGCACGATTGGGGGGGGGCGTGACAGCCCTGCCAAGGGGCCTGAAATTTCTGTCGGTGGGCCTGGATGCACATTTAAAAAGCCAATAAAACCTGTTTTACGACAAGAATCAAACATCAGCCTGCCATTTGGCGATTCACGTAAACCAGCTATTTATGTCTTCGCATTGCACCGTATCAATATTTATGTACATTGTGAAACGTTGTTGAAATCGTTACATTGTAGTACATTGTGGTGCATTGTGAGACATTGTGGGACATTCTGATACATTGTGGTACATTCTGTTACAATGTGAAACGTTGTTGAAATCGTGGGATATTCTGTTACATTGTATGGTACATTCTGTTTCATTGTGGTACATTTTGGTACATTGTGGGACATTCTGGTACATTCTGTTTCATTGTGGTACATTGCGGGAAATTCTGGTACATTCTGTTTCATTGTGGTACATTGTGGGACATTGTGGTACATTGTGGGACATTCTGGCACATTCTGTTTCATTGCGATACATTGTGGGACATTCTGGTACATTCCGTTTCATTGTGGTACATTGTGGAACATTGTGATACATTGTGGGACATTCTGTTTCATTGTGGTACATTGTGGGACATTCTGGTACATTCTGGTACATTGTGGGACATTCTGGTACATTCTGTTTCATTCTCTCAATGCCACCTAATCCATCGATTGACGGCAACAATCATAAACGTTAGCCTCTCTTTTTGCCAACGGCATTGTGTCATCATCTAGATGTTTATTGCACATCACAACAGCACTGCTTTACAGCAACAGTATTAAGCACAAACAAATTAACTAATTAGCATTATTATTATAGTGACTAACTGATGAAGTAATATCCCGTTTTCTTGTCGTCGTTGTGTACAACTGTACGCCAAACAAGAGGGCATTTATTACTTTTTAAAAAATTATAACACAGTGTTTTATAACGTTCAAAATAGTACAATAATATAATATACACACTACACAGCTTCCAATGTTTTGAGTCGAACATGGCGGCGATAGGCAACGCCCACTGGTTTCAGCCTAGTGACGTCATGCCGCCTCCAGTAATTCAACCTCCTTGGTTCATATAAATGGTGCACACAAGTACAATTGACGGAGTCACCTGCTGATAACTAAATAAATGTAAAATATGGAGTTTTTTTGAGATTTAGAAATGAATCAATCAATGTTTACATAGTTTTTAAAGGTGAAAACTAATTCAAAGATTGAACGATTTGAAATCAAAACAATTTCAATTCAAATTAAGTTTGTATTTTGAGGTATCATTAATCACGACAGATGCCACACAAAAAATTCCTATGGAGGCAGATTTATTGCTTTGACAAAGTTGGGCAGATGCCGCCATTTATGTACAGGAAAGAAATATATTAAATAATCCTTTTTGGTTAACAATTAGGGCTGCTGATTAAA
>JAGDYQ010000013.1:7043483-7088322 GCA_021962125.1 Bulinus truncatus | reverse complement strand
AATAAAGTCAAAAGTTAAGTTCTATTACATGTACAAACTATTTGCGATAAAGAAGAATTGAAGATTAATTTTAAATTCTTTTTTGAACCACGTGACCATTTCGAGAATCAGGAAACAATCAACCAATGTAAGAAATGTGCGTGGAACAGTTCATTGTACTGGTATAGCGAACAAGTGAAGAAAAGAATCTAGTTTCAAATGCACTAAAAACACTTTGTACAATTTGTGTCGGGTTCAATTAGCCGAGGATCGCTTGACGGAAGCGACATTGTTGAAACAAGGGATTCGGTGATTGGTTCAGTTATTGACCTGTTCCCCCCTTCCTGTAGCTTAACACAATGAGCTTTTAGATTCTCTTGGACGCTTATAATAATAGAATATGGCAGAATATTTTTAAAAAATCGTTCATAATACAAATTCAGATTAGTAATCGACTATATTTTAAAAAATTCAATAATCATGATTTAAAAAAAAAATATATCAATTGACTTGTCGGAATCTCTCTTGGGAATTTTTTTTTAATTGCAAAGTTAAAATGAAAATATTTTTCAGCTATGTAATTAAAGAAGCAATATTTATTGGATTCTACAGACTGAAAACTCAGAGCTCTCTCGCTGACAATTTAGTTCTCTCACTGATAA
Organism: Bulinus truncatus; assembly: GCA_021962125.1. Taxonomy (NCBI): domain Eukaryota; kingdom Metazoa; phylum Mollusca; class Gastropoda; family Planorbidae; genus Bulinus; species Bulinus truncatus. Next base: position 7,087,681 of record JAGDYQ010000013.1, on the reverse strand, counting down.
CTTAGTTCTCTCACTGATAACTTAGTTCTCTCACTGATAACTTAGTTCTCTCACTGATAACTTAGTTCTCTCACTGATAACTTAGCTCTCTCACTGATAACTTAGCTCTCTCACTGATAACTTAGTTCTCTCACTGATAACTTAGTTCTCTCACTGATAACTTAGTTCTCTCACTGATAACTTAGTTCTCTCACTGATAACTTATTTCTCTCACTGATAACTTATTTCTCTCACTGATAACTTAGTTCTCTCACTGATAACTTAGTTCTCTCACTGATAACTTAGTTCTCTCACTGATAACTTAGTTTTCTCACTGATAACTTAGCTCTCTCACTGATAACTTAGTTTTCTCACTGATAACTTAGCTCTCTCACTGATAACTTAGCTCTCTCACTGATAACTTTGTTCTCTCACTGATAACTTAGCTCTCTCACTGATAACTTAGCTCTCTCACTGATAACGTAGTTCTCTCACTGATAACTTAGCTCTCTCACTGATAACTTACTTCTCTCACTGATAACTTAGCTCTCTCACTGATAACTTAGTTCTCTCACTGATAACTTAGTTCTCTCACTGATAACTTAGCTCTCTCACTGATAACTTAGTTCTCTCACTGATAATTTAGTTCTCTCACTATTTACTTAGTTCTCTCACTAATAACTTAGTTCTCTCACTGATAACTTAGCTCTCTCACTGATAATTTAGTTATCTCACTGATAACTTAGTTCTCTCACTGATAACTTAGCTCTCCCATTGATAACTTAGTTCTCCCATTGATAACTTAGTTCTCTCACTGATAATTTAGTTCTCTCACTGATAATTTAGTTCTCTCTCTAATAACTTAGTTCGCTCAGTATTATTTGAATGATGGTAACCCTGTGAGAATATTTCTCATCTCTGGTTAAAATATGTTTGATTTACTACCTTGATTATTATTATTATTTTTATATATAGCGAAATTCACCGAAAATGGTCAGAAGATTTAGTTGGACAAACTGGACAAAGTGATTGGAGTGGCATGGGAGATAGGTCTGGATGTAGAGGGACATGGGAGATAGGTCTGGATGTAGAGTGACATGGTAGATAGGTCTGGATGTAGAGTGACATGGGAGATAGGTCTGGATTAGAGTGACATGGTGGATAGGTCTGGATGTAGAGTGACATGGGAGATAGGTCTGGATATAGAGTGACATGGGAGAAATGTCTGAATGTTTATGGTCATGGGAGAAATGTCTGGATGTGGAGGGACATGGGAGATAAGTCAATCATGTACTTTCAATCGAAAAATAACGTCTAACCTACTACGGCTCATTGCAATTCCATTGAACTCTACACGGGAAACAAAATTACTTAAATATTGCCAACTTTACAGTATGAGGACACCTGTATGACTGAAGTAAATAAGTTGATGGATCGTTTAATAACTGAAGTAAATGAGTTGCTGGATCGTCCAGAGATTGAAGGAAATCAGTTGTTGGATCGTCTAGTGACTGAAGTAAATCAGTTGTTGGATCGTCTAGTTACTGAAGTAAATCAGTTGTTGGATCCTCTAGTTACTGAAGTAAATCAGTTGTTGGATCCTCTAGTGACTGAAGTAAATGAGTTGCTGGATCGTCTAGAGATTGAAGGAAATCAGTTATTGGATCGTCTAGTTACTGAAGTAAATCAGTTGTTGGATCGTCTAGTTACTGAAGTAAATCAGTTGTTGGATCGTCTAGTTACAGAGGTAAATGAGTTGTTGGATCGTCTAGTTACTGAAGTAAATCAGTTGTTGGATCGTCTAGTTACTGAAGTAAATGAGTTGCTGGATCGTCTAGTGACTGAAGTAAATGAGTTGCTTGATCGTCCAGAGATTGAAGGAAATCAGTTGTTGGATCGTCTAGTGACTGAAGTAAATCAGTTGTTGGATCGTCTAGTTACTGAAGTAAATCAGTTGTTGGATCGTCTAGTTACTGAAGTAAATCAGTTGCTGGATCGTCTAGAGATTGAAGGAAATCAGTTGTTGAATCGTCTAGTGCCTGAAGTAAATCAGTTGTTGGATCGTCTAGTTACTGAAGTAAATCAGTTGTTGGATCCTCTAGTGACTGAAATAAATGAGTTGCTGGATCGTCTAGAGATTGAAAGAAATCAGTTATTGGATCGTCTAGTTACTGAAGTAAATCAGTTGTTGGATCGTCTAGTTACTGAAGTAAATCAGTTGTTGGATCGTCTAGTTACTGAAGTAAATCAGTTGCTGGATCGTCTAGAGATTGAAGGAAATCAGTTGTTGAATCGTCTAGTGCCTGAAGTAAATCAGTTGTTGGATCGTCTAGTTACTGAAGTAAATCAGTTGTTGGATCCTCTAGTGACTGAAATAAATGAGTTGCTGGATCGTCTAGAGATTGAAAGAAATCAGTTATTGGATCGTCTAGTTACTGAAGTAAATCAGTTGTTGGATCGTCTAGTTACTGAAGTAAATCAGTTGTTGGATCGTCTAGTTACTGAAGTAAATCAGTTGTTGGATCGTCTAGTTACTGAAGTAAATGAGTTGCTGGATCGTCTAGTGACTGAAGTAAATGAGTTGCTTGATCGTCTAGAGATTGAAGTAAATGAGTTGCTGGATCGTCTAGTTACTGAAGTAAATCAGTTGTTGGATCGTCTAGTTACTGAAGTAAATCAGTTGTTGGATCGTCTAGTTACTGAAGTAAATCAGTTGTTGGATCGTCTAGTTACTGAAGTAAATCAGTTGCTGGATCGTCTAGAGATTGAAGGAAATCAGTTGTTGAATCGTCTAGTGCCTGAAGTAAATCAGTTGTTGGATCGTCTAGTTACTGAAGTAAATCAGTTGTTGGATCCTCTAGTGACTGAAATAAATGAGTTGCTGGATCGTCTAGAGATTGAAAGAAATCAGTTATTGGATCGTCTAGTTACTGAAGTAAATCAGTTGTTGGATCGTCTAGTTACTGAAGTAAATCAGTTGTTGGATCGTCTAGTTACTGAAGTAAATCAGTTGCTGGATCGTCTAGTTACTGAAGTAAATGAGTTGCTGGATCGTCTAGTTACTGAAGTAAATGAGTTGCTGGATCGTCTAGTTACTGAAGTAAATCAGTTGTTGGATCGTCTAGAGATTGAAGGAAATCAGTTGTTGGATCGTCTAGTGACTGAAGTAAATGAGTTGCTGGATCGTCTAGAGATTGAAGGAAATCAGTTGTTGGATCTTCTAGTTACTGAAGTAAATCAGTTGTTGGATCGTCTAGTTACTGAAGTAAATCAGTTGTTGGATCGTCTAGTTACTGAAGTAAATCAGTTGTTGGATCGTCTAGTTACTGAAGTAAATGAGTTGCTGGATCGTCTAGTTACTGAAGTAAATGAGTTGCTGGATCGTCTAGTTACTGAAGTAAATCAGTTGCTGGATCGTCTAGAGATTGAAGGAAATCAGTTGTTGAATCGTCTAGTGCCTGAAGTAAATCAGTTGTTGGATCGTCTAGTTACTGAAGTAAATCAGTTGTTGGATCCTCTAGTGACTGAAATAAATGAGTTGCTGGATCGTCTAGAGATTGAAAGAAATCAGTTATTGGATCGTCTAGTTACTGAAGTAAATCAGTTGTTGGATCGTCTAGTTACTGAAGTAAATCAGTTGTTGGATCGTCTAGTTACTGAAGTAAATCAGTTGCTGGATCGTCTAGTTACTGAAGTAAATCAGTTGCTGGATCGTCTAGTTACTGAAGTAAATGAGTTGCTGGATCGTCTAGTTACTGAAGTAAATCAGTTGTTGGATCGTCTAGAGATTGAAGGAAATCAGTTGTTGGATCGTCTAGTGACTGAAGTAAATGAGTTGCTGGATCGTCTAGAGATTGAAGGAAATCAGTTGTTGGATCTTCTAGTTACTGAAGTAAATCAGTTGTTGGATCGTCTAGTTACTGAAGTAAATCAGTTGTTGGATCGTCTAGTTACTGAAGTAAATCAGTTGTTGGATCGTCCTGTAATTCTGTGGGTAACAGTATCATGTATTTATGGCAGCACAATATTGCTTGATGTAGCTATTGATTATATTTCAGCGATGACTGCTCAGGTAATATGTTGTTATGTGTAATGTTACACTGAATACATAAAACAGTCTCACACACACACACATATTCACAGACATTCACACGCATTTAAAGGACAAGGAGAACATCTCTAGATAAAATTGGATTCTATTATATTAAAAAAGATAGAGAAAGCGAGAGAGAAAGAGAAAGAGTTAGTGAGGGAGTGTGTGAGAGAGAAAGAGAGAGAGTGAGAGAGAGTTGAGTGAGAGAGAAAGAGAGAGTGAGAGAAAGAGTGAGAGAGAGGGAGAGAGGGAGATTGTATCACATATTTCATCACCAAATAAATTCATTTTAATAATTTCTATTCAAGTAGACATTTCATTAACAAAATTTACATTCATTTACATGAACTATTGTATTCCTAGTTGTTTTTGTTTGTTTAGTTCCTGTATTGTATAAAACCAACCAATGGTTTCTTCTGGTGTCTGTTGTTCAGACTCATGAATAGTTGATGTTGTGGCAAATAATTGACAAAGACACTGTGAGAGAGATGAGATCAAGGTATCGGCCTGTGTCGGCTGAGATAGAGTGTCTTGTAATCTCAGGGAAAACTTTGGGCCAAGACATTTTTTTTTTGTGTGGGCAAAATGGCACCGTCACACTAAGAGAAAAAATGTCACACCTTAGAGTCATATCTTAAATCAGGACTTTATGATCACAACTTTCTGGCCACACAATAGGAACCTGTCACATTATTGGGTATTTGTGAGCACCAATTGATGTCACATTATTGGGTATTTGTGAGCACCAATTGATGTCACATTATTGGGTATTTGTGAGCACCAATTGATGTAACATTATTGGGTATTTGTGAGTACCAATTGATGTCACATTATTGGGTATTTGTGAGCAACAATTGATGTCACATCATTGGGTAATTGTGAGCACCAATTGATGTCACATTATTGGGTATTTGTGAGCACCAATTGATGTCACATTACTGGAAGTTAATGGTATCAACATATCACATTATTTTAAGTGTATTTACACCGCATTTTGTGAACAGTTATGTCCAATTTTTTTTTTATCAAATAACTGATATATTCACACATATATCTGATTAAACATTTGATATATTTACACATATATATTATTAAAACAACTGGCATATTCACACATATATACATTCAACAAGTGACATATTCACACATATATACAATTAAACAACAGACCAATTCACACATAGCCTATATACTTTCAACAACTGATATATATTTTTATTTAAAAACAACATGTTGATGTATTAAAAATTCTGAATCTTTCACACCACCTACTTATAAAAAGATATCAACAAAAAGAAACCAAACCTAACTTAATTGATACCAGATCTGTTCAGTGTTTAATTGAAACGGAAGAAATCAAAATGCCTTATCTACAAGTCTGCTAATGATCTCTTCTGCCGGATGTAGTCAGTGCCATGATTGCTTTTATTAGTCACGTGGCAGTGAGACAACCAATAGAAGACTCGGTGAGACTATGGGAGTGAAAGGTCGAGTGACGCCTTCAAAACATATTAATTGCTTCCTTGGAGAGTAACTGTCCCACTCACACAAGTACATGACGTCATTCAATATATGTGTACCAATAATCTCCAACGGAAGTGTTGTATTCCCCTCTAAATACAATTTTTTACTGTTAATTATAATTTTTTTTTTAAAAACATGGTTCCTGAAAAACGAAAATAAAAGTTTTCTTTAAGAAGAAATGTCTTTCTGGTACATAAATAAACCCTAGTAACATGTGCAGTAAAAAGTATATTTAGTAGAAAATAATTACAATTCACCTGACAGATTTTTTTCTCTTCAAAGGGTCTGTCTAATGGATTGGTAATAACATCATCAATTTAAGACATGAATGTTAATAAATGAGGCCATAATTATAACGTATGAATGTTTATAACTGATGCCATAAATCTAAGGTATGAATGTTTATAACTGATGCCATAAATCTAACGTATGAATGTTTATAAATGAGGCCATAAATCTAAGGTATGAATGTTTATAAATGAGGCCATAAATCTAAGGTATGAATGTTTATAAATGAGGCCATAAATCTAAGCTATGAATGTTTATAACTGATGCCATAAATCTAAGGTATGAATGTTTATAACTGATGCCATAAATCTAAGGTATGAATGTTTATAACTGATGCCATAAATCTAAGGTATAAATGTTTATCAAATGATGCCATAAATCTAAGGTATGAAGGTTTATAAACCACGTCACCTATTTAAGACATTAATGTTTTTTTTTAATCATTTCGTAAAACAAATATAAATACCAAATAATCTTAGTCGATGATGTTGGTGGTCCTTTATGTCGATGTTGTTGGTGGTCCTTCATGTCGATGTTGTTGGTGGTCCTTCATGTCGATGATGTTGGTGGTCCTTCATGTCGATGATGTTGGTGGTCCTTCATGTCGATGATGTTGGCGGTCCTTCATGTCGATGATGTTGGCGGTCCTTCATGTCGATGATGTTGGCGGTCCTTCATGTCGATGATGTTGGCGGTCCTTCATGTCAATAATGTTGGTGGTCCTTCATGTCGATGATGTTGGTGGTCCTTCATGTCGATGATGTTGGTGGTCCTTCATGTCCATGATGTTGGTGGTCCTTCATGTCCATGATGTTGGTGGTCCTTCATGTCGATGATGTTGGTGGTCCTTCATGTCGATGATGTTGGTGGTCCTTCATGTCGATGATGTTGGTGGTCCTTCATGTCGATGATGTTGGTGGTCCTTCATGTCGATGATGTTGGTGGTCCTTCATGTCGATGATGTTGGTGGTCCTTCATGTCGATGATGTTGGTGGTCCTTCATGTCGATGATGTTGGTGGTCCTTCATGTCAATGGTTCTCAAAGGATCGCGGGACGAATTGTATGTGGGTCGCGAAAATATTTTAATTTGTGACTCATAAAGAATCGATGAGTTAACTACAAATCAAAGTTGTTTTGTTTTTAAATATTTGCATAAAATTAATTAAACTTTTATTCTATTTTAGAGCATTTTCGAAAAAAAAATGCTCTATTGTCCCCGTTTTGTCTGTCTGTCTATCTGTCCGTCATCACCCTAGATCTCAACAACCATAAGTCCTAGACCCATTTTGTAGGTCTTGGCCTGCCATGTGTGCATCAAAAGTCCATTTCGCGATCTGACCTCTCAGGTCCGAAAAAGGGGGCTTATTAAGTACCGTTTTTTACTATATAAGCTATATTAACAAAGGAGCGCCCTAGATCCCAGCAACCATAAGTCCTAGACGCATGATGTATATATCATTTTGTAGGCCTTGGCCTGCTATGTGTACATCAAAAGTCTTTTTCGCGATCTGACCTCTGAGGGTCGAATACTAGGGTTTCGTATGGTACCGTTTTTTTTACTATATAAGCTATATTAACAAAGGGGCGTACAAAGAGGCGTAACGCATTATTTATTTTTGTAACTGTTATTAAACGTGACTTACTTCCCTCTCTATTTATTAAAACCCATACCACGAAAATGGTCTAAATCGTCCTGTGTCCGAAACGGTACAGATTTAAATTGCTTGTTTTTAATTGTGTGTGTGTGTGAGGGGGGGTCGTGTAAAACAAAGCAAACAAAATGGGTAATAAACAATAAACTAACTGGAATGTGAATCGTATATATGTAGTGTCATTCACTGCTAAACTAACTGGAATGTGAATCTTATTTATGTAGTATCATTTACTGTTCAACTAACTGGAATGTGTATCTCATGTATGTAGTATCATTTACTGTTAAACTAACTGGAATGTAAATCTTATTTATGTAGTATCATATATATATATATATATATATATATATATATATATATATATATATATATATATATATATATATATATATAATTCTCAACTTCGAGACGCAAGACACAGGACTATTTATAGATTCTGGAATTTCCGCATACGTCATAGTAAGCATACGACAACTCGCGTTGTTTCACCAGCCTGTATAGATTTGTGGAATTCCCGAATACGTCACAGCAAGCGCGTTGTTCTCTGATTTCTTTTTACAAAACCAGATTATTTTAATTTCTTATATGACGTTTTGTCCTTTTATTTGGTAAAATATATTAAGCAATACGAGCACAATGGTGGTTGTACAATACTATTTCATGTCTAGACAGCTCCAGCAAGTTTTAAAACAGTATTATTTGGTCGTAATCATGTTTTTATGTGCTCTAAATACGAAACTATTTCATGTATCCCCCGTCGCGGTAAATTCTGTATCCGTTTAACCGCGGAAATGGGGGAATGCTGTACATAAAATGACATTATGTCAACTGATTATTGTAAATAAAAAAAACACATTTAATAATACAATTATGTGTAAAGAAAAAAGTAATATTGATCTATTTCCAATTTGAGAATTTAAAAAATGTGTATTAATATAGATTACAAACAAATGGTAACTGGAGCAGAATATGTACGCATTACACAACATCTATCTTTACTGAATAGTGTAGGTACTGTAGGATGAAGGTTATACTAAAAGAAACTTAAGCTCGGTTGAGCAAGTCTAAAAAAATTAACACTATAGTGTGCTGGGAAAAGGGGTGGATTGAGGCAGACACAAAGTGAATTGTTGCAAACCAAAAAAAAGCAATGCAAATTAACCCCCCTCCCCAAATATGTTTGTTAGAAACTGAATGAAAAAAATAAACAATAAAATTAAAAAATCTGCTGGAAGGTACCAGATAGTGACCATAAAGTCTGCACATAATAGGTCAAAGTTCAACTTTGCATACCATGTATTTTTTTCCAAAAATGTCAACCTGTTATATTGTTTGATTGCTTATTTAAAAATATAATTACAGTAATTATATTGATTGATAAGGTGGCGTATGTTACGACGCGGGATGGCTAGTTTACTATTAAACTAACTGGAATATGTATCTTATTTATGTAATATCATTTACTGTTAAACTAACTGGAATATGAATCTTATTTATGTAGTATCATTTACTGTTAAACTAACTGAAATTCTGGTCTATTATTACTCACTGGCCTATATAAATCTAACAATCATCGAAGACACATCTTCAGAAAATGAGCATCAGTGTAAGAAGACACTTGAACTTGAATGTACAGACAAGAAGAACGGGGGGGGGGGGGGGAGAATAAAACACTGCAGATTGTGAGAAAGGTTTTAGAGTTGTGGGCACTTGGTGTCTTCTTTACAGCAATTGGAAAGAATTTGGGAAAGGTGGGGGGGGGGAGACAGAAATATAGATTTTGTGGGGGGTTAAATGTCACGATGTGTGGCGACATGAAATGAAGATTTCATTCTGAGATAGATTTTGAAGAAACCGAAATAGAGAAGTAATGACATGTTAAAGAATGGGATGAGGGGACATTTAACAACGTCATTGGGTGGGTATAAACTGAGTCAGATACGATACAATAGGCAGGTGGAAAGAGATTTGTTAGGAAGGTTTATACAGATACTTAGGGTGGTTTATACAGATACTGTAGGGTGGTTTATACAGTTATTGTAAGGTGGTTTTTTCATATACTGTATGGTGGTTTCTACAGATACTTAAGGTGGTTTCTACAGATACTTTAAGGTGGTTTATACAGTTACTTTAGGGTGGTTGATACAAATACTTTAGGGTGATTTATACAGATAGGGCCTACTTTAGGGTGGTTTATACAAATACTTTAGGTTGGTTTATACAGATACTTTAGGGTGGTTTATACAGGTACTTTTCGTTGGTTTGCACAGATACTATAGAGTGGTTTATACAGATACTATAGAGTGGTTTACACAGATACTATAGGGTGGTTTATACAGATATCTTTAGTTAGCTATAATATGTGTGAATAAAAAGAGGCTTTATTGATAAACTTTATTCAATGGTTATCAATTATTTGTGACTAGCAACCCACCTGAAAATAACTCAGAGGGATGAAAGAAAACAAAATAAACCTAAAATTGTACATATTGCTGAAATCACAGTTTAAAAACCACTGCTGTTAAGAGGAATTCTATCCATCTGACAGTACATTATGCTACTGACTAAACTGTTTACTGTCACCATTCAATACACAGTTAACTCCATCCAACTGGTAGTCTCACAACATCATCAAACTGTTTACTGTCACCAACAAGACTGTTAATTGAATATATATGTCAGCCTCAGAAATCCTCTCAAAAAAAAAGATTCGTTTCATCTTCTATATACATAATCGGCTAACATAGACGGTGGTTCGACAGACCTTCACACCGTGCTGATAGATAGATAGATGGATGGATGGATGGATGGATGGATGGATGGATGGATGGATGGATGGATGGATGGATGGATGGATGGATGGATGGATGGATGGATAGATAGATAGATAGATAGATAGATAGATAGATAGATAGATAGATAGATAGATAGATAGATAGATAGATAGATAGATAGATAGATAGATAGATAGATAGAGACAGATAATGAAGAATTGTTTGGTAATGAATCCTTTAAATTAATATTAATGAATTTAGATTTTTAAATGATATGGAGTAATACACACAGATGTTCACTATTTTGTATCATTCAAGGTCATACATTAGAATTAAGAAATGCCAATCCTATTGTTTCAAGGTCATATCGCTGAAGCAATTTTTGTGGACGTGACAATTTCTGTGTACGGGTTTTTTTTTTCCTCTTTTTTTTTTAAATCTTGTCTGATCTGGTTATAGAATTGGGTTATTTATGGATTTTTTTTTCTGCAACTCTGTTATGAAAAAAAAAATGTATCGGCAGCCAAAAAACGGCCGGTCCGATAGTTAACCCATATTGCCAATATCGGTTCGACTATCGGTCGCTCCCTATTCGAGATGCAACACCGCTATTTTTTGAGTATTTTCGAAAAAAAATGCTCTATTGTCCCCGTTTTGTCTGTCTGTCCGTCTGTCTGTCTGTCTGTCTGTCCGTCATCACCCTAGATCTCAACAACTATAAGTCCTAGACCCATGATGTATTTATCATTTTGTAGGTCTCGGCCTGCCAAGTGTACATCAAAAGTCCATTTCGCAATCTGACCTCTCAGAGCCAAAATATAAGAGTTTCTTATATACCGTTTTTGCTTATATTTTAAATATAAATAATAAAAGCTAATCAAAGGGGCGTAATCATTATTTATTTTTGTAATAGTTATTCAATATGATTACTTCCCTCTCTAAATTTATCAAAATTCATCCGCGTGGAGCAATATTTATGGCTGTAACCCGGAAAAAAATACGGATTTTGTCCGGCGTAAATGCTCTAAAATGTCCTTTGTCCGAAACGGAAAAGACTTAAATTGCTTGTTTTAACCTCACTTCTCTTTTTTTTTTAATACGTCATGTTAAACATGATAAATTATAAAATTATAAAAAAAGAACTGTTGGAATGGGGGTGTAGGGTTGGGGAAGGAGTGTTTAACGGGGGGGGAGGTAGGGAGAAGTGTAACGTGGCATTGTTAACAGGGTTCGTCGTATGTACCTTGAGATCCACTGCATGTCTTGAGTGGAAGGGGGTTGGCGGGCGGGGGAGGGAAGGATGTGTGTCGGGCTAAGTGAAAGAGAATTGATAAATTATAATAAAAAAAATAACTGTTGGCAAAGAGTCCTTTAAAATATTATGAATGAATTAAGATAAGTCAATGATATGGTGTTGTGAGCGCAAATTATGTATAGTTGGGTGTTAGATTCAAAGTTTAATGATCGGGGGTTGTTTTTGTTAAGATTCTATGCCCATAATGAGGATTATTTTCTTTGGGATGAACTATATAAAATATGAACTTCTTTGATGTATTATTAAGTATCCCTTAAATGTGTTTTGGCTACAATAATCTGTTCATGTCCTTTGGGGCCACTTCGAGTACATAGACATGCTATTTTTTGTATATAGACTGATTGTTCAAATATATATCACCATTTTCAAATACACCTGCGTGCCTAATAGCCGGTCCGGGTACCGGGCCTGTTTACTAGTTGTATTATAATAATATTGACATTCATTTTTTTTTTATGTTTCACAATGTCTCTTTCAATTCCCTGTTTCTGAAACCGGTATCAGCTGTTAAGTTTACAACTATTGAGTTTAACTGCTCATATTACCATCAGGTCATTTAGACGCCCCCACCCCAACTATTATTGCAAGCCTCGGGCGACGTTTGATCGATACTCATTGGAGATAATACAATGGACACGTTTTGTTAATTAAGTGACTTTCTGGCCAACTTTCTTTCAAAGTACACGACACACGTGCATCATCACCTATTTTTATATCTCAATAAAAATATTGGAAAATCTGCACATTTTACTAAACTGATCATAACTAATGATGTAAATGGAACCGTCAAAACTTCCAATCTATATTATAGTCTATACCATAGTCAAAACATCTAGTCTATACCATAGTCAAAACCTCTAGTGTATACAATAACAAAACCTCTAGTGTATACAATAAACAAAACCTCTAGTGTATACAATAAACAAAACCTCTAGTGTATACAATAAACAAAACCTCTAATGTATACAACAATCAAAACATCTAATGTATACAACAATCAAAACATCGAGTCCAAACCATAGTCGAAACCTCTATGTATACAACAATCAAAACTTCTAATGTATACAACAATCAAAACATCGAGTCAATACCACAGTCAAAACCTCTAGTGTATACAATAATCAAAACCTCTAGTGTATACTAAAGTCTGTCTAATACAAAACGGCAGACAAAATTTCGTTGATGACATCGGTGTAAATAACTTGATGATTTAGAACTCATATTTTGTCCACAACTGATATCTGGATTGTATTCTTAAGTACTTAGATGTCGCTCCTGGCCGGCAACCAAAAAATTAGAAAATCGAGAAAGTTAGGATCAGCGACAGTTCAAAGTTTCCAGTGATTGCCTACAGCGGACAAAGCTGTGATTCTGGGGTATTTATGTACGGCATTTGCCGCTGGGTGGGCGAAGAACAGTTTACTAGTAACTTAGTTAACGAGTGAAACGTGAGACGAGCAAATGTTTTTATAAAACACATTTGCCTTGATGTGCGAGCAATACCTTGCAAGACGAGCAACATTTTAATAATCAATTCTAACTTGGTAAACGAGTGAGGCCACAGTACCAGTATTACATTGTAGCTTCTATTTCTAAGAGTCTTAACTGGTGAGCCGATGGTTTATCTCTGCATTGCTCTGTCTCATTCAGTGATGTACAATTATGTAGCCAACATATTGTGGGAGTGTATAAAAAAGTAAAGTTCCCATAAGCCCCTAAGGGCTCACCGGGGCAGATGAAGTGTAGAATTCATCTGTTTCAATAACCTTGGCATATAAAGGGATTGTGTGGTTAGCACAATGCCCAGCAGCCTTTACTCCCCCAACTTAAAGTCAGGTACCCAGGTGTACTTGTAGGACTTACACCAGGACCTGAAAAAATCCCAAGGTTCTCACTATGGTTCGAACCCAGGACTCGACAGTCAAGCGTTCTACACCGCACGACCAACCGTCCCCGGTGTATGTGTGATACAAAAGTGTTGTAGCTGTGCAGTAACTGCAACATTATCAAATTAAGAAATAAACGTGAGAAATTTCTTACTTTAAATACAATTAAGGCAGGTGTGTAAAATGTTGAAAACATCATACGAGAAAACTGTAGTTGTAGTAAAGTGAAGCTGTAGTAAAGTGTGTGCATCATACGAGTAAGGTGTAGCTTTAGTAAAGTGTAGCTGTGCATCGTAGGAGTAAAGTGTAGCTGTAGTAAAGTGTAGCTGTGCATCATACGAGTAAAATGTAGCTGTAGTAAAGTGTAGCTGTGCATCATACGAGTAAAGTGTAGCTGTATTAAAGTGTAGTTGTGCATCATAGAGTAAAGTTTAGCTGTAGTAAAGTGTAGCTGTGCATCATAGAGTAAAGTGTAGCTGTAGTAAAGTGTAGCTGTGCATCATAGAGTAAAGTTTAGCTGTAGTAAAATGTAGCTGTAGTAAAATGTAGCTGTGCATCATACGAGTAAAGTTTTATAAATGTATTCTGATGTTTCATTGACGACCGACGTTCACTGCCCTGCGATGACACAAGTAGAGAAGATGGTGGTCTACCACTTCAGGCTGAAGGTGAAACAAATGTAAAATATTTTTTGCGTGGGAATGCAGAAACTGGTCTATCCATGTTATAAAGCTTATATAAGAGGAAAATGTATTCATTGAGTGAATAATTTTAATTAGAGACTATTTTAAAATAAACTAGTTCGTATTCCGAGGTATCTTTGTATTTAAGCAAGGCATATGTCGTCCTCTACCTTATACTGACTGAGTTATCGTCTTAAGTAGTTCGACAGATGCTGCTAGTTGTCTACATCAAGAATGTAAGTTGTAGAGTTTGTGTTAGACCCAGCAATGTATCCATCCAATATGTATTATTTGGATTATGATTTGGAGTTTGAGGTGACCGAATTATTGTTGTGCCAAAGCACTGACCGAGGTGGCCGAATGATTGATGTGCCAAAGTACTGACCGAGGTGGCCGAATGATTGATGTGCCAAAGTTTTGACCGAGGTGGCCTAATGATTGATGTGCCAAAGTTTTGACCGAGGTGGCCTAATGATTGATGTGCCAAAGTACTGACCGAGGTGGCCTAATGATTGATGTGCCAAAGTTTTGACCGAGGTGGCCTAATGATTGATGTGCCAAAGTACTGACCGAGGTGGCCTAATGATTGATGTGCCAAAGTTTTGACCGAGGTGGCCGAATGATTGATGTGCCAAAGTTTTGACCGAGGTGGCCGAATGATTGATGTGCTAAAGTACTGACCGAGGTGGCCTAATGATTGATGTGCCAAAGTTTTGACCGAGGTGACCCAATGATTGATGTGCCAAAGTTTTGACCGAGGTGACCCAATGATTGATGTGCCAAAGTTTTGACCGAGGTGACCTAATGATTGATGTGACAAAGTACTGACCGGGGCCAGCGGCATAACGTGATTTATGTGGGAATTTATTTATTTTATTTATTTACAAAGAGAAAGAAAAGAACAGAAACATAAACGTTATTGTATTCCATGGTATTAGTTTACTGAACGCCCAAAATGCCGTTTCCTAGGGCAGGAATTAGAATGACGACCCCCAACACCCATTTAAGCGGCTGGTGGGTCAGGCTATGCACTGGATCATCTCATGATCCACCTCTATACATAAATAGTCACTGCTGACTTTGAGTTCTATAATGGGATCTACGGCATGTGTCCTAAAGGTGATTACGGCTTGAAAAAAGGATAAAAAAGATAACAGTCTAATCCTCACATGGACAGCTTAAGATACTTTATGAGAAAACAGTGTTCAAGTCGTGTGAAATCGGACCTAGACTATTCGATGATTGATAAATGCAAATTAAATTGTCCACATTCAATGGAATCATTGTGAATCTAATTCAATTCATGAAATGTATTAGGAGATATATTGAAATATTTTTTTGGTTGATGAGAGATTGTATCTAATGATTGCCGTAACCCAAATGGGAGATTGTATGACATGATTGCCGGTACTTTTATGAAAGATTGTATCCTGTGATAGCGGAACCCTTAGGGCAGGGTGCATCTCTCACTGCATATAACTAATGTTTAACAAATTCAACCAATCAAACATATTCGACATTAATTCCTACTGAGCATCAATTAACTTTTTGTGTTCATAGCGAAAAGTTTCATATTTTAATTCCAACAATGATGGGATGTTTTAATCTCTAAGTCATCTCCCCAGTGGGAAACTTCAGTGTCAACAGTTGGCTGGTGATCAATACCACAAATAGACATTAAACAAGGGGAGATAAGACGTCTGAATGACTGAGTCAACTGGACAGAGATTCAGTGGAGTAGTGTAACTTTTGTCCATTTGATCCATACACCCGCCCATAGAACGGTCTCTCTCTCTGGGGAGGTACACGGACAGAAGGAGAAGGTAAACATCGCTGCTCCTCCTGCCACTCCCCCAGCCACCCTGTATTGATGGGTTTAATGCAAATATGTTTTGTTTTGTTGTTTTCATTTTGGCTTGACATGAGTTATAACGTGTATGAACGTTCAATAATGACATGACATTGGCTACCAATACGAAATGAATTTGTCATCCCATAATATGTTAACTTAAAAACCCATTCATTATAGAAGAACAAGCACAATGCATACGCTTCGCCAGCTCATAATAAGTACCGACTGTTTCAGTACTTGAGACTTTTCAAAGGGACACGAACAATTCCGGGTCTCTCAACAAGGATCGAACCTGTGACCTTTCTGATTTGCATTTTTTCCTTCACCATTGAGCGTTGTTATGTAGATCACTTTTTCATAAAACTAAAACGTAGCATTAATTACTGAAGCGATTCAATCCACACATCAAGAAAACAAGAGTTTGGTTGATTTTATAACTAGCAGTATGCCTGGCGTTGCGCGGGAAGACGGATTCTTACTTATGGAACAATTGATCTAATTAGAAATGACGAATTTTGTAACCATTTGTTCTGGTTGTACATCCGGTGATTCGCAGGACATCAGGATATTCAAATTGGAACAAAAATTGGGTTGGTCTTTCCTAAAAAAAAATCGATAGAAAACCTAATTGGTTGGCTGGTTGGCAATGTGATAGGGAACGGTAGCATCAAGGGCCCGACAACAAGACAGTCTCGGTCTCCTATATGTCTCCCGTGGTGCCTCCATGGCCATCTCACTATCGGTTATGGTGGGGATGAAAGAACGAAACTGCAAAAAACCGTCTACATTAGTACCATTAGCAGCCCGTAGCGTGAAAATTCTACAGCAGGGGCCTGGCATTCTACAGCAGGGGCCAGGCCATAGCAGGGAGCAGGAAATAAATGTTACTAAGTAGAGCAAACAAGCAGAGGGGGCCAGACAAAACGCAGGGGGGCCGGCCCCCTGGCTCCCCGCACGCTACGGGCCTGACCATTAGTAGTGTATAGAATCTAAGAGTTAAACATCTATTCGTTTAAGGGACATGTACAAATAATAATTATAATTATAATCGACATCTATTCCATATCTAAAAAGTTTAAATGTCTATAACTGTATAAGAAATAGGAATTTCATGACGGAATGAATTATTATTTTTGTTTTAATATAAAGTCTCTAAATTGCATGAAGTTTGTTAGAAATGTGAACGCAATTCATGAAGCCGTAGACTCTCAAACAGACGGATATAGACAGAAAGAATTTAAAATTAGATAAAGAATAATGCATGGCTATGTTTCATACGTTTAGCATCAATATTAAGGGAACTTAATCTCTGCTACACAGATAAGAAATTGTATTGTTTATATGATGCCATTATTGCTACCATTTTGTGCCACTAATATCCTCCATTTGGATCCCCTCTGATCAAACACTCTCATCTATAGCTGCTTTCTCGGGCCCCTGACAGTATCCACCATTTGGAACCCCTCTGATAACACACGTCACTTTACGAACTATTATTGCATTCCACATGATCCCCTAGGGCAGGAGTCTATGACATGTGTTTGGGTTGTAGCCCTGCCTTGTACAACAGATCCAGATAATTGTGTGATGGCCTTATACAACAGGTACAGATAATTGTGTGACGGTATCTTACAACAGATACAGATAATTGTGTTAAGCCCTTATACAACAGGTACAGATAATTGTGTTAAGGCCTTGTACAACAGATATTGATAATTGTTTGATGTTATTTTACAACAAATACAGATAATTGTGTGAAGGCATTATATAACTAATGCAGAGAGCTTTATTGAAATCATTTTCCTTTTTGTATTACCACTTGTATTACCACTTGTATTACCACTTGTATTACCACTTGTATTCAAAATTCGCATTTTCCACACAATATTTAATTATTGGTTAGTATTGTTTTTTTTTAAGTTTATAATGAATTTTATCAAATTATTGATATCAGTTTGTCGCACGCAGGGCTGGGGTGTCGGTATCAGTCGGTGTCGGTACTTTTGCCTTGCTCGGTGTCGGTAACGGTGTCTGAGAAACTCCTGCCGACACAGACACCGTGAAAATAATTGGAGGGAAAATATTACTAAATATTACTTATTTTTTATGTCATCAGACATTTTTAGCCAATTTTTAGTACAACGTAGTTTATCAGACTTATTTTTTTCAAAAAAAAAATACTTTTATTAATTGCATGTAATTCTTTACTAAACACTATCCAAAGTTGTATTTTACTTGATATTCTTATAGTTTTAGGAGCTTTAGACAGAGACTAGTAGATGTTTAGGATTATAAGCATGAGTATCTGTCTGGGGCCAGATAGCTTCAGATATGATACGAATTAGTACTGACAATTTACCGTCACTTTGGGCTAAATTACGGACAGGCCGACTAGGGGACTACCAGTGGCATGACTAGGTGACTACCAGTGGCATCCACTGCCGACAACTCTTAGTAAACTTTCTATTAAATTTATTCAGTGGGGCCAGTAGGCTTATGTCGTTTTTTCCAATCCATAAGAAAAGTATTTTACTGCTCTATCCTGTTGATTCAAGTAACTGTTCCCATGTTAAGTGCATATTTACTGGATTAAAAAAATTAAGTCCTTTGTCAGCGATGAAATACTTCTTTGTCTTTCTTCTTCATTTGGCTCTACAGCCCATTTAGGGCCCCTGGCCTGCCATACTATTCTTCTCCACTTTTCTTCCTGAAAGACGCTAAGTTTGAATGTAATTCTATCTAGAAAAGATGGGAAAACGCGTCACATTTGTAACAAACTTAATCAGTTGTTTATTTATCGCCGTAAAGTCTTCTGTTTATGAAATATTTTTAATGTCATCATTTTAACTTGATAGGACAAAGTATCATGTTTTATATGTGTTACAGCCAAAGCCCAAAGTTTGGCCAGTTCCCGAATCCGCCAGCCATTTTTCACTTTGACCGAAGTGTGTGGCCAATATCCGATGTACTATATGATTATCATTACAGTATACAAACACCAAAAATCTTTCAAGACCTTTTTCTTCCAACTATGGCCGATCGCCCCATACCATTTCTCAAATTGGCTGGCCATTTGGCCCCAACCTAGAAAAAATTCAAACATCTGCTGGCCACTTCCCGATTTGGCTGGCCAGTTTGTGCGATTTGGCCAATTTCGGACTTTGGCTGTAACATTTACAATATTTTTTTTCAATAACATTGTAAATAACTGATTTGTTCAAATAGCAATAGTACTGAAATCAAATGTGATGACATAATTAACAGTTAAAGACATTAGTATGTGTCAGTTTTATCGTTTTAATCACTTTTGCTTCAACGTATGACCGCTATTAGGGGCAAACAGAGCATGTAGGAAATATGGGACCACACCAAAAAAAAAGGATTAATGAAAAGATTTTCGCGATTAATAATGGAATGGGAGCAGTGTTTCATCCTGCACAATCATTACAACAAATGTTGTATTTAGTAGGCCTATATACCGCTATGTAGCGCACAAATGACAAATGTTGTATTTAGTAGGCCTATATACCGCCATGTAGCGCACAAATGACAAATGTTGTATTTAGTAGGCCTATATACCGCTATGTAGCGCAAAAATGTTGTATTTAGTAGGCCTATATACCGCTATGTAGCGCACAAATGTTGTATTTAGTAGGCCTATATACCGCTATGTAGCGCACAAGACTTTAATTTATCTTCCAAAGTTGCGCACATTTAATATTTTTTGCGCGCATAGACTTTAGACAATTGAGGGAACTCTGGATGGAGGTATGTGTTTAATTAGTTCTACATTTGGGCCACTCTGGATGGAGGTATGTGTTTAATTAGTTCTACATTTGGGCCACTCTGGATGGAGGTATGTGTTTAATTAGTTCTACATTTGGGCCACTCTGGATGGAGGTATGTGTTTAATTAGTTCTACATTTGGGCCACTCTGGATGGAGGTATGTGTTTAATTAGTTCTACATTTGGGCCACTCTGGATGGAGGTATGTGTTTAATTAGTTCTACATTTGGGCCACTCAAAGTGTACATGCTGAGCAGCCCCAATGAGTATATTTTGTTCAGCGATGAATTAATGATACCTTGTGAAACCAATGTATCTCTTTTACAGTGAGGTGTAGTAGTGACGATAAATACGTAACAAACAAAAAATTATAAATGATTTGCATCTTACACTTTATTGTTCTGTTTATTACTCTAAAATGACATTGATATTGATATGTCGTCATTCACGTATACATTTTGCGTCTTTGGGGTGGGGAATAGTTTGCCGATATATTGCAGTGTGAGGGCAGGGTAAAGAACTTTACTTAATGGTTGGTGGTTGGGGAGGGGGGGAGGGGTAAATATAAAAAGCCTTGTTTAAACAGTGTGAGGCCCTTTTAGATATTTCCTGTTGATTCAAGTAACAAATGTA
Source organism: Bulinus truncatus (assembly GCA_021962125.1). Lineage (NCBI taxonomy): Eukaryota > Metazoa > Mollusca > Gastropoda > Planorbidae > Bulinus > Bulinus truncatus. The sequence continues at coordinate 7,067,215 of JAGDYQ010000013.1, read as the reverse complement.
AGTTCTTCGTTACTTTTTGTAATGTTTTATATCTTCACTATGTCTACCTGATGAGATTTAAATCTAATATTTTTGTTTGCCTTAGAAAGTATTTCAACAAGTGTAACAATAGCATTAAAATTAGAAAGAAAAAAAATGACATAAATAGTGCAATAAATGTTTTTGTGTATTTAATTTCAATTTAAAAAAAAAAAACATTCAGAGAATTTAAAAAAAACCACTTTGAAGAAAAATTGAAATGGAAAGAAAAGTTTAAAATGCAGGCAATTTAAAAAAAAAATAGAAATTAAAGAAAACCTACTGTCTTACTTTAAAGAAAATTTGATGAGATGTAAAACTTGATGAGATGTAAAACTTGATGAGATGTAAAACTTGATGAGATGTAAAACGTAAATGTTGTACTTACTTTATAGAAACGTTCTGCTGTTGGCCTGAAACTTGTCTAACGTTCTGCCACTGGGGATGTGCCACACCTTTTGGTTGCTGGGGTACCGATGCCAAGCGATTCCACTACTCGCCTTTCCATCAGCCAGCCAATCAGACAACAGAACCATCTCCCAGACACCCACATTAATGTCGTCCGTCAGTTTCAGTTTGACTGAATCACTAGAGTTTACAGCTGGCACAACACTCAAGTCATATGTGATACAATTTGACTGAATCACTAGAGTTTACAGCTGGCACAACACTCAAGTCATATGTGATACAATTTGACTTAATCACTAGAGTTTACAGCTGGCACAACACTGAAGTCATGTGTGATACAATTTGACTGAATCACTAGAGTTTACAGCTGGCACAACACTCAAGTCATATGTGATACAATTTGACTTAATCACTAGAGTTTACAGCTGGCACAACACTCAAGTCATATGTGATACAATTTGACTGAAACAGTAAAGAGTATATAGCTGTCACTACACTATAGTCATATGCATTACATTTTGACTTGATCATTATAGAGTTTATAAACGTCACGTAAATACACTCATTTGACTTATTTAGTAATAACCATTATATTGTCATATGTTATACAATTTTAGCTAATCAGTTTAGAGTTTATAGCTGTCACCTTTATATTGTCGTATAATATACAATTCTTGCTAATAAGTTTAGAGCTTTTATAGCTGTTACCATAATATAGTCATATGTTATACAATTTTAGCTAATCAGTATAGAATTTATTGCTGTCACCTTTTTATTGTCATATGTTATACAATTTTAGCTAATCAGTTTAGAGTTTATAGCTGTCACCTCACTGGTCCATTTCTATACATTTTGAATTAGTCAGTAGAATGTTAATAGTTATCAGAACATGACAGTCATATATAATACAATTAGACATGAATAATGTTGATTACAGCCTACAGACTGCTAAAGTAAGAGATAGAAGTTTCATTGTGTAATGGATGGCACAGCTCCTTGTGTAATGGATGGCACAGCTTCTTGTGTAATGGATGGCACAGCTTCTTGTGTAATGGGTGGCACAGCTTCTTGTGTAATGGATGGCACAGCTTCTTGTGTAACGGGTGGCAAAGCTTCTTGTGTAATGGGTGGCACAGCTTCTTGTGTAATGGGTGGCACAGCTTCTTGTGTAATGATGGCACAGCATGTACATGCACCAGTCTCTTCGGAGGCGTGGGTTCGTATCCCACCGCTGCTACCATGTAAATGAACGTTATTGGTATAGACTGGTTAATAATGAAAACTCAATTCATATCCATGGTTCATACGATTTATTGACGACACAATAATATAAATAAACAGAATAAATCCAATGAATAATACTTGTTAATAATAAACTTAACTGATCAACTAAAACTTCTGATATATACTCGAATACTCTCTCAATACTCAACTGAACTTCTGACTCGATTGACTTAACTCTCTTTTTAAACCCCTTTCTCAACTGAACGTCGTCTTTATATAATTTCCTTCCATCCATCTCGAACATTCCACATCGCTCTGTCTCTCACTCATTTAGTCAATACAATTTACAAATAAACAACATATTTATTTTCTATAAATATCTAGAGTAATAAACAACATATTTATTTTCTATACACATCTCGAATCATGACCCCGTGACCACATGTTGACCTAGTTGGCCAAGCTCCAAAGATACACACACACCTGTGTGCGTAGTACTAATAACTATACCATGACAATCTTGTGTAATGGATGGTATAGCTTCCTGTGTAATGGATGGCACATCTTCTTGTGTAATGGATGGCACATCATCTTGTGTAATGGATGGCACAGCTTCTTATGTAATGGATGGCACATCATCTTGTGTAATGGATGGCACAGCTTCTAGAGTTTTTTAATATATGACACATATTTTTGTGTATTAATATAATTATTATTATTATATTATGATATAAATTGAAAAAAGGATGAGTGTGCTCTGAGATGATATTGTACCCTATCAACATTAAATTATAAATAACTGTACAAACATTGTGAAGGAAATCTAAATGAGCATCAATGAACGATATATAAAGTATTATTATGTGAATTTCGTAGCTGAGCTGCAATGAATTCTTGTTATTATGAAATTAGAGATGAGTCATATGCAAGCTTACCAGAAATGTTGTGCTCATTTCCATTTTGCAGACAACTGTATACAGGTGTCAACAGGCGCGCCCCTTGGAAGGTGGGGGGGGGGGGACATGAACACTTATCTTGGGAAAATGGGCCTTAAGTGCCTATAGGCTAAACATTTAAAATGATCTTCTAAAACTACATGCTGTCTATTGATGATTTAAAATTATCTTCTAAAACTACATGCTGTCATAAATGAATTTAAAATGATCTTCTAAAACTACATGCTGTCATTGATGAATTTAAAATGATTTTCTAAAACTACATGTTGTCATTCATGACAGTTTCGAAAATGATTTTTAAAAGTAGTAGGAGAATATTCAGTTTTGAAAATTAATTAAATATATTTGTAATTTTGATTGTCGATCCCAACATACTGAATACTGAACTGTGTTCATTTTAGTTTCTGTTAGTTGGCCAACATACTGAATACTGAACTGTGTTCATTTTAGTTTCTATTAGTTGGCCAACATACTGAATACTGTACTGTGTTCATTTTAGTTTCCATTAGTTGGCCAACATACTGAATACTGAACTGTGTTCATTTTAGTTTCCATTAGTTGGCCAACATACTGAATAATGAACTGTGTTCATTTTAGTTTCAGAAAAATAAAGTAAAAGAAAAAAAGAATTTGGCTCAACTTAGGAAATATTCCAACTTTATTGGCTTTAAAAGTCATAGAAATATTAAACAAGGAATTGTGTAATCAATGCATTTTGTTTTCTTATTGGTTATGGGGAAAGGGTAGGGGTCAGGATCTCGTTTGCACTTGGGCTGCAGATGGGCTGGGGGCGATAGATGAGCTGAGGACGGCAGATAGGCTGAGGGCAACAGATGGACTGAGGGCAACAGATGGGCTGAGGGCAACAGATGGACTGAGGGCAGCAGATGGGCTGACGGCAACAGATGGACTGAGGGCAACAGATGGACTGAGAGCGGCAGATGGGCTGAGGGCAACAGATGGACTGAGGGCAACAGATGGGCTGAGGGCAACAGATGGACTGAGGGCAACAGATGGGCTGAGGGCAACAGATGGGCTGAGGGCAACAGATGGACTGAGGGCAACAGATGGACTGAGGGCAACAGATGGACTGAGGGCAGCAGATAGGCTGAGGGCAGCAGATAGGCTGAGGGCAACAGATAGGCTGAGGGCAATAAACATTCTCACGGACACAAGCACTTTGTCAAGGAAAAAAAACGGCAACAAACATAAAACAAACGAAAAATGTTTAACTTTTTTTTTACGTTTACAAGTGGATCTCCATTGCCAGGGAAAATCTTATTTTATTTATAGGCCGTTAAAATATTTTCTTTCAACAAAATCTCCCATTTTATTTTAACATCTGTTGAGCAAAGATCAATATTTAGATTTATTTTATTTTCAGCGATCAGTTTTTGTTTATTATTATTCAATTTGAGCTCATTAAAAAATGGAATGTCTCAGACTGAGAAATTTAATTTAGGAGTTATAAAGAATTAAATTACAGTTGGATGACCAAAAAGATAAACAGACGAACATACAGAAGGAATGGCATACAGAAGGACAGAAGAGCGGGTGGAGAGAATGGTGGATGGATGTCTACTGTTTAGTTAAACAGGATGTTCATTACCCTTTGATAAATGTGTTAGTTCAAAGTAAACCAGTTCCTGACATAACCATTTCAATTTTATCTTATTTCTCACTTATATTACGTCTCATTTTTTAATGACATACATTCGTTAGTTTGACAGAGTAAACAATACATGATCATTAATATTATTTACAATGTACTTTTTTTGTATAATTATTTGTATTTTTCTAAAATAAAAAAGATTTCATTAATGATTTTTTTTACATTTATAAGCTTATTTTTTACTTCCTAACGGGTTTGTAGGTGAGTAGATTTGAGAAGATGTGAGTAAATGTGAGTAGATGTGAGTAGATATGTGTAGATGTGTGTAGATGTGAGTAAATGTGTGTAGATGTGTATAGATGTGTGTAGATGTGTGTAGATGTGAGTAGATGTGTGTAGATATGACTAAATGTGAGTAGATGTGTGTAGATGTGAGTAAACGTGAGTAGATTGTGTAGATGTGAGTAGATGTGTATAGATGTGAGTAGATGTGTGTAGATGTGAGTAGATGTGTGTAGATGTGTGTAGATGTGAGTAGATGTGTGTAGATATGAGTAGATGTGAGTAGATGTGTATAGATGTGTGTAGATGTGAGTAGATGTGAGTAGATGTGTGTAGATGTTAGTAGATGTGTGTAGATGTGTGTATATGTGAGTAGATGTGAGTAGATGTGAGTAGATGTGTGTAGATGTGTGATGTGTGTAGTTGTGAGTAGATGTGAGTAGATGTGAGTAGATATGAGTAGATGTGTGTAGATGTGAGTAAATGTGAGTAGATGTGTGTAGATGTGTATATATGTTTATAGATGTGTGAAGATGTGAGTAGATGTGTGTAGATGTGTGTAGATGTGTTTAGATGTGAGTAGATGTGATAGATGTGTGTAGATGTGAGTAGATGTGTTTAGATGTGTGTATATGTGATAGATATGAGTAGATGTAAGTAGATGTGTGTAAATGTGTGTAGATGTGAGTATATGTGTGTAGATGTGGGTAGATGTGAGTAGATGTGTGTAGATTGCGTAGATATGAGTAGATGTAAGTAGATGTCAGTAGATTGTGTAGATTAAGTAGATGTGTGTAGATGTGAATAGATGTTTGTAGATGTGTGTAGATGTGTGTAGATGTGTATAGATGTGTGTAGATGTGAGTTGATGTGTGTAGATGTTTGTAGATGTGTGTAGATGTGAGTAGATGTGTGTAGATGTGAGTAGATGTGTGTAGATTGAAAGTTGTGTGTATATGTGAGTAGATGTGAGTAGATGTGTGTAGATGTGAGTACATGTGTGTAGATTTAAAGTTGTGTGTATATGTGAGTAGATGTGAGTAGATGTGGGAAGATGTGAATAGATGTGTGTAGATGTGAGTAGATTGAGTAGATGTGTGTAGATGTGTATAGATATGTGTAGATGTGTGTAGATGTGTGTAGATGTGAGTAGATGTGAGTAGATGTGTGAGAATTGAGTAGATGTGAGTAGATGTGTGTAGATGTGAGTAGATGTTTGTAGATGTGTGTAGATGTGAGTAGATGTTTGTAGATGTGTGTAGATTGAGTAGATGTGTGTAGATGTGAGTAGATGTGAGTAGATGTGTGTAGATGTGAGTAGATGTGTGTAGATTGAAAGTTGTGTGTATATGTGAGTAGATGTGAGTAGATGTGAGAAGATGTGAATAGATGTGTGTAGATGTGAGTTGATTGAGTAGATGTGTGTAGATGTGTGTAGATGTGAGTAGATATGAGAAGATTTGTGTAGATGTGAGTAGATGTGTTTAGATGTGAGTAGATGTGATAGATGTGAGTAGATGTGAGTAGATGTGATAGATGTGAGTAGATGTGTGTAGATGTTAGTAGATGTGATATATGTGAGTAGATGTGAGTAGACGTGTGTAGATGTGAGTAGTTGTTAGTAGATGTGAGTAGATGTGAGTAGACGTGTGTAGATGTGAGTAGATGTTTGTAGATGTGAGTAGATGTTAGTAGATGTGAGTAGATATGAGAAGATTTGTGTAGATGTGAGTAGATGTGTGTAGATGTGTGTAGATGTGTGTAGAATTGAGTAGATGTGAGTAGATGTGTGTAGATGTGAGTAGATGTTTGTAGATGTGTGTAGATGTGAGTAGATGTTTGTAGATGTGTGTAGATTGAGTAGATGTGTAGATGTGAGTAGATGTGAGTAGATGTGAGTAGATGTTTGTAGATGTGTGTAGATGTGAGTAGATGTGAGTAGATGTGTGTAGATGTGAGTAGATGTGTGTAGATTGAAAGTTGTGTGTATATGTGAGTAGATGTGAGTAGATGTGAGAAGATGTGAATAGATGTGTGTAGATGTGAGTAGATTGAGTAGATGTGTGTAGATGTGTGTAGATGTGAGTAGATGTGAGAAGATTTGTGCAGATGTGAGTAGATGTGTTTAGATGTGAGTAGATGTGATATATGTGAGTATATGTGAGTAGATGTTTGTAGATGTGAGTAGATGTGTGTAGATGTTAGTAGATGTGATATATGTGAGTAGATGTGAGTAGACGTGTGTAGATGTGAGTAGATGTTAGTAGATGTGAGTAGATGTGAGTAGACGTGTGTAGATGTGAGTAGATGTTTGTAGATGTGAGTAGATGTTAGTAGATGTTAGTAGATGTGAGTAGATGTGAGTAGTTGTGAGTAGATGTGATAGTTGTGAGTAAATGTGTGTATATGTGTGTAGATGTGTGTAGATGGGAGTAGATGTGTGTAGATGTGAGTAGATGTGAGTAGATGTGTGTAGATGTGTGTAGATGTAAGTGGATGTGTGTAGATGTGATAGATGTAAGTAGATGTGAGTAGATGTGTGTAGATGTGAGTAGATGTGTGTAGATGTTTGTAGATGTGAGTAGATGTGAAAGATGTGAGTAGATGTGATAGATACAGTAGATGTGAGTAGATTTAAGTAGATGTGTGTAGATGTTTGTAGATGTGAGTAGATGTAAAATAAATGTGAGTAGATGTGTGTAGATGTGAGTAGATGTGAGTAGATGTGTGAAGATGCGAGTAGATTGTGTAGATGTGAGTAGATGTGTGTCGATGTGAGTAGATGTGATAGATGTGATTAGATGTGTGTAGATGTGAGTAGATGTGTTTAGATGTGTGTATATTTTGTTGATGTGTGTAGATGTGAGTAGATGTGTAGATGTGAGTAGATGTGATAGATGTGAGTAGATTTGTGTAGATGTGAGTAGATGTGTTTAGATGTGAGTAGATGTGATAGATGTGAGTAGATGTGAGTAGATGTAATAGATGTGAGTAGATGTGTGTAGATGTGGGTAGATGTGATATATGTGAGTAGATGTTTGTAGATGTGAGTAAATGTGTGTAGATGTGAGTAGATATGTGTACATGTGAGTCGATGTGTATAGATGTGACTGGATGTGAGTAGATATGTGTAGATGTGTGTAGATGTGAGTAGTTGTGAGTAGATGTGATTAGATGTGTGCTGATGTTTGTAGATGGGATAGATGTGAGTAGATGTGGGTAGATGTGAGTAGATGTGATAGATGTGAAAGTAGACAGAACAGTTCTTAACAACTGGTAGCACAAGAATAGAAAGTAGACAGAACCGTTCTTTAAGTTATGGTGAGTCCAGGTAAAGGCCCATGATGGAGTCTGCTCTCTCTTTTTCTTTCTATATGTATATATTTCTCTCTATCCCCCCTCTATTTCTCACACACACTCTCTCTCACTCTCTCTCTTTCTCACACACTCACACACACACTCTCTCTCTCTAACACGCACACACACTCTCTCACACACACACTCACACACACTCTCTCACTCTCTCTCTCTCTCTCACACACACACACACTCTCTCACACACTCTCTCTCTCACACACACACACACACACTCTCTCTCTCCCTCTCAAAATTTATATTTTTCACAACAAACTGTAAAAGACTGATGGTTCTATATCTGTATGAATTAAACAATACATGTCAATTGAAACATCAGTAAACACTGTCCTGTCAGTGTTAAATGCATGTCCGTGTTAAATAACAGTGAATTGTTTAATCGATCTTTGATGTGATAATTAAACATAATTTATCTACGGATTCGCTAAATTAGTAAATAGACTGGTGAGGTCACAGATTTGAACTAAATTAGTAAATAGACTGGTGAGGTCACAGATTTGAACTAAATTAGTAAATAGACTGGTGAGGTCACAGATTTGAACTAAATTATTAAATAGACTGGTGAGGTCACAGATTTGAACTAAATTAGTAAATAGACTGGTGAGGTCACAGATTTCAACTAAATTACGTTGAAACATTTACTTGACGTTTCTACGCGTCATACATTTTTTAGTGATAGTAAAACTAATACCTTTATCAAAGAGTGTCATGTCAGACCTCACCACCATACAATAACCACTGAAAGCGACAAATTTGACAGAACCTAGATTAGATCCAACGGAGTGTTTCCAATATTTTTAATTCCTTGAATGTCCCCTGCTTCAAGTGGGTACCCGACTTTAGTGACACCCAGCTTTAGGTGAGTACCTGACTTTAGTGACACCCAGCTTTAGGTGAGTACCTGACTTTAGTTACACCCAGCTTTAAGTGGGTACCTGACTTTAGTGACACCCAGCTTTAGGTGAGTACCTGACTTTATTTACACCCAGCTTTAAGTGGGTACCTGACTTTAGTTACACTCAGCTTTAGGTGGGTACCTGACTTTAGTGACACCCAGCTTTAAGTGGGTACCTGACTTTAGTGACACTCAGCTTTAGGTGAGTACCTGACTTTAGTTACACCCAGCTTTCGGTGGGTACCTGACTTTAGTGACACCCAGCTTTAGGTGGGTACCTGACTTTAGTTACACCCAGCTTTAAATGGGTACCTGACTTTAGTTACACCCAGCTTTAGGTGGGTACCTGACTTTAGTGACACCCAGCTTTAAGTGGGTACCTGACTTTAGTTACACCCAGCTTTAGGTGGGTACCTGACTTTAGTTACACCCAGCTTTAGGTGAGTACCTGACTTTAGTTACACCCAGCTTTAAGTGAGTACCTGACTTTAGTGACACCCAGCTTTAAGTGGGTACCTGACTTTAGTTGTGGAAGTAAAGGCGGCTGGACTTTTTGCTAGCCTCACAATCCCTATTTATCCCTTGTGTAAAGAAACATGAATTATACATCTCTTCCTCACTTTAGGTCCTTAAAGTCTAAGTGGCCTGATATACAAAGGACAATGCCCCGTACTAAACTGGTCAATTAGAACATGCGTCCTGTCCCGGAGACCCACCTTGGGGCCCATCTTTGTTTCCATTATATTTTTTACCACTTGAGGACCACTGTTTTTCTTCAATTTGTTGTTCACGTCTACCCCAAAACGATTTAAATTAAATGTTTTAAAAACACAACATAACAGGTAATTAAATCCACCCAGTGGATGCAAGACAGAGAGTGGTCACAGCATACAATATACATTCAATCTATATTGTGGGGACACAAGTCACAGCATACAATATACATTCAATCTATATTGTGGGGACACAAGTCACAGCATACAATATACATTCAATCTATAATTGTGGAGGTAACAATACCAAATGGGGTATATTTTGAAGGAAAGAATCACTATCGTTACATTAAATTTTTGTTTTTATTGATTATGTTATATAAAAATAAAATTTTGCTGCTACTAATTTTATTTCATAGTAGCATTGGGTGATTAAAAAAAAACTAGCACGGAGTGACTAACATTTCAACTTCACTGGGAAATTAAAAGACACTGAATTACTAAATAGTAACAAATATTCTGGATGGGTCGCTTTCACACCTGGCAAAGTCGGCATGCGGCCCGCTTGATCCAACAACCCTGGACTGAGTTGGGGTATATTGTTAAAGTATGGTGCTAGTATAAACCATCCAATGAAATTTTTGACAACAGCAACTGACTTGTATTGGCTGTAGATCCTTAGTTGAGATATCTTTCCAGATATCTTCTATCTCGTATACTGGTAATAGGGCTTAGTCAGCCATCGGGAAAATCTTCAGTCAACTGGGTTGACCGGAAATTAAATACAAGAGCTAGGTTAAGGTATCGGACATGAAGTCCGGATACCGTCCAAGGTACAACATCAAGGCCATCTATAGGACCATGTTGATGTGGACTAGCCTCCGGTGGAATGACATTGACTAATGGTAATTAAGAGTTACGGCTGAATGAAACAAAAAAACATGGTAGCCGCGGATTGGACTGAAATTTTATTTGCTAAGAATGTTATATGACGTCATAGGAAGCAATATGGCAGAGAATTGTTTTCACTCTATCAATTAATGTAATTTACTTCAGTAATGTACAAAAATAAACACCTGTTGTTGTTTCTATATAAATGTTGTTGTTGTTGTTGTTGTTGTTGTTTCTATATAAATGTTGTTGTTGTTGTTGTTTCTATATAAATATTGTTGTTGTTGTTTCTATATAAATGTTGTTGTTGTTGTTTCTATATAAATGTTGTTGTTGTTGTTGTTTCTATATAAATGTTATTGTTGTTGTTGTTGTTGTTGTTTCCTTATAAATTTTGTTGTTGTTGTTGTTGTTGTTGTTTCCTTATAAGTTTTGTTGTTGTTGCTGTTGTTGTTATTGTTGTTGTTTCCTTAAAAATTTTGTTGTTGTTGTTGTTTCCTTATAAATTTTGTTGTTGTTGTTGTTTCCTTATAAATTTTGTTGTTGTTGTTGTTGTTGTTGTTGTTGTTTCCTTATAAATTTTGTTGTTGTTGTTGTTTCCTTATAAATTTTGTTGTTGTTGTTGTTGTTGTTATTTTCTCAATATAGTTCTGTGATTCTCAAACTTTTAAGATTCATAGAATTTATTTTTTTATTTCTCGACCTGTAAAGAAAATGATCACAAAAGAAATATAATTTCGTTGACATAATAGATACTTGTCCACCTTTTTTTCAATTTTTTTTTTGTTAGAATTCAACTGTTTCTCTAACCTCGGCATATGAATGGATGGTGTGGTTACCCCCAACTTGTCAGGTACCCATTTAAAGCTGGGTGGACATGTGGGACGACTTTGAAGCACATTTCACCTGGGAAAAAACTCATGGATCTCACAGTGGATCGATCCCAGGACTCTCAGGTCGACAGGCGAGTATCTACACTACTCGGCCATTCGTCCCACAACTACTACAGTGGTAATTATTTTAGATGATTTTTGTTGTTTTGAAAATAATATCACTGGACATCTTGAGTTATTTCATTCAGAGCCGTTCTTAGCTTTAATTGGCCCCTGGCAAATGTACATTTTAGGGCTATAGCACAGGTACATCTATGAGCCCCTTGTAAATTATATGTATGTGCCCCTGGCCAATGTACTTTTAAAGGAAATAGCAAAGGTACGCTTATGTGCCCCTGGCAAATGTTCCTTTAAGGGCCATAGCAAAGGTACGTTTATGGGCCCCTGGCAAATTATATTAATGTGCCCCTGGCCAATGTACCTTTAAGGGTCATATCAAAAGGTACGCTTATGTGCTCAAATCAAAAGTACATTTGGGCCCTATGCAAAAAATATCAAACACTAACCCATCCCCCACCCACACCACCATAATAGACTTCAAAAATCGGGGGCTAACCCAGCAGTTAAATCATTTTAGCATGGGGCCACTGACAATATTGCTCTTTCTTGCGGCTGCCAAAGATAAATCCCACATAGTGTGCCAGCTGTTGGTATACGAGCGTCATGGATTGAATTAATGTGTCCTTCACTTGCACCGTTGTTCACATTTTCTCTTTTTAGATTTTACTTTAATTCCACCACCCATTAAATTTGATGTCCAAACGTTCAAGTTTACCTTGGACAGTCCTGATTTTCGAAACACCTATCATAACAATGGGAAAGATCCGTACTTTCGCGGCCTGTTGCGCTCACTGATAGACTTAAAGAGAATTGATAAAATACCCATTAAACATTTCTGATGCGTTTTTACTTTCACCTTCCTGATTGACACGACGCTAGAATCATGTGCGCCCATGACATACACACACACACATCTCATCCTTACAGGGACTTCACACACACACATACATCTCATCCTTACAGGGACTTCACACACACACATACATCTCATCTTTACAGGGACGTCACACACACATATCTCATCCTTACAGGGACTTCACACACACACATCTCATCTTTACAGGGACTTCACACACACACACATATCTCAACCTTACAAGGACTTCACACACACACATACATCTCATCCTTACAGGGATTTCACACACACACATCTCATCTTTACAGGGACTTCACACACACACATATCTCAACCTTACAAGGACTTCACACACACACATACATCTCATCCTTACAGGGACTTCACACACACACATCTCATCCTTACAGGGACTTCACACACACACACATCTCATCCTTACAGGGACTTCACACACACACACACACATCTCATCCTTATACTTCACCAATCACTCTTCTGCAACAATCACTCTACTTCACCAATCACTCTACTGCACCAATCATTCTACTTCACCAATCACTCTACTTCACCAATCAATCCTCAAACGGTGTCCCATTAAGCCTTTAAGTAAAAATCTCCCAACTACGATCATAAATTATTGAGCTGTTGTTATGTGATCTTGTGATTAATTTCATTGTTTGAATAAATGTTGTTGTGGACTTCGTGCATTGTTCTGGTACTACCTTTGTGAAATAGGGAATTCCACTATAATTTGTTCTCCACCATACGGCTTGTGTTCATTTAAAAAATAAAATAAAGCAAGTAATTGATAAGAAAAATGTATGAACCAAATACTATACAATAATTTATAACACTATATAACACTATATAATAATACATAACACTATATAACATTATATAACACTTTATCGTAGTATATTTTCCCATTTTATTTTTTTCCCCTGTCATTTTGTTGTATTTATCGTAATTTGTTTTTGTCATGGTAATTTATTTTAAACTATTTCAGACAAGAAAATACACAATCAACTCACAGATGGACACAGTAACACAATCCTTACAGATGCACCCAGTAACACAATCAACTCACACATGGACACAGTAACACAATAAACTCACAGACACACACAGTAACGCACAGTAACAAAATCAACTCACAGATGGACACAGTAACACGATCAACTCACAGATGGACACAGTAACACAATCAACTCACAGATGGACACAGTAACACAATCAACTCACAGACACAGACATAGTAACAAAATCAACTCACAGACTCACACAGTAATACAATCAACTCACAGATGGACACAGTAACACAATCAACTCACAGATGGACACAGTAACACAATCAACTCACAGATAGACACAGTAACACAATCCTTACAGATGCACCCAGTAACACAATCAACTCACACATGGACACAGTAACACAATAAACTCACAGACACACACAGTAACACAATCAACTCACAGATGGACACAGTAACACAATAAACTCACAGACACACACAGTAACGCACAGTAACACAATAAACTCACAGACACACACAGTAACACAATCAACTCACAGATGGACACAGTAACACAATAAACTCACAGACACACACAGTAACGCACAGTAACAAAATCAACTCACAGATGGACACAGTAACACGATCAACTCACAGATGGACACAGTAACACAATCAACTCACAGATGGACACAGTAACACAATCAACTCACAGACACAGTAACAAAATCAACTCACAGACGCACACAGTAACACAATCAACTCACAGATGGACACAGTAACACAATCAACTCACAGACACAGACACAGTAACACAATCAACTCACAGACACAGACACAGTAACACAATCAACTCACAGATGGACTCACATAACACAATCAACTCACAGACACATACACAGTAACACAATCAACTCACAAACACGCACAGTACCACAATCAACTCACAAACACGCACAGTAACACAATCACTCACGCACACAGTAATGTAGGAAGAGTTCTGCGGGTTGTGCGGCCGCAACGGGCGCCGAACTAGAAAGAGGACTCCAGATTGGGAAGAGGGCGCAAAATGTTACTCGCACAGTGTGCCACAATACCTAACTACGGCTCTGCACACACACACGCAAACACACACACACATTATTGGAAACAAAGAGAGAAAATGTCATTTTATACAAGGCCATATCCGTTACTATGGACAGACAGACAGACTAGGCTGCTGCCCTTCATTTGCTAAGGGGATCCCAGACAGAACTTTGTTTAACAAAATAAAGAAATGAAAACGTTGTTCATTAAAAGTACATGTCGCTTCTCAGAGAGGGTTATTAGTTTTATAGAAAAAGCTACACATTCTGGAAGACGTACTTTACTATTTTCTAACAGTCAGAGCCGCAACACAATCTGAGCCTATGCCAGCGGCTCCGGAATTGGAGTCCAGTTGTCAAGGATTAGAAGAGCCGTCTAAAATTTGCCAGAGTTGAAACAGTGACACAAATAGTGTGTTTTGCTAAAGTCCCTTAAAAACCTTAGCCCTGGGTCACCAAACGTTTAATAGTCCAGGACCCTATTCCACAAGTACAGAAATCATGAACAAAAAAAATCAAAGTACCGCCGGTGATTTTGCACGACCACTGCAAACCTGACGGGAAGGTTTTATCTTCCACAATAGTTTTATTGGCGGCGCTTGATGCGTGTTTGTCATGAGTGTAGGACAAAACCCCCCAGCGGACAAAACCCCTAGCGAACAAAACCCCCTGCGGACAAAACCCCCAAAATATTAAGATCGAATTTAAGTTGAATTTATTAATACTTCTATATATGCAATCTTGACCATGGGCTAAAGGAAATGTTTGTCGATATAAGAAATCATGTTTCTCAACATATTCTGTCAATAGGCATGTTCCTATGTTGTTTTAACTAAATACAGGATTGGATTTCGACCACTGTGGATCTTATGCTGTTTATTTTACCTTCTGCTATAAAATGTGTGTCTGGCGTGAAGATTAAAAGGTAGAATTAAGATACGGTCGTCAGTCTTGACATTGGCCTAAAACTATTACTTTGTTTTGTTATACCTGCTAAGATAAGCTTCCTGTTGATTTAAAGTTAACAGGGTATTGACTTTTGACCACTGTGGATGAACGTGCTAATGCAGCTTATTGGTGTACTTTGAAAAAAAAATTCACATAAAAATACATATTTATATATGTATTTACATTCAGGTATTACATATTACATTGTATAATAAAAATGAGGGCCAAATAATAGATTTTATACTAAAAGATAGGGGATAGGTCCAGTGGGGTTTTTGTCCGCTGGGGGTTTTGTCCGGATACCGTTTATCATATCTATAGAACGGTAGTGTGAATTTGACCACTACATCTGCTGGCATGGCTGAAAAAATGGTTTTAGAACTTGTCTAGTCTGGGTGACCAGCAGGCCAGAATGACAAGGCAAGGAGTTATCCTGCCACCATGGAAACCACATAAGCTAAAATTAATTTAACATTCACATTTAAAGAAAATACCATTATTTATAGCAAAAAAGAATATAATTCGCTTAGATGTATTAATATTCTAAATTTCAGTAAGCGGAGTGGATTTAGGAACATTATTAATATTTTTTAGCTGAGCACATTGTTTTATGTCTTTTAAACTCTTTTGTTACTGACGTTATAAATCTTGTAATATCGCTTCATAGGTACAATATTTAAACTATTACATTCAATTCAATGAACGTTCTTTACATTAATATCTGTATGTCGATTAAACACCTCGTGATTTTTATTTGTATGCTTTAGTATCTATAACTCTGATTTGTTAAATTGAGATAATTCTCTACTGTATTACTCGGTCTCAATAAAAATGATGCTTATTTTTAGAGCATTGTCGAAAAAAAATGCTCTATTGTCCCCGTTTTGTCTGTCCGTCCGTCCGTCCGTCATCACCCTAGATCTCAACAACCATAAGTCCTAGACCCATGATGTATATATCATTTTGTAGGTCTTGGCCTGCCAAGAAATGACTTTTTTCCATTTCGCGATCTGACCTCTCAGGGCCGTAAAAGGGGCCTTAGTACCGTTTTTTACTATATAAGCTATATTAATAAAGGAGCGCTATATCTCAGCAACTATAAGTCCTAGACCCATGATGTATATATCAGTTTGTAGGTAGGTCTTGGCCTGCCATGTGTACATCAAAAGTTCATTTCGCGATAGGACCTCTGAGGACCGGGCTTCAGGGCTCCTAAGGGGCTTATATATTATATATACACCTTGTACGTTCAATAACCCGTTCATTTGGTGCGAAATACTGCAGCACGTAGTTTCACCAAGATTTATTAAGAAACTCATCAAATGAAATAGTAAGCTTGTGTTCTGAGTTTAATTGAAAGTATCAGAGCTATGCAACAATTGACGGAGTTTTCGGACGATTAAATGACTATAATTTAGAATGTTTTCAATTATGAGTCCTATTTCAGTAACCACAAACCACTTGTAGTTAGATTTAAGAGACAATAATTTTTTTTCAAATATAAAGAAACGTCTTTATAATTTTTTTTTTACAAATATATGCATTACACAATTGAATTTATAAACATTTCCAAAATTTACAAATATTTACTGAAAGCTAACAAACGTACTGATACATAACACGAAAATGCGCTAACACGTCCTGTGTCCAGAATGGAACAGGCTTAATTGCTTGTTTGTTTCTATTTACTGAGTTTCTAGACCATCGTTAAATGAAATGTACAACAGGATTTTGTGACACCAGCGCATTAAACTGAATGATCAAGCTTTTTTGAACAATCTTCTAATATCACTTCATTTTCAAACTCTTATATAGAGTCTGACGAACTCTATTTATTACATCATGTTTCATATGCGTAATATAATGGGGCTTATTTATTTATTTCTTTTTAGAAACTTCCTAGAATATTGTTAAATTTAATGTAAAACAGGATATTGTGGCACCAGCGCATTAAACCGTAGTAGTGTGATTTTGTTAATAATGTATGTATTTAGTTGGTGGGGTTGTTTTTTTTTACTTTATTTACAATTTTTCGTCAATTTTTGTGTTCTTTCAAAGGCTTAATTTACATACTTGATACACGGACTTAATGAACACGCCTGACACATGGTGTTAATTATACATATGACTCACGGATTTAGTGTTCATATCTTACTCGCGGATTTATGTACACGCCTGAATCACAGGACAATGTACACACCCAAGACAGACTTAATTACACTCCTGATTCACACACTTAATGTACACACCTGACTTACACACTTAATTACACACCTGACACACACTTGATGTACACACCTGACTCACAGACTTAATTACACTCCTGATTCACACACTTGATGTACACACCTGACTCACACACTTAATATACACCTGACTCACAGACTTAATTACACTCCTGATTCACACACTTAATGTACACACCTGACTTACACACTTAATTACACACCTGACACACACTTGATGTACACACCTGACTCACAGAATTAATATACACCTGACTCACAGACTTAATTACACTCCTGATTCACACACTTGATGTACACACCTGACTCACACACTTAATGTACACACCTGACTCACACACTTAATGTACACGCCTGATTCACACACACTTAATGTACACACCTGACTCACACACTTAATGTACACGCTTGATTCACACACACTTAATGTACACACCTGACTCACAGACTTAATTACACGCCTGACTCACACACTTAATGTACACACCTGATCCAGACACTTAATGTACACACCTGACTCACACACTTAATGTACACGCCTGATGCACACACACTTAATGTACACGCCTGATTCACACACACTTAATGCACACACCTGACTCACACACTTAATGTACACGCTTGATTCACACACACTTAATGTACACACCTGACTCACAGACTTAATTACACGCCTGACTCACACACTTAATGTACACACCTGATCCAGACACTTAATGTACACACCTGACTCACACACTTAATGTACACGCCTGATGCACACACACTTAATGTACACACCTGACTCACACACTTAATGTACACGCCTGATTCCCACACACTTAATGTACACACCTGACTCAGACACTTAATGTACACACCTGACTCACACACTTAATGTACACACCTGACTCACACACCTAATGTACACACCTGATTCACACACTTAAGGTACACACCTGACTCACAGAATTAATTACACGCCTGACTCACACACTTAATGTACACACCTGACTCACACACTTAATGTACACGCCTGATTCACACACACTTAATGTACACACCTGACTCACACACTTAATGTACACACCTGACTCACACACTTAATGTACACGCTTGATTCACACACACTTAATGTACACACCTGACTCACACACTTAATGTACACACCTGACTCACACACTTAATGTACACACCTGACTCACACACTTAATGTACACACCTGACTCACACACTTAATGTACACGCCTGATTCACACACACTTAATGTACACACCTGACTCACACACTTAATGTACACGCCTGATTCACACACACTTAATGTACACACCTGACTCACACACTTAATGTACACGCCTGATTCACACACACTTAATGTACACACCTGACTCACACACTTAATGTACACACCTGACTCACACACTTAATGTACACACCTGACTCACACACTTAATGTACACACCTGACTCACACACTTAATGTACACGCCTGATTCACACACACTTAATGTACACACCTGACTAACACACTTAATGTACACGCTTGATTCACACACACTTAATGTACACACCTGACTCACAGACTTAATTACACGCCTGACTCACACACGTTAAGTACACACCTGATTCAGACACTTAATGTACACACCTGACTCACACACTTAATGTACACGCCTGATGCACAACACTTAATGTACACACCTGACTCACACACTTAATGTACACGCCTGATTCCCATACACTTAATGTACACACCTGACTCAGACACTTAATGTACACACCTGACTCACACACTTAATGTACACACCTGAGCCTGACTCACAGACTTAATTTACACATGGTCCTTTAGACAGATCTATCGTAATGTTATCTCTTAAAGTATTCATTCAAGCCATGGATGAAATAATGCAATGGATACTGGCGAAATTGTGGTCCACTTCTCTTAACAAAGGTAAATGACATGCGCCATTGATGTCACAGCTTTTGTTTCCATTCTAACAACCGGAGAACATTAAACATTCAAAACATCATAATTACAGATACACTCACACACACACATTTTATTAAAACGCTGAAATTGTTTGAAGATTTTGTAAGAAAAAAAACTATGTAGTTAAAGCGCAATAAGTACTATATGAAGCAGATCCCAAAAATATATCTAATATATATCACAAAATTGCTGCAGTGATTGCTTATTGCTTATTAACGTTCCATCTTTGCGCCAGGCTCATCCTAAATCACCAGCCGCCATTGTGACAGCACTCTACCCACACATCTTTTAAGGACATAAAGAATGATCCTAAATCACCAGCCGCCATTGTGACAGCACTCTACCCACACAACTTTTAAGGACATAAAGAATGATCCTAAATCACCAGCCGCCATTGTGACAGCACTCTACGCACACAACTTTTAAGGACATACATAACGATCCTAAATCACCAGCAACTATTATGACGGCACTCTACCCACACAACTATGAAGGACATACAGAGTGATCCTAAATCACCAGCCACTGTTGTGACTACCCTCTCCTTAACACTTAGAGTCTACAACAACTTGTGACTATTCGTTGTCCGTCTCTGAACTAATAAATACTTCATTATTTTTTAACAAATTACCATCATTTTAAATATGTATAGCCTTAATAATTATATGATACTATTCAATACTTTATTATTAGACTTATTGGTATTTTCTCACAGAAATGGAGTCATAATGTGTGTTTTCTTAAATTTTTCATATCAATTCCTTCAATTAGGGAAAGAAATATAGTTTTAACACATACAGAATAAAAATTGTATCTGATCAAAGTATCTTCTTTGTTTTATTAGAAAAATCCCAAGAATATGCAAGAGGAAATTTGAAAAAGGTTAGACATCATGACTTACTAGGGTGATTCCATTTTTTTTTTTTTTGCAATTTAATATTGCATTACATGTATTGTTAATTTTTTTTCCTTTTATATTCCTATACTTTCATGCCAAATTTTATCGAGACTGAACTTTATAGTACCTTCTTTAATGACATGAATTATTTTAATATAAATATTAAATGGTGAAGTAATGAATAATGATAACTTGGGCGATGAAGTGGTTGAAATTCCCAATTTAATGTTATGCACTGGCAATTTAGTTACTGAAATCTATGGAACTAATTTGAAAATAAGTGCAATTAAGGACACCATGTCCCACAGGGCAATTTTGTGTCCCAAAAATGATGACGTCGAGAAGTTGAATGGAGAAATTATGGACGTGCTGGAGGGAGAATACGTGACCTACTTAAGTGATGATTGTATTTTAACAGATGATGATAAGGTAATGAATAATTTTCCTGTTGAACTGATGCACATTAGGAAGGTGGCATAAATCAGCACCTAATTTACCCAATTAAATTGCTTAGGAAAGGGGTTTCACATTACACCTAGATTTCCCGGGCAACGCCGGGCTTAATATCTAGTACACTCATACCTCGCTATACGGCCGCTCGTTATACGGCATTTCGCTATAACGGCCTTCATCATTTATGGCACGTTTTCGATATACGGCCTAAAATGTTTCGCTATAACGGCCAAAAAAAAACCACTTTTGTTCAGAAGTGAAAAAATTTTGATTATTTTGTATAATGCACCAGGGCATCCTACCTAATTTATCCGAACTATCTGAAGATGTCCGAAAAATACAACAGCACTGATCCAACCAATGGAAAAGGGCGTAATAGTCACTTTTAAGGCACATTACCTACACCGAACTTTCCGTAAACTCAGCATAAGGGAAACCGATGGTGAATCTTCAATTTTGGAAAAACTATAACATCAAGGAAACTGTTGACAGCATCAGTGAATGATGGGAGGAATTAAAATTGACAACAATGAACCATGGATGGAAAAAAATATGGCCAGAATGTGTAAAAAGAACTGTTGCAGACAGAAGCGTTCCTAGGGTGGGGGAGGGGGTCCAAATTCAGAAGCCCTCCCCGGCCTTAGCCTGAGGCCCCCCCCCCAAATTTTTTTTACATTAAATATAACGTACATTATCTTATGTCATGTTGTCGAATGTCAAAATGCAGGGGCCTCCAAAGAGGGGCCCTAAAACCCCTAAGTTCGGCACTGAATACAGAAGTTAATTTTATTCCTGAAATTAGGCAAAATATTTTGGAAGGTTTGAACGAACGTGATGTGCTTGCTCTACTTGAAGCTGATAGGGAACCTCCTCCTTGAAAACGATCCTGAAGTCAGACGTAGCGCACAATTTCTCGAGGAAATAACTCAACCATTAGCTGTTATAACTCATTGCAGAACGAAATAAACAAGAAGGCAAGATAAACAACGTTGGACAATTTTTGCAAGCCACGCCCATCCTTACCAGCGAAAAATGATGACGTCATTGATCTGCAGGTCTTCATTAAAAAAAATTAAACAGATTCATATTTTATGTAATATGACATGGTTTTTTTTTTGTTTATAGACTATTGTTGATTGTTGGAGTTTGTTATTATTTTATGTACAAATGTATGTAGCTTTAATTTAAATGAAATAAAAAGAGAAAATACATTTTGAATCAAAAACCATGTTACATATTTGAACAACTTGGAACCGATCTCATTGAATTTGTATGGATTTGTACTAGAATAATTGATTCATTATACGGCTTTTCGCTTAGCGGCCAAATTTCGTGGAACGTATCTAGGCCGTAAAGCGAGGTATGGGTGTATATATATATAACAGAACTCAGTGGAGTACACACTACAACAAATACTTTATTACACTATAATACAACTTAATACACTTCACTTCTCTTCTAACTACTTATATCTACCTAGGTCTACTGTCAGCACTATACTCTACTACTATCTACTCTACTGCATATTCTCTACGCTACTCTAAGCCTACTGCCCTACGGCATGGTCTCTACTCTACTGCATTCTACATTCTATTCTCTACCGACTGCCAGCCTACTACAATTACCATAAATGTCTATTGAATTAGTTATTGACATCAGTTTATTGACATGTATCAATCACGTCAAGTGATGCGAATTTTCTTTTTAATCAACAACAAAGCCAAACATGTGTTTTTCTCGTACCGTAGTTTCCGAACTAATGACGTATATCAACCCCTGTTCCTCCCTTCCCTGTCATATTTTGCTATACTTCGCCTCACGTAAGTCTTATTTACTCTACCCACCACTATCGTACATACCCCCTCCACTTCCCATCCAATTAAAAATGCACACGTCATTTATATCTCATATGTGCCTTTTCCTTCATAAAATAATAGTATAGCCGAAAAGTACTCGCTCCCTAATTATTAATGCGTTATATATATATATATATATATATATATATATATATATATATATATATATATATATATATTCACCCTTTCCCAACCCAGTTACATTTTTAACAGCAGTTTCTCCCCACACATATGGCTTACCCAACCACCGTACCCCCCTCTGTCCCAAAACAAGTTTACACAAGTTACATGGCACCTGTCAATCAAACTTCTGCAGATGTTCACATGTATTCAAGGTCATAAATTATAATTAAGAAATGGCAATCATATTTCTCAAGGTCATATTGCTGCTATGATTTTATGTAAATGTCACAGTTTCTGTGTTCGGGTATTTTTTCTTGCTTTTTTTTTTAATCGTGTCTGATCTGGTTATAGAATTGGGTTATTTACTGATTTTTTATTTTTTCTGCAACTCTGAAATACTAGCATTTGGGTAAAATTTAACGCATTTAGGTGTTTGTGTTAAAAAATGTAATCGCATATTTTTAACGCATTAATTACGCTTTAATTGCAGTAAATAAACAGCCCTATATAAATTATTAAATTTAACTCAGTGTCACAATAATTCTGTAAAATACAACCACTGTCTCGTGTACAGATGTGTGCATCAGCCTAGTCTAGACACTGATTACAGTGTCATGTATATTATAACTATTAGAGTAGCTGTTGCAGACGTGACCAGCAAGATGTTGTATTATCAAACTGCGAAAAAAAAATTATGTGCAAAAAAATGATGATAAAAAATTTCTAGCATCTCGTTATTTTGATCTAATTATAACTGGGTTCATTATACACTTGTTGTTTTTTTACCTTCAATAATACACTATAGTACCTCCATCAATACACTATATTATATAATGTAAACTAGTAAATGAAACTTTTCTCTTGTTACATCGACCGGGAAGGGAGCAAGAGGTTTACTTGTCTTCATTTTATATTACAATACAAGTGTGTGCGAATTGCGACAGAGGTGGGGT
>JAGDYQ010000013.1:7018059-7042983 GCA_021962125.1 Bulinus truncatus | reverse complement strand
AGTCGCGAGCTACAAGTGAGACGCGAGCTTCCAGTGAGTCGCGAGCTACCAGTGAGACGCGAGCTACCAGTGAGTCGCGAGCTACCAGTGAGACGCGAGCTACCCGTGAGTCGCGAGCTACCAGTGAGACGCGAGCTAGGAGTGAGTCGCGAGCTACCAGTGAGACGCGAGCTACCAGTGAGACGCGAGCTACCAGTGAGTCGCAAACCACACTTCGAGACCCGCTGCTATAGAAAGTTGAGCAACCTGACTGCCCGGTAAATGTTAAATGCCTCACATTACATGTCCAACAAATGTTAAATGCCTCACATTACATGTCCAACAAATGATAAATGCCTCACATTACATGTCCAACAAATGTTAAATGCCTCACATTACATGTACAACAAATGTAAATGCCTCACATTACATGTACAACAAATGTTAAATGCCTCACATTACATGTCCAACAAATGTTAAATGCCTCACATTACATGTACAACAAATGTTAAATGCCTCACATTACATGTCCAACAAATGATAAATGCCTCACATTACATGTCCAACAAATGTTAAATGCCTCACATTACATGTACAACAAATGTAAATGCCTCACATTACATGTACAACAAATGTTAAATGCCTCACATTACATGTCCAACAAATGTTAAATGCCTCACATTACATGTACAACAAATGTTAAATGCCTCACATTACATGTACAACAAATGTTAAATGCCTCACATTACATGTACAACAAATGTTAAATGCCTCACATTACATGTACAACACATCTATTGATTCTAAAAAAAATATTGTATTACTGCTGACAAGAGGTATAATGTTTTCTCTAAATAAATAAATACATTTAAATGTCTTACTGCTAGTGTTAAGATTTCAAATGTTAGAATCACGTTGTTGGTGGTGAGTGTTAAATACTTATAACAGCAACAGCAATATAAGACGATATTTCATTGTGACATTTTTTGTTTCAGTATATAAATAAGTTGAAGGGAAATGAAACAAATGAAACATTGTGTGATAAATGTTTTAGTTCCACTCATTAAATTACAAAATGATTGGTTGAAACAGCTTACTTTAAAGTAATATTTAAAAAAAAAAAAAATTGTCTTAATGTACGATGTAAGTCCCACCTGACTATCCATGGATTCTTAAAGAAAAAAAATATTTTACCTGTTTGAATGACTAAAATTATTAGATGACAAAACAGTGAATATAATAAGTATGAAATGGATGTTATCCTCTGAAACACCTAATGATCACATTTAATCTTGATAATAGCCGGACCAGCGGCGTAGCGTGGGTATCGGCCGCCCGATTTAATCTATACATTTTTGCCGCCCTCCCCTAAAAAGTAATAAAAAGTGCCGCCAGGTGCGAACCGCACCCACCGCACCCCCCTCCCCAGGTACGCCACTGAGCCGGACAGATTGATAGAAAACAAAATAGACCAAGAAATCTCCCAGAACAAGTTGAAATACTGAGAAAACCACTGACTTGCCGCAGTATGTCCTACACTTACAACTGTGTCGTAACTGTTGTCAAATGTACACAGAAGTTAAATCCGTACAACTGTGTCGTAACTGTTGTCAAATGTACACAGAAGTTAAATCCTTACAACTGTGCCGTAACTGTTGTCAAATGTACACAGAAGTTAAATCCGTACAACTGTGTCGTAACTGTTGTCAAATGTACACAGAAGTTAAATCCGTACAACTGTGTCGTAACTGTTGTCAAATGTACACAGAAGTTAAATCCGTACAACTGTGTCGTAACTGTTGTCAAATGTACACAGAAGTTAAATCCGTACAACTGTGTCGTAACTGTTGTCAAATGTACACAGAAGTTAAATCCTTACAACTGTGCCGTAACTGTTGTCAAATGTACACAGAAGTTAAATCCGTACAACTGTGTCGTAACTGTTGTCAAATGTACACAGAAGTTAAATCCGTACAACTGTGTCGTAACTGTTGTCAAATGTACACAGAAGTTAAATCCGTACAACTGTGTCGTAACTGTTGTCAAATGTACACAGAAGTTAAATCCGTACAACTGTGTCGTAACTGTTGTCAAATGTACACAGAAGTTAAATCCGTACAACTGTGTCGTAACTGTTGTCAAATGTACACAGAAGTTAAATCCTTACAACTGTGTCGCAACTGTTGTCAAATGTACACAGAAGTTGAATCCGTACAACAATGTTTTAATTGAGGTCAAACGTACACAGAAGTTAAATCCGTACAACAATGTTTTAACTGAGGTCAAATGTACACAGAAGTAAAATCCGTACAACAATGTTTTAACTGAGGTCAAATGTACACAGAAGTAAAATCCGTACAACAATGTTGTAACTGTTGTCAAATGTACACAGAAGTTAAATCCGTACAAAAATGTTTTAATTGAGGTCAAACGTACACAGAAGTTAAATCCGTACAACAATGTTTTAACTGAGGTCAAATGTACACAGAAGTTAAATCCGTACAACAATGTTTTAACTGAGGTCAAATGTACACAGAAGTTAAATCCGTACAACTGTGTTGTAACTGTTGTCAGATGTACACATAAGTAAAATCCGTACAACAATGTTGTAACTGTCGTCAAATGTACACAGAAGTTAAATCCATACAACAATGTTTTAACTGAGGTCAAATGTTCACAAAAGTAAAATCTGTACAACAATGTTTTAACTGAGGTCAAATGTACACAGAAGTAAAATCCGTACAACAATGTTGTAACTGTCGTCAAATGTACACAGGAGTTAAATCCGTACAACAATGTTTTAACTGAGGTCAAATGTACACAGAAGTTAAATCCGTACAACAATGTTTTAAATGAGGTCAAATGTACACAGTGGTTAAGGAAATCTTCGTTACGAAAAACAAAAATAAACTCATTAAAAAATCTGGCTAATAAAGTGTGTTTTTCTCCGCGCCCTGAGCACGACATTAAGACATTAACTTCTCCGTGGGCTGATCATGACAGCCCACTGTTTTATTACATCACTGAGTCTCACACTGGTCACTGTAGACTCCACTCAATCAAACACACACACACACGGTCATACAACTATATACACACAACCAGGGCTCGATTTACAGCCGGGGATGCCGGGGATGTCCCTGGCACTGAGAACCGTCACCCCCGGCTCTGCTTTAGCAAATATATCCCTGCCGGGAATAAAACCATAGACATTTATCCCCGGCTCTGCACAATATTTTTTCCTCCCCGGCACTGGTTTTTTCTTAAATGGAGCACTGCACACAACCACATTCGCACAATTACACACACAAACACGGTCACAGCATGCACAGACATACACGGTCACAGCATGCACAGACTTACACGGTCACAGCATGCACAGACATACACGGTCACAGCATGCACAGACATACACGGTCACAGCATGCACAGACATACACGGTCACAGCATGCACAGACATACACGGTCACAGCATGCACAGACTTACACGGTCACAGCATGCACAGACATACACGGTCACAGCATGCACAGACATACACGGTCACAGCATGCACAGACATACACGGTCACAGCATGCACAGACATACACGGTCACAGCATGCACACACAAACACGGTCACAGCATGCACAGACATACACGGTCACAGCATGCACACACAAACACGGTCACAACATGCACAGACATACACGGTCACAGCATGCACACACAAACACGGTCACAGCATGCACAGACATACACGGTCACAGCATGCACAGACATACACGGTAACAGCATGCACAGACATACACGGTCACAGCATGCACAGACATACACGGTCACAGCATGCACAGACATACACGGTCACAGCATGCACAGACATACACGGTCACAGCATACACAGACATACACGGTCATAGCATACACAGACATACACGGTCACAGCATGCACAGACATACACGGTCACAGCATGCACAGACATACACGGTCACAGCATGCACAGACATACACAGACATACACAGACATACACAGACATACACAGCATGCACAGACATACACAGACATACACAGACATACACAGACATACACAGACATACACAACATGCACAGACATACACAGACATACACAGACATACACAGACATACACCCGCTCAGAGGAGGACTAAAGTCGAATAATGACCCGGGAGAAGATGTAAATATTGGGCTCTTAAAATAAATGGAGACTTCATAAATAAACAAATAAATAAAGAAATCATTCACCCATTCTTTCGTTTTTTTAGTGATGTCACAACAAAGAGATTTTAAGTAAATTTAGAAATGACGTAACAAATCAAACATTGGGCCCCCCCACTAAATTCAATGACCATGTACTATTGGGGGCTCTCACTAAACGCAATGACCCATGTACTATTGGGGGCTCCCCACTAAACGCAATGACCCATGTACTATTGGGGGCTCCCCACTAAACTCAATGACCCATGTACTATTGGGGGCCCCACTAAACTCAATGACCCATGTACTATTGGGGGCTCCCCACTAGACTCAATGACCCATGTACTATTGGGGTGTTTCTCAAACTGTGGGTCAGGGGCGAATTTCAGGTGGGACGTGACCAAATTTCAATTTATATTTAAAGATCTAGAATCGATAAATGCATATTTCCAAACTCTAATTCCCCCATTTGTTACAAAACTAAAAGATTTGTTAATCTACTAAATTATAAAAGTTTAAACTATAAACACAATATTATCTTAGTTTTTCTTTTCAGATTGGTCACGATACTTGCGTGTGTATTTGATAAGAACCGATTTCATGTCAGTTATTTTATAAAAATAACAATCTAACTTTGAATAAAAAAAAACCACAACATTAGAAATCATCTAAAATAAATCTAGCCTCTATTTTTCTAAATCTTTCTGTTTAATGCTCGAAATTCTCTGCTAAAAGTAAATTGAAAGTAAGCACTATTTATTGTTTTCTACAAGTTGTTGAGATATTTTGTCCAGAAAACTCATATGTATATATATATATATATATATATATATATATATATATACAGGCCCGTAGCCAGGAATATTGGATTGGGGGGGCCGAAGACATTTTCGGGGGGCGAAGAAATTTATTTTCGGCGGGGGGGGGGGCGAAGAAATGATCGGGGCGGATGTAGACAACTTTGACGAGGGGGGGGGGGCAAGACATTGAACCCCGGGGGGGGAGGGCAAAACTATTTTCATTGTTGAAAATTGGTCTTAGAACAAAAAATATTTCGATAATTTAATGATGTATTACCTAAACTTGCGATAACTGGGGGGGGCATGGGCCCCCCGGCCCCTCCCCCTAAATCCGCCCCAGGTGGGGTAGAAGAAATGTTCGGGGGGGGGCGAAATCTTGCGAATTGAGAGGAGGGGTTTGGGGAGGGGATCTCAGTGAGTCCCCTCCCCAAGAAATTTTTTGCAGTTCCATATCTGGAATGGTGCATTTTAGTACCGATTGTTTAGCTATTGATTAGAAATATATAATTTTAACTACGTTTTAATAATGCATGGCATGTTGCAGTTTTGTTAAAAATAATTTAAACAGTAAAGAGTTTTAATGATAAAAATTTATTGAGGCTGAGCAATTTCTGATTCCTGTTATACATATATTGACCAATAGTTCTGCTACACAATTGTTACATAATAGATACCTGATTTATATTATTATACTGTTTGTTTAACGTACAACCCGGGAAGAACGACAAAGATGCATGAATGAATAAAGCTTAGCTATTTGTGTGATATTTCTTATAAAATATTGCAAAGAACAGATCTATCAACAAAAACAGTCGCAATTATTCAATTTAAAATAAAATTAATTCTGCTAAAAAGTAAATTTGCAAATTAAATAACATCACTAAGAAATCACGGAGTTTGTACTTTATTATTTTACTATACATATGCATAAAAATGAAGTCAGAAGCCGATGTTATTTTATTAACTTATCTAAGTTGCTAGTTGTCCTCAGAAGATATCAATATATAAAACTATTACAAGGTTGCGAACAGGCCCCCCCCCACATAAAAAAGAAGAAAAAGAGGAAAAAATAAAGAAAAAGTAAAGGTGCCCCCTTGCTGGGTATTGGTGCCTCCCTGCTTACTTTGACCTGGCTACGGGCCTGGGTTTAGCACTGAATTTACCTAAAAATCCTTCAGCATTCAGATTGTCTGTTAAATCTTTTTCAAATGCAAGCCAGGAAAAGATTGCTTAGACGCTTTTGTAACATTTATCTGCGATATGGGGTGAGCATTCGTGTGAGGGTTGAGAAACTGCTCTCACACACGGCTATTGAAGCACCAAATGTCAATGCTGCCCAAAATACCCAGAAGTGAACTTCAATAAGATTCAATCTTTTATGCCCAAAAATTAGATAAGCTATATATGTAAGTATATATAAATAGCCTGAATGATTGCCAAAATATAAACTTTTAAGTTTTTATTATTATTGATTTATTAAACAAAATGATTGATGTTTTATAGCCGTTATTATTAAAATTGTGTGAAACAACTCAAATCATGCACGGGGGGGGGGGGGGGCTCAGGTCATGCACGGGGGGGGGGCTCAGCCCCCCTAGCCTCCCTCTGGCTACGGGCCTGTATATATATATATATATATATATATAAATATATATATATATATCTAAATTGTAAAATTGATTTATAACAAAATTGATTGATATATATTAATAAAATGATATGAGAGAGAGAGAGAGAGAGAGAGAGAGAGAGAGAGAGAGAGAGAGAGAGAGATAGAGAAATTAGTTGTCTCCGCGAATGATAGTATTGTGAAAATTATTGGATAACGATACTTCTTTCATGATAGCATAAAAATATATTACGGTAAACAATTGAGATATTAAAAATTATGTCTCTCCATCCTCTTGATTTTATCATACCATAGTTGTTTTTACATCAATTTTTGGAATCCCTTGATGTCTGAACAATTGTATTCCCAACTAGAACCCAGCCGATTGTTACATCACTCTCCCAACTAGAACCCAGCCGATTGTTACATCTCTCTCCCAACTAGAACCCAGCCGATTGTTACATCTCTCTCCCAACTAGAACCCAGCCGATTGTTACATCTCTCTCCCAACTAGAACCCAGCCGATTGTTACATCTCTCTCCCAAGTAAGTTTGGCGTTATTTTATTTTTCTCCTTCACCTGCTCCCTAAAACTGCTCACTGCTCTCATCGTGTTAAAAACTGGCGTGAGTCGAGAAATTGTGTTACTGTCTCATGTCTGGATGTCAGCGATGTAAATCATTTTAAGGGGCACACAAGATTTTCTCTCATTAGTCGTGAATTTTTCATCCTTAGGGCATGGTGGGGGGGGGGGGTGTTAGGTGTGGGTAGGGGAGTGATAAAGTTATGTTGAAACTTGGTTCACTATCGATCTAGGTCAAGTAGAGCAATAAATGGGGTTCAGCAGCATCGTATACCACAGCAGTTAAAAAAAAAAGTGCACATTTTTATAGACAAGATCTTCATTTTTATAAACACCAGCAACTTCCTGACTTGGGAGTAAACTAACATTAAAATAATGCATTGTTTCAAATTTTATGTTTAAGAGCAACCATGAAATCAGTTTTTTTTAAAATTAAATACGCATGAACTCGTGTTCATTATTAGGAATCTAAAAAAATATTGATATCATTAAATGGGTCAACAATATCATAAAATAAAGTAATAGTATTCATGTGTAGTACAAGCAGAGGCGATCTATTGAATAGACCAGTTAGCAGAGATGGGGTACTGGAACTCGTACTAGCATGATCAGTACTTCAAAAATCCCTGCAAATTAGACGGATGCCTTTGACACCAGCCCATCCGCTAAAGGGGCCTGTTGAGAAATTTTTTTTCGGCCACAACTAGATTATTAGGCATTATTTTTCGAGATTTCACTGTTCTATCATTACCTTATTCTAAAGCCAGCCCATAGTAAATTATTTTTTTTTCTTGTCTTGTTTTGGGGTTAACTAGCTTTATTTAAATGAGTTTATTATAATAATTATTATTTGTATTTAGTTAACATTTCAATCTTTTATTATGAGCCATGCAGGATATTTAAATTTAAATATACACTTCTTTGACAAGAAAAAAAGAGCGTTAAGGGGAAGTGAAACCACAATTGCTACGACTAACTTCGTGGATTGTAGTCTCCCTTATTAAAATAATTTACAGATCACCAGAAGATCATTGTTTTTTAGAGCATTTTCAAAAAAAAAATGCTCTATTGTCCCCGTTTTGTCTGTCTGTCTGTCTGTCTGTCCGTCCGTCATCACCATAGATCTCAACAACCATAAGTCCTAGACCCATGATGTATATATCATTTTGTAGGTCTTGGCCTGCCAAGAAATGACTTTTTTTTCATTTCGCGATCTGACCTCTTAGGGCCGTAAAAGGGGCCTTAGTACCGTTTTTTACTATATAAGCTATATTAATAAAGGAGCGCTATATCTCAGCAACTATAATTCCTAGACCCATGATGTATATATCATTTTGTAGGTCTTGGCCTGCCATGTGTACATCAAAAGTTCATTTCGCGATAGGACCTCTGAGGGCCGGGCTTCAGGGCTCCTAAGGGGCTTATATATTATATATACACCTTGTACGTTCAATAACCCGTTCATTTGGTGCGAAATACTGCAGCACGTAGTTTCACCAAGATTTATTAAGAAACTCATCAAATGAAATAGTAAGCTTGTGTTCTGAGTTTAATTGAAAGTATCAGAGCTATGCAACAATTGACGGAGTTTTCGGACGATTAAATGACTATAATTTAGAATGTTTTCAATTATGAGTCCTATTTCAGTAACCACAAACCATTTGTAGTTAGATTTAAGAGACAATAATTTTTTTTTCAAATATAAAGAAACGTCTTTATAATTTTTTTTTACAGATATATGCATTACACAATTGAATTTATAAACATTTCCAAAATTTACAAATATTTACTGAAAGCTAACAAACGTACTGATACATAACACGAAAATGCGCTAACACGTCCTGTGTCCAGAATGGAACAAGCTTAATTGCTTGTTTTTATATATGGACCGAGATTTACATCTGCGGCATTGACATAATCTTTTTGTACCTAGGGCCGGCAACAACGTAAGAACGGCTCGGAGTCAGGCCCGTAGCCAGGTCAAAGTAAGCAGGGGGGGGCACCAATACCCAGCAAGGGGGTACTTTCTCATTTTAATTACTTTTTCTTTATTTTTTTCCTCTTTTTCTTTTTTTTAAGCGGGGGGGGGGGCGGCACTCCACACCTAGCGGGGGGGGGCAAGGCCCCCTCCCAGTGCCCCCCCCCTTGGCTACGGGGCTGCTCGGAGTACAACCATACAGCAGCGGTTCTCAAACTTTTTTCTCGACGGAACCCCAAGGGGTACGAAAGTATGTCCGCGGGTATCCATCATGCGTAAGTCCTCGAATAAATGTACGCATTGTCATAATGGAATGTGCTCACCGTTCTAGTGCGATACTTGGGCACTTGGTGATGGATCACGTGGTTTGGTGATGGGTCACGTGGTTTGGTGATGGGTCACGTGGTTTGGTGATGGGTCAAGTGGTTTGGTGATGGGTCACTCAGCAAACTGGCGACCTTCTTCCAGACTCTCGGTTGTTTAAACAAAAATATATTTCGCTGTGTACCCCTGTACAGGCTTGCGGAGCCGCTAAATTTTTTTCAGGCTCCGGCTCCGGCTCCCACAAATTTGACGGCACCGGCTCCAGCTCCCTATTAAGATAGTATCACACGAGACAAAAATTTTTGTAATTGCGCCACGCAAACATGCCGCTGATAAAAAGTTATGCAAATTTCGTCGCGTTCACCCCATAGCAGGCCCGTAGCGTGCGGGGGGGCAGGGGGCCGGGGCCCCTCTGCGTTTTGTCTGGCCCCCTCTGCTTATTTGTTCTACTTAGTAAAATGTATTACCTGCCCCCCCCCCCCTGCTATTGCCTGGCCTCTGCTGTAGAATGCCTGGCCCCTGCTGTAGAATTTTCACGCCCCATAGTCAGGAACTTGAAAAATATACGCATGTCGGTTTTACTAAAAACAAACCATTTCAGTGCATCCAGAATCATATCATTATTTTCGACCGAGGTTTCACTAGTCGCCATTTTCATTACTAATAAAAAGTTATTTCAATGATCAAATTAGCAAATAGTAAAATGATACATTATTTGAAATATTTTAAAGACTTCAGTATTTATATTTATTATTTATAAATTCGAAGTGACTATTCGGACACAGTACCAATAAACTCCGATTTTTATTCGGACCCGGTCCCAATAAAGTCTGATTGTTATTCGGACCCGTGGCAAATATGCACTTAGCTATACATAAACTTTATTATTGTTTTTTTATAATTGTTTGAACAGTATGATTTAATCGTTACTCAGTGTCTAGGGTTCCACTAAGCGGACTCCGTATTATTATTTTTTCGGGTTCGAATAACAATCGGATTTTATTGGGACCCGGGTCCGTATAGCCACAGCCTTATAAATTTATCTACTCTATTTCAGATATTCTGTTTATAATAAAATTGTTAAATACAGAATGCGACCATTTTGTTTTTAGTCTATTACAAATTCGCGGCAGCCCCGTAGCGTGAAAATTCTACAGCAGGGGCCAGGCATTCTACAACAGGGGCCAGGCAATAGCTGGGGGGGGGGCAGGTAATACATTTTATTAAGTAGAGCAAATAAGCAGAGGGGGGCCAGACAAAACGCAAGGGGCTAAGCCCCCCTGGCCCCCACACACACTACGGGCCTTATTCGCGGTCAAATAATAATACGAAATGACGCGTTCTATTTGTCGTCTTAGTAAAAATTTATTTTAAATGATTGATACAATTATTCTATGAAATAAAACTGTTTTAACTTTATATATAACAAAATAACATGCCATTAAAAAAATTTCAGAGGGTAAACAAGATTTAAAACGAACACAAAACGATTCCCCGTTAAAGATTTCTTGTGGTGATGTGCACGCTATCATTTTAACGCTGTTACTGTTGTGGCGTTCGTAAAAATAACAACATTTCAAATTGTAGGAGGCAAACAATAAAAAAAATTTGGAATTTTAAGTTAAAAAAAATATTCTGCTGTAAAAAAAAACATTTGGGAGCCGTGGAGCCGCCAGATTTTTTCGGCTCCGGCTCCAGCAAAAAGTAGCGGCTCCCGGCTCCTCGGCTCCGGCTCCGCAAGCCTGCCCATGTACACCATTCCACTTCCCCTGTATACCATTCCAGTACCCCTAGCGGTATGCCTACCACCGGTTGCGAACCGAGGACATACAGCAAATAAACCAGCTATTACGAAAAATGGAAACCACTGAATCCATTCTTAAAACGTGAACAGTCTCAATGTTTTGATTAGAAAAATTTCGTCTCACATTTATACAGTTGTCTGGGAATAAAAACTTTTCTTTACTCAATTTGAATTAAATGTTTGGATTATGTCAATGGATATTTTTTTTTTAAATTAGGTGAATTGAAATTTAATTTGAAAAAAAAATAAATAAATGAAATACATTTTTTAACCAGGTTAATATTATGATAGACTAATTAATACATTTCTGGTTAAAAAAATTTCTTCAAGTTTCCTCCTGGAATCGAATTTAAAAAAAAATTCATTAGGTATTTTTTTATATACATCAAGGACTTTAGAAAACATGTTAAATATTATAGAGAATATATATATATATATATATATATATATATATATATATGAACAATGAGTTTGAATATAACACATCCATCGCTCATAGATAGTAATGGAAATAAGACAAGGGCCCCATTAGACTCGAGGCCCCCTCAAGTAATGAGCCTGGGTCCGTCATCTTAGTTGCCTCTCACTAAATAAAAGGCGGTTACAGTGGTGTACATTCTAAGGACACTTATATTTCATTGGTAAATGTACTAAGTTGTTTGTTTATATAAAAAAAAGTCGAAAAAAAAAGCTACGACCTATCTTCGAAAAAACTCTAAAAATTTATACCAAATACTTCCACCAAATACTTCCACCAAATACTTCCACCAAATATTTCCACCAAATACTTCCACCAAATACTTCCACCAAATACTTCTACCAAATACTTCCACCAATTACTTCCACCAAAAACTTCCACCAAATACTTTCACAATACAGAGCAATGTATACCAAATACTTCCACCAAATACTTTCACAATACAGAGCAATGTATACCAAATACTTCACCAAATACTTTTACAATACAGAGCAACGTATACCAAATAGTTCCACCAAATACTTTCACAATACAGAGCAATGTAATAAACGGCATAAAATGAAATCAATAACACAAGACTAAAACAAATACACAAACACACAAATAACAAATCGGATGTTTATTTTCATTTCCTAAGTTCACACACAAACTAACATTCACAAACAATCACACACAAACGAACATACAGAAACACACACTCCCCCCCCCCCCATGTATCTTTTAACTCCCCATTATAACATTCTCGCCCCAAAAGAACTGAACTACCGAGTTATGCCAACTACCAGAACAACTCACTGATCCAGACCGCCAGGAGACCCAGCCAGCCAGTATAATTGCAACTGTTTAACAGAAGCAACAACTAAATAAATCTACGGGAATGTTATGGTTTCAACCCAGGTGCTGATAGCGTTACAGTGGCAAATGTTGAAGTAAAAAAACATTCTTCTCGCCTATGTACAAAAACAATGAATTGATTAACTGATATTAGTGATAATGTGATAACTCAATAATTCGGTTACATATGACGTTTAATTTTACCCAAAAAATTCATAGGGGATTCAAATATGTACAAGAGAATCGTCAATTGTGAAATAGGTTTTTTTAAAAAAAAATTCGATTCGTGTGCTACGGATGTTTTGTGTGAGTGTATGTTTGGTTTGTAAGAATAATTGCTTGTATAAGTTTTTGTGTATTGTATAATTATGTGTTTGTGTAATTGCTTGTTTGTGTGAGTTAGTCTTTGTAAGAGTTTGTGCACACATAAAAAAAAAAATCAAAATAAAAAAAAATTGTTTGATGGATTGACTTGAGTTAAATTTTTTGCAATAATTATGATGATTTGCGTAAAATGATTTATCATAGCCACTGTAAAAATACATCATTTTAGTACATAAACGGGTGAGGGGTGTGAGGTGGGAAAACACCGTTTGCACCCGAGTGGAAGATGGGTTAGACGGGGCTCTGACGATGACACCTTACACACACACATCAATCGTTACGTCATTTTATAGCAGATTACTCTACAAACGGGGCCCCCTGACATGTTTCTCGGGTTGCCTCTTGCGGCGGCCCTGTCAGAAGGTCCAACGTATCACTCACGTATTGACAAAATGTTACGCAATCAACGTACAAACATTAATATAATCATGAACGAATCAATGAAGGTCAATCAATGTCGATCAAAGTTAATTACTTGCGTTTTGTCTCGATCAATAATGTCTCCCCCTTTTATTAGGCTACATATAACGTGGATGGAATATATTCATATATTAAATCTGTATGTTTTTTTTTTAATTTTTAAACTTGTCTAGAAGTTGATTGAATGATCTGGCTGTCCTCGAGACACACATGTGCACCAGATTTGCCTTTCATCCATTTTATTTGTTTTGCAGACAATAAATCACACCGGGTTCACTTGTACTCAGTTAATTTAATGAGCGAAGTCGAGCGGTCTGACCTTTTACTGGACATGCATTGTCCTGAATGGATCACGTGGTAGTACCAAATGTACTCTGATTATTCGATATACCACGGGGACAAGATGTATTAGTTGTGTCAGTCGAAAGATGAATAAATCATATTTGATTCACTGAAAATAATAAGTTAATTCCCAAATGTCGTAACTGAAAGTCGTGAAACTGTAAATAATAAGAGAATCACCCCCCAAATGTCGTAACTGAAAGTCGTGAAACTGTAAATAATAAGAGAATCACCCCCCAAATGTCATAACTGAAAATCGTGAAACTGTAAATAATAAGAGAATCATCCCCTTCGCCGCCCCTCCCCCCCATGTCGTAACTGAAAGGCTTGAAGTGATGATTTATCCATCTTTTCCATTTCAATAAGACCCGCTTCCTATGAAGTAGATTCAGGTTTTCAAACTGACCTAACTCAATGTACTCAACTATTTAGACCCATGATCGATACACAGAATCTGTCACTACAAGGACAACTCAATCAATTAATCAGCAGGTTGTAATATGTTAAAAAATAGAGACATTAGGAGGGGGTATGTTTTTTGCATGAATAATTCTAGCAATCAACAGTCAAGACAGATTTTAAAGTTAGTTGGCATTGAATTTAATATTTTTACCTGTTCAATAACCAATCATTCATTGATTGGACCCAGTCTTGATAATTAAAATTGAATCATAAACTGTGAAGTTTCTGAAAGAAATTTATAAAAAATTGTTTTAAATTACTATAGTTTATTACTGATACAATTATTTAAACTATTGTAATACATTATACTCTGGTTGATTTTTGTTCAAAATGATCAACCGATTGTTATACATTTCTTTACCAAATATCTTCTTCTTAGTTCAACACATTGTCTAAGTTTGAGATGACAGTTGGTAAACATCTTTAATTCTCGAAAATCAGAACACTTGGAGTAAGGTAATAAAACCCAAACAGACTGTGATTACTGATTGTATTTACTTTCAAGTGACAGAAATTTAAATGTATATTCACAAATTCAGAATTCTAATGGATGCAGTTTGAGATGTACTTTTCACAATGGCATTAATCCCAAATGTCAAATAAAGGTTTGTGGGCAACTCTAAAACAAATCTTTGACACACTGTCAATTACATGGCACAGTAACATAGTTGGCAGTGGTCTAGTGAATAGAGTACTGGCTTCTGAAGCCGAAAGTCTAATGCTCGATTCTAAGCTTAAAAAATAAAACGGCGAGTTATTGTTACCTTTATCAATATTTATTTACATTGTGGAGATAAGACATAAGCTTGGAAACACTCTACTTTTTTTCCAAAGGGTTTGAATGCAAGTCTCAGCTTAGCTCCGAGGTATGGGCATTGAAAAAAATCATCACAGACAACAAAAAACATTCAGTTTCTAGCAAAAGCATCATGCCTATGTGTATAACTGTATATACAAGTATTTCAGTGTACATAAAAGTATATCAGTGTACACACAAGTATGTCAGTGTACATACAAGTATGTCAGTGTACATACAAGTATGTCAGTGTACATAAAAGTACGTTGTATGTTAATTAGCGATTGAAGAAGTACGAAAATAATGGTGAGATATACTGTCTAAACAAAGTATAAGCAAAGCTGACGTTAGGTTAAGCTTCGATAAACGATAGCTCCTACATCTATTACAACCATAGGTGGAAGTAGCAGGCTGGGGGGGGGGCGGGGATCTGGGCTACTGGAGACTACTAGCCAGCTAACATGATTATCTCATCTAATGACCGCTCACTTTGTGGAGAGAGAGAGGGACAGTCGGTTACAGGAGCCCTATACTGACCGGGTTACGTTGTGCTGTCCACTTAGATGAGGCCAGGTTACGTCAGCTAACGGTGGATATATCTGTGCCAAACTGTTGATGGCTAAATGAACTAGAACCGGTCGCTTTGAAACTATACCCAGAGTGAACTCCTGTGTCAGTTCAAAGCATTGTCTGTCGTTATGGCTGCAGTGGCCAATTCCCCAGTTCTTGGGGCTTCACACACCAAAAACCCTCCGATAATCACCATTAAGGGTTTAAAAAATAACATCGTCAATTTATTTTATTGCTATTTTAAACACTGTCTATTTATTAAACACTGTCTATTTATTAAACACTGTCTATTTATTAAACACTGTCTATTTATTAAACACAGTCTATTTGTCATAAAAACAAACTAATCCGGCAACACTATAAATATTATTTTACTACCTATCATCTACACCAGGGCTTCTTAAACTTTTGTAATTCACGACCCCATTTATGATTGCGAGCTTCTTGACGACCCCATACAAATATAAAAGAAAAATAAATTAATATTTTACAAGTTAAAAAACATTTTCTGTTAAATTGTATTTTTATCTCTCGCGACCCCAGAATTTTGCTACGCGACCCCAAATGGGGTCGCGACCCATAGTTTAAGAAGCCCTGATCTACACTTATAAAGATAATTGCTGTTTCTTTTTTTTTTTATAGTCCCAAATTTTGAACTCTTTTTTTTTATTAATTATTTAAAGGGAATTTTAAAAATGGGATCTATTAAGCGATTAACAACGGATAAAACACTAAAACGATTTTTTAATGTTGATAGTGAAGTGTAGTTAAAAAAAAAGTTCTAATTGGTTTTTAATGATGTTTGTTGTTTTTTTAAACCAGATATAATTGAATCGTCTTCTGCACCACTTGGCAATAATGACAACATAAGTGGCACGGATCTGTGTCAGAGTTCTACCTTCACCCAGCTGCACGATGTCATGTTGGGGCACACGAAGATCATTGAAAGGGATAAATTCCATAAAAAAAGATACATCATTAATTAGACCCGGTCAAGGGTCATTGAGAAACCGGAAGTAGTTCTATACCCAGAGGAGTTCATCATAAGCCGGCCTACTGAAATACTTCATCGTCTCCCCCCCCCCTTCCCTTTCTCCGGACAAATTCTGAACATTCTGTTCAGAGGCTTTGGCTATTATGATGAATCAATAGATCTCGGACAATGCAAAAGGGCGGGGTTAGCTGGGCAGTCGGTAGAGTTTCCCCAGTAAGTAGCCTGTGGGCAACACCTGAGCCGGAGGGTAATTAGCAATGGCTGTAGGACATTCAATGATGGAAAGAAAGGGAAAAAAAACAGCAACAATAACAACAGAAAACGAGATAGAAGTCTTGTCAGACTTTTCAGTTGTCTGTTAGATATATGAAGGGAGGTAACAACTTGACGGATGTTTTTAAAGAGAAGAGTTAACGGTGCTGTCATGTATAACTTTTTTTCTTTCATGCTGTGTTGTCATATTTATCAGTTCATCTTGTTCTTATCATGCACACACATTTGACAGATCCCTAGCCCGACTCTGGTCAATACAAATAAATGTGTACAACTGACCACTTATCTTTCAAAATGTTATGTGCGTGATTATGATTTCACAGGAGTATCAAAGTCTGTGACACAGGGGTGTCATAGTCTATTGGTAGTCTATCTTTGAATAGTACAAGTACCACCCCTCCCCAACTTTCTTTATGGTCAATTTTAGATCAATTTGTCCACAGTTCAGGTCAATTTTAGATCGATTTGTCCACAGTTTAGGGCAATTTTTAGGCAATCACTAATGAAGAATTAATTTCAAGACGCACACAATAGAAAACCTAAACCATAATAGCCC
Organism: Bulinus truncatus; assembly: GCA_021962125.1. NCBI lineage: Eukaryota > Metazoa > Mollusca > Gastropoda > Planorbidae > Bulinus > Bulinus truncatus. Next base: position 7,025,605 of record JAGDYQ010000013.1, on the reverse strand, counting down.
CATTTTTTATATATACTAGTCTGCTAGCTTGTGTTTAACTTTTCAACCAGAAATGTTGTGTAAACGGCTACTAAGCATACATTGCATCAAAGCTTCTATACAAGAATCATGTCTGTTGTTGAACAAAGTGTTATTTTTTAACTGCTATGTATCAATACAGATGGAATAATCGATACAAATCATCGCTGCTAAAGTATGATGATATCTGTACAAGAAATCAAAACTACTATGAAGTTAGAACATATTTTAAACTAGTCAACAAAGAGCTAAATTTGGAATGTAAATAATCTACTGGGATCAAAGAATTTCTAGGGACACGTTGAATCCCGCTATTTCGGGAGAGAAACCTTATAAGTGAGTGAACAAATGAACTATGAATAAATTACACCACGAATGTCCAATAGGATTGTAGAAAAGTGTCAAAAATGAATAATTTTTTTCTATGGCTGTACCTTTATTTTTAAGTGTAGTATTTATGACAATATTTATATTTGTTGAATTTTTCCGACCAGCCAAGTTTTGAACGTGTTCATGTTATTGATATCCCCCGATATTCTGTAAACATCCTGATGTGTAAGGACCCACTTTGAAGGAAAAACTACGATGAAAGGAAAGGCAATAAAAGCGTCATTAGTTATATATATATATATATATATATATATATATATATATATATATATATATATATATATATATATATATATATATATATTAGAGCTGCTGTTCGATTAAAAAAATTGATAGCAATTAACGCATGATTAAAATTTTTATCGCAAATTAACGCACATTTTAATCGGCACAATATAATACATTTGTTTGTACTCAAACTAGTCGCACATATCCCCCTCCACTTCCCATCGAATGCATCCCATATGTGCCTTTCCTTCATAAAACATAATATAGCAAGAAAGTATTTGCTCCCTTGTTGTTAACGCGGGTTTTTTTTATAACCCCCCCTTGCCCATCCCAGTTTCATTTTAGACACAGCTGCAGAAAGATGACGTCACTTACCAACCACAAGTTACATTGTTTCAAAGCCATGACACTTGTCAATCAAACTATAACACGTGCAGATGTTCACTAATTGTATCATTCAGGGTCATAAGTTTGAGATAAGAAATGGCAATCCTATTGTTTCAAGGTCATATCGCTGCAATGATTTTATGCAAACGTGACAAACGGGGTCTTTTTTTTCTTGTTTATTTTTTAAATCTCGTCTGATCTGGTTATAGAATTGGGTTATTTACTGATTTTTTAATTTTTTTCTGCAACTCTGAAATAAACTGCTTTTGGGTAAAATTTAACGCATTTAGGTGTTTGTGTTAAAAAATGTAATCGCATTTTTTAACGCATTAATTACGCTTTAATTGCAGTAAATCAACAGCCATATATAAAATTTAACTCAGTATCACAATCATTATGAAAAATACAACCACTGTCTCGGGTACAGATGTATTATTAGTTCAGCTGTTGCAGACGAGCAAGATAATATACTATCAAAATACGATACAAAATTATGCGCAAAAAAATTATACACAATTTCTAGATTCTAGTTATTTTGATCTAATCATAAACGGTTTCATTATACCTTTAACAATACACTATAGTACCTCCACCAATACACTACAGTATATAATGTTAACTAGTGAATGAAAGTTTTCTCTTTTTACACTGACAGGGAAGGGAACAGGAGGTTTACTTGTCGAAGGGCTAAATAACCAAAACATCTTCATCATATATTACAGGTGGGGCTTCAGTCGACATACCTGGGGGGTGAGGGTTAGGGTGATAACTATTTTCATTTTTTTTCGTAATGAAACTGAAACCCCTCACATTCGAGGAACAATTGTATGTAGATGACAGTAGCAACATTATTATTTTTTTTAAATTGAAAAAAGTTCCCCCACCTTTTCATTTTTGTTTTCACATAACGCGCAGTTTGACTATCGGTTTCAATTTCACACTGAATTTTTACATGACTTACTAAACTGCTTTCAAGCACATTCCAGTCAGTTAATTCCATTTGTTTATAAGCAAGGCATCTACCCTCATCTTCTAAACAGAATAGGGATCCGAGAATTCCATCTGTTGAAAAGCTAATCAATCTCACAAGGATGCCCACAAAACGTCAAATTCTTGGAAACTTCACTTTTCTGTTCAATAGCCAGAAACGGCGACTGGATCGAATAAAAATTATAATAACGGATATAGAATTGCTCTTAAGGGAATTTCTAGACTTTCCACTATTATCCAGCGCACTAATCAGAAAGACTCAATTGTCTGCTTGATTTATATGACAAAAACAAAAAGAAACCGTCTGATAAATATACTACACCACTTTCTAAGTTATTTGATTTCACCAACGTTAATGGAAAATGGAAAAGGAGGATAAAGAGCTCTACCAGAGGCAAGTTAAGAGTGGAGGAAAGATTGGTTATTCAATGGTCAAACAAGCCCCTTTAGAATCAATCCACCCAAGAAAACGAATCCGACTATCAAAAACTCAATCTCAAGCCAGCTCTTCTCAATCACAACCTACAAAAACACATACAACTGTCTCACAACCTACACAAACACATACAACTGTCTCACAACCTACACAAACACATACAACTGTTTCAGAATTTTCGGATTCTGAAACCCCTGCTTCTTCACCCGACTCGACAACTTCCACGTCATTTTCTCCTGAATGCAAACCAAAATACCAAAGAGCAAGCACTACAACAGCGGGTTTGCTAGGACTGAAAAACAACATTTCTACACATAAAGCATATGACGTTCTTGCAACCATTGCTGAACAGGGTCATGATGAGCCGGTTCCAAGTCAGGTGGGTGTTTGGAAACGAGTAATCTCTGAAGGACGGAAAATGAAAACTAAAATTGTTCAAAAACTTCAAAGCAAAGATTGTCTCCAGTTTGATGGTAAAAGAGTGCAAGGGGAAGAGTATCAAGTAGTTCTGCTGAAAATATGACAACCGAAATGAAACTCGGTACTCTTAAAAGTGAGAATGGTTCTGCCGCGGCCATTCAAAAAGAACTACATCAGCTAATTGATGTATATGATGCTTGGAAAAATATTTGCGTGATAATAAGCGACACGACCGCTATAAATACTGGTCGTTTGCTCGGGATTGTAAAGCTCATACAGGATGATGTCTTGAGCAAGGGCTTTCAGAAGCCACAATATATTGGCTGTCGACCTCTTTCTGAAACGTCTTGAATTTTCTTATTCAAGAGCCAACGAGCAAACCAGAACTCAACTATTCATTCATTGACAAATTAACGCAAAACTATGCCACTCTTCATGCTGATTACCACCTCATTGTGACAGATGATGTTAGCACAGGCGAGAACCCTGGATGGAGAGATGATTTCAAGTTCGTTTTATGAATTATGTCAGGCATATCGTCATTACAAAACAACTTCACTTTGGCATCGCATCAGATGGAAGAAACTACCAAATTTACACTAGGCAAGATGGAACTCACATGCGATATATACTATTATAGCATTATTTCTGATACCAGAGTGGCGCAACATCCTCGCTCCTGCTTGCAACTTCATCTCCTACGAATGGGCAAATGCTTGGTTCCATTCGCAACACTACAATAAAGCGTCCGTCAATGAACTGCTTACACTCATCAGGATAAAATGCAAGAAGGCAATTAAGTGTTTAAAGACGCATTGGTCATTCCGGAGATCATTAATTGACATTCCCAGATCTAACCAAATTGCTGAACGTGCTGTGAAACTGACGGAGGAACTTTATGCAAAATCGAGAAAATTTGAATTTTTGAATCTGAAGTTCATAGGAAAAATATGTTTTACACATTTCTTGTACATTATGTACATATTACTAACTGATCTGTATCTTATTTGTTAATAAAAGTTGATTAGTTATTATTATTACTCTTTTGATTTAAGCTAAAAAAAAAACTTGTCCTTTTTTTTTTTGAAAAAAAAATATTTTTTCACTTTTTTCTTCCAAAAAAGGGGGAGGTGCGGGAACTTTTAAAAAAAAAAAAAATTCAATTGATATTCTTAAATTACACATAAAAGTTCCTCGATTGCAAGTGGTTTCATAAAAATATTTTTTTTGTTATCACCCTAGTGAGGGTGTGTGCGAATTACGACAGGGTAGGGGTGGTAGATCTACTCAATAAGTGGACGGAACTTAAACTTCAAATGGTTGAGTGAAATTCTGTTATTTATCGATTTGGTGATCTTTCCGCGTTTTGTCAAATTAACGCATTTAAGTGTTGCGTTAAAAATTTTAATCGCAAATTTTTTTTGACGCGTTAATCGCAAATTAACGCAGTTTAATCAGCAGCCCTAATATATATATATATATATATATATATATATATACATATATATATATATATGTGTGTGTGTGTGTGTGTGTGTGTGTATGTATTTCCTCATTTACTTTCAAAATATTTAGCAGCTTTTACTTCTTTAACTTTTAGAGAAAAGTTGTTGAAATTATCGGTTTTAAATAAAAAAAATTAAATTTTGTGTCCTCCCCCCACTTTGAGAACCATTGATGTTAAGTGTTGATGTATACTCCTCATCATCCTTTATTAACCTTGTTCATTTTCACGCCCATCTGAGCAAATCACTTTCATCTTTGACAAATAATGATCACCAATCATCTTTGATTCAGTCTTATGTAAACACAAACCTAAATTTTATACACAGGAAATAACCAGGCAAAGCAATATTCTGTTGTTGCCTTTTTTTTTTTAAATCTCCTGGGGTAGAAGATGGAATGGAGCATCGCCATCTTAACTCACTACTTCACCAGATCTAAATATAAACACTTCATTTGTTAGACAGTGTAGGGAATGACAAGACATGGCACGTTTTTAACCTTCTCTTAACATCGATCTTTTCAATAGACCCAGTTTCTATTTTGATTTTTGTTCTCTGTATTTGTGCTCATCTTTGAATGTTTATGCGGTGTGCATCTGTGTGCATATGTGTGTTGAGTGTATGTGTATGTGTGTGTGTGTGTGGGGCGGTTGCTTGTATGTATAGCAAAAGTAAAAACAACAACAAAAGGCTGTAGCCGGACACACCCACTTCTTGTTAAGTGACATTTATCTGAGAGGCAATCAGTTATGTCAGATTTAATGTTTGTAACTGTTTATCAATGGAGATGTCCTGTTTATGATCTTACTTAGTTTTTCTGTTAGTCGATGTTAATCTAAGTCGCTCAATGTCAGCTAGTGGAAACATCTGATGGATGAAACAATTAGTCTGTGGTATGCTAGATAGATGACACAACAAGTTGACTGTGTGCTAGATACATGACACAACAAGTTGACTGTGTGCTAGATAGATGACACAAGTTGACGGTGTGCTAGATAGATGACACAACAAGTTGATGGTATGCTAGATAGGTGACACAACAAGTTAATGGTGTGCTAGATAGGTGACAAAATAGTCTGTGGTGCGCCTGACGATATAATAAGATTTTGGTAAATTTTTTTATGGTTGCACTTGATGATAAAGTTATTTAGTGTACTTTGGTTGGTATAGTTATGTAAGGTTAAACTGAATGTTTAAGATAAGTTGTGGTCCAGTAAATAGCCCAGTTATTTAGCGTTTTACCGGTAGTAGTTCTAATGCACCAGTCAGCTGTGTGATGACCGTTACATCAAGATCTGTCGGCTATGTGATGAATGGTTAATGCTAATCAAGATCAGTAGGTTATGTGATAAATGGTCAATCAAGATCAGTCAGTTGTGTGTTAGCTGTTACATCAAGATCAGTCAGCTGTGTGTTAGCTGGTACACCAAGATCAGTCAGCTGTGTGTTAGCTGGTACATCTAGATCAGTCAGATGTGTGTTAGCTGGTACATCTAGATCAGTCAGATGTGTGTTGGCTGGTACACCAAGATCAGTCAGCTGTGTGTTAGCTGGTACACCAAGATCAGTCAGCTGTAAGCATTTTGTACGTCTTAATGAGTCAGATGTAAGCTGGTTACTACATTTAAATAATCAAGTAATTAAAGTAAATAACCACCAGGCAAACAGACTGAAACACAATGTATCTGTCAGTTTCTAATGTATTGATCCAGTTTTACAACAGTTCGTAGTTGACCCAACAGAACTAATCGGGTCTTCTCACCTTTCATTCAATTGACATTTGAAAATTTCTGTTCATCCCCAAGTAGATCTTCGATCCAACGTTTCCTTCACTTCGACCCTCCTCGCCAGCATGACTAGCTCAACTGGATCGGTACAGGCCGTGTGACATTGTGACGTGAGTGGAATCGATGAAAGGCTAATTCCTCAAACTACTAGACTTTGATTGGTTTCTCTCTCATGTTTCGTACTAGTTCTTAGAAGCCACTAGGCTCTGATTTGTCTCATGTTGCGGTCTAGCTCTTAAAAAACTCATATATTTTGATTGTTCCGGTCTAGTGTTTAACAAAGTAGACTTAATACTTAAGTTTGCCTAATGTTTCGGCATAGTCTTAATACTTAAGTTTGCCTAATGTTTCGGCATAGTCTTAATACTTAAGTTTGTCTAATGTTTTGGCATAGTCTTAATACTTAAGTTTGCCTAATGTTTCGGCATAGTCTGAAGACTTAAGTTTGTATTGCGTTTCGGACTAGTTCTTTAAAACGACTTGACTTTGATGGCTTTGTCTCGTGCTTAGGAATTGTTCTTTGAAAAACGCCTGACTTTTAAAAGTCTAACTTTTGGTGTCTTTTTTTTTTATTCCTTGTCTATATCGGTAAATATTTTCTGAATAAGAAATGTAACTCTAGCTGTTGTTAATTTTTTTTTTTTTGGTTTTGTTTCAGGACACATACAAGAGTTAAATGGTAATATGATCAACACGTTATGTTTAATTAAATTATTTCTAAAAAAAAAACCCGACAGAAAAGAAAAATCCAGTTCCACAGAAGTCAGTCAGTTATTTAGTCTGTTAGTCAGTCAGTTATTTAGTCCGTTAGTCAGTCAGTTATTTAGTCTGTTAGTCAGTCAGTTATTTAGTCCGTTAGTCAGTCAGTTATTTAGTCTGTTAGTCAGTCAGTTGTTTAGTCTGTTAGTCAGTCAGTTATTTAGTCCGTTAGTCAGTCAGTTGTTTAGTCTGTTAGTCAGTCAGTTATTTAGTCCGTTAGTCAGTCAGTTATTTAGTCTGTTAGTCAGTCAGTTATTTAGTCCGTTAGTCAGTCAGTTATTTAGTCTGTTAGTCAGTCAGTTATTTAGTCCGTTAGTCAGTCAGTTATTTAGTCCGTTAGTCAGTCAGTTGTTTAGTCCGTTAGTCAGTCAGTTGTTTAGTCCGTTAGTCAGTCAGTTGTTTAGTCCGTTAGTCAGTCAGTTATTTAGTCCGTTAGTCAGTCAGTTGTTTAGTCTGTTAGTCAGTCAGTTGTTTAGTCCGTTAGTCAGTCAGTTGTTTAGTCTGTTAGTCAGTCAGTTGTTTAGTCCGTTAGTCAGTCAGTTGTTTAGTCCGTTAGTCAGTCAGTTATTTAGTCCGTTAGTCAGTCAGTTGTTTAGTCCGCTAGTCAGTCAGTTATTTAGTCAGTT
>JAGDYQ010000013.1:6943059-7015559 GCA_021962125.1 Bulinus truncatus | reverse complement strand
TCAAAACAAAGCTGGCTGTAAATTTTCGATTTCTAACTTTGAACAAGGGGCGTGCGGGCATATAAAAGCTTCTAATGAGCAGTAGAGCAGTGGAGCAATAGAGCAGTGCAGCAGTAGAGCAGTGGAGCAGTAGAGCAGTGGAGCAGTAGAGCAGTAGAGCAGTAGTAGGGACGATCCGATGGCAGCTAAGATGTTCGTGACATCATCGTGCAAGTCCGGGGGTTTGCACGGGGGTGATAACTTTGAAGTACAGCGCATTTAATAACCTCTTTTGTGACAAGTAATAAATGGATGCTACATTTTTATTTTTCAACTGAAGATCATTCATCGCGATGCCGCAAATCCATGCATCGAACTAAACTTGAACATGTAAACAAATGATTGTCTTAGCTGTCCAATGAAAAATACTGTTTACGTATAAAAAAAAACACAAATGGGGGACAACCACGGAAGATAAATGAATGTGACTGGACCTGATGAGATTCGAACCCATAATCTTCAATGTACAGATCGAGAACACTCCCAAAGTGCCAAGTACATTGAAATGTATCCACAACAGACATTGAAATGTATCCACAACAGACATTGAAATGTATCCACAAGAGAATAGAAATATATCCACAATAGACATTGAAATGTATCCACAACAGACATTGAAATGTATCCACAACAGACAATGAAATGTATCCACAACAGACATTGAAATGTATCCACAACAGACAATGAAATGTATCCACAACAGCCTTTAAAAAAAAAACAACAAAAACTAATCACGCTGTTGACAACTGAGCTCACAAAATGAGACACAGAATGAAAGCTAAAGTGATTCATAACAAAGTGAATGTCAGCCGTTTCTCACAAGGAACATCAGCTGACGTTTCCCTTAAATATTGATAGAATGAAGTTACAAATGTTTATCAAAGAAAGGGTCTTTTGCACAGTTTAAAGAATGCGCATCGTTAATTTAAATTGATATTTCCAAAAGCCGCAATAATTGTGTATTATTCTTTTCTGTATTAATATTAAGGTCCTGCACCGTGTGCTACACTATTTTAAAAATTAAAAAATGGCGGCTATTTTTTAGTCATTGGTAGGGGACTTTTTAAATTGCGATACGATTTCTATATGATATATTCTTTGGTCCTGCGTATGAATTTTTTAGACTATGAGTGAGACTATGAGGCTATGAGACTGACTCAGTGAGACTATGAGACTGACTCAGTGAGACTATGAGACTGACTCAGTGAGACTATGAGACTGACTCATTGAGACTATGATACTGACTCAGTGAGACTATGAGACTGACTCAGTGAGACTATGACACTGACAGTGAGACTATGATACTGACACAGTGAGACTATGATACTGACAGTGAGACTATGATACTGACTCAGTGAAACTATGATACTGACTCAGTGAGTCTATGATACTGACTCAGTGAAACTATGACACTGACTCAGTGAGACTATATTACTAACTCAGTGAGACTATGATACTGACTCATTGAGACTATGATACTGACAGTGAGACTATGATACTGACTCATTGAGACTATGAAACTGACTCAGTGAGACTATGACACTGACTCAGTGAGACTATGACACTGACTCAGTGAGACTATGAGACTGACTCAGTGAGACTATGATACTGACAGTGAGACTATGATACTGACTCATTGAGACTATGAAACTGACTCAGTGAGACTATGACACTGACTCAGTGAGACTATGACACTGACTCAGTGAGACTATGATACTGACTCAGTGAGACTATGAGACTGACTCAGTGAGACTATGACACTGACAGTGAGACTATGATACTGACTCAGTGAAACTATGATACTGACTCAGTGAGTCTATGATACTGACTCAGTGAGACTATGATACTGACAGTGAGACTATGATACTGACTCAGTGAAACTATGATACTGACTCAGTGAGTCTATGATACTGACTCAGTGAGACTATGACACTGACAGTGAGACTATGATACTGGCTCAGTGAGACTATAACACTGACAGTGAGAGTATGATACTGACTCAGTGAGACTATGATACTGACTCAGTGAGACTATGACATTGACATTGAGACTATGATACTGACTCAGTGAGACTATAATACTGACTCAGTGAGACTTTGATACTGACTCAGTGAGACTATGATACTGACTCAGTGAGACTATGATACTGACTCAGTGAGACTATGATACTGACTCAGTGAGACTATGAGACTGACTCAGTGAGACTATGATACTGACAGTGAGACTATGATACTGACTCATTGAGACTATGAAACTGACTCAGTGAGACTATGACACTGACTCAGTGAGACTATGACACTGACTCAGTGAGACTATGATACTGACTCAGTGAGACTATGAGACTGACTCAGTGAGACTATGACACTGACAGTGAGACTATGATACTGACTCAGTGAAACTATGATACTGACTCAGTGAGTCTATGATACTGACTCAGTGAGACTATGATACTGACAGTGAGACTATGATACTGACTCAGTGAAACTATGATACTGACTCAGTGAGTCTATGATACTGACTCAGTGAGACTATGACACTGACAGTGAGACTATGATACTGGCTCAGTGAGACTATAACACTGACAGTGAGAGTATGATACTGACTCAGTGAGACTATGATACTGACTCAGTGAGACTATGACATTGACATTGAGACTATGATACTGACTCAGTGAGACTATAATACTGACTCAGTGAGACTTTGATACTGACTCAGTGAGACTATGATACTGACTCAGTGAGACTATGATACTGACTCAGTGAGACTATAATACTGACTCAGTGAGACTATGAAACTGACTCAGTGAAACCATGATACTGACTCAGTGAGACTATGATACTGACTCAGTGAGACTATGATACTGACTCAGTGAGACTATGACACTGACAGCGAGACTATGATACTGACTCAGTGAGACTATGATACTGACAGTGAGACTATGACACTGACTCAGTGAGACTATAATACTGACTCAGTGAGACTATGATACTGACAGTGAGACTATGATACTGACTCAGTGAAACTATGATACTGACTCAGTGAGACTATGACACTGACAGTGAGACTTTTATACTGACTCAGTGAGACTATAATACTGACGCAGTGAGACTATGATACTGACTCAGTGAGACTATAACACTGACAGTGAGAGTATGATACTGACAGTGAGACAATGTTACTGACTCAGTGAAACTATGATACTGACTCAGTGAGACTATGACACTGACAGTGAGACTATGATACTGACTCAGTGAGACTATAATACTGACTCAATGAGACTATGATACTGACTCAGTGAGACTATAATACTGACTCAGTGAGACTATGATACTGACTCAGTGAGACTATAATACTGACTCAGTGAGACTATGAAACTGACTCAGTGAGACTATGGAACTGACTCAGTGAGACTATGAGACTGACTCAGTGAGACAAATTGTGTTTATACATCTGAATTTTGCATGGACCGTCACAGACTGACTAAAGAGAGTTTGACAAAATTATTTCAAGTCATTGATTGGCACTTTGAAATATTTTCTTATTGTTTATTGATTAAATCCATTGGTATAATTTAAAAATCTGTAGTGATTGATTGAATCCATTGATATAATTTACCAATCTGTAGTCATTGATTAAATCCATTGATTTTAATGTATCGATCTGTAGTCAAGGATTGTATTCATAGATATAATTTACCAGTCTGCTGGTGCCACTGATATAAAAAAAGTGATTTTTGAAATAAAAATGAAACAATAAACAGTATGAAATATAATTGTGTACTATTTGTGTAAACATTTTTTTTCGTTGCTTATTTATATTTCAATTTAATTTTTTTTACTGAAAAAATGTTTTTTGAGTTGTAAAATATAACATTTTTTAAAAACATTTTCCATGGATACTTCTATCAGAAGTTTTTTTTTATCATCATTATTGCTACGAAGACAAAGAGCAACAATTATACATGTATATCCCTGGGGATAGGTGTGTGTGCATATGTGTAATTGCAAAAGACCCCACCCCCCCTTTCCCAATAAAGCCCCCCAATACCCTGTATGACATCTAGTAGTGCACATCTGGTAGAGTACATCTGGTAGAGTACATCTGGTAGTGTACATCTGGTAGTGTACATCAGGTAGTGTACATCAGGTAGTGTACATCTGGTAGTGTACATCTGGTAGTGTACATCTGGTAGTGTACATCTGGTAGTGTACATCAGGTAGTGTACATCAGGTAGTGTACATCTGGTAGTGTACATCTGGTAGTGTACATCTGGTAGAGTACATCTGGTAGAGTACATCTGGTAGTGTACATCTGGTAGTGTACATCAGGTAGTGTACATCTGGTAGTGTACATCTGGTAGTGTACATCTGGTAGTGTACATCTGGTAGTGTACATCTGGTAGTGTACATCAGGTAGTGTACATCTGGTAGTGTACATCTGGTAGTGTACATCTGGTAGTGTACATCAGGTAGTGTACATCAGGTAGTGTACATCAGGTAGTGTACATCTGGTAGTGTACATCTGGTAGTGTACATCAGGTAGTGTACATCTGGTAGTGTACATCTGGTAGTGTACATCTGGTAGTGTACATCTGGTAGTGTACATCTGGTAGTGTACATCAGGTAGTGTACATCAGGTAGTGTACATCTGGTAGTGTACATCTGGTAGTGTACATCAGGTAGTGTAATCTGGTAGTGTACATCTGGTAGTGTACATCTGGTAGTGTACATCTGGTAGTGTACATCTGGTAGTGTACATCTGGTAGTGTACATCAGAGCCTTACTTTGGTTTTTGAGAGCCCTAGACTGAGACTTATTAATATATAGGGTGCCCTTAGGTAAAAGTACGTATTGGGGGGGGGGTCCTTATCATACAAAATTTGATATGAATTAAACCGGGATGAGGCCCTTTAGAAATGGAGTCCCAAGACAGTTGGCATAACCATCAAAAACGACCATGGCGAATGTCAAACCATCAATTTGGGATCCATCACACCCAACATGACACGGTTTCAGTTTGAAGTCATAACTTTTCTGTGAAAAGAAACTCCGAGGAACAAAATGAACTCATCCATGGACATTTGTCTACAAAAAAATTAATAAATTGCACAACAAACACCAATAATGATTAGGAAATGTCCAGATATGTAAAGTGGCTAGAAAATGATATGGAATGAAAGAAATCAATATGAACGATTGTTATCTTCTTTTATTTTAAAGCTATTGTTTATAATTGATGGCGAAAAAAAAATCATTGATCATATGGAAAATATTTAATCACTTTGTTTTATAGCTTTAGACATAAATGTATCTATGTCATTCTTTGTTGTATGAAATCTTCAATGTAACTAGGGGGGGGGGTGTCAGATATACATGTACTTTCATTATTCTGGGTTTGTTGACTTGGTTTAAAGGGTCGAAATCTTACATCCGTTAAAAAATTGTTTCATTTGGTTTTTGAATTTCCTTTTTTTTTGTTTTATAGATCATTATAAACAAAACCTGTGTGACAAGATGGCTTGATCAAGGTTAAATTGTATTAATAGGAAAGGTGTAGTCAATTTGCTTATTTGAGACGAAGGGTTATGGTCAGCCCCGTAGCGTGAAAATTTTACAGCAGGGGCCAGGCAATAGCAAGGGGGGGCAGGTAATACATTTTACTAAGTAGAACAAATAAGCAGGGGGGGCAGACAAAACACAGGGGGAGGCCCGGCCCCTTGGCCCCCCACGCTACGGGCCTGGTTATGGTTATCCATCCATCCGTCCATCCGTCCGTCCAACCATCTACCGACCTACCTACCTGCCTACCTATTTATCTATCAATCGTCTATATATTCCATTTATCTACCTATCTATCTGTCTGTCAGTCTGTCCGACTGTCTGTCTGTTTGTCTATTTTTCTGTCATTCAATGAATCAAGGTATATCACAACACATACAGTTAACATAAATCGTTCTTCTCAATACCACATGACGTGGTATCATACTCTCACTTTGTTATTATCTTAGCTTACATGTCTTGTCATGGACACCATAAAGTTATTCACACATAAGTGTTGCATTTGAACTTACCCCACAAATCATTTGTTTATTGTGTTCACTGCTGAACTGCTAGAAAACAAAACACAAACATAAAAAAATCTTGCCATCCAAGTAAATTAAGTTTTAATCCTGAATTCGAATTAAAGATCAATATTCACTCTTTGAAATGAACAATATGCTAATTAGATCCAAAAACGTCTTGAGCATCAATAAACCTGATCGTTTGGTCTGGAATGAATGAGTTAAACAATGACAATATACTAGATTCGGTTTGTATTATTACCGAAGTTGGCTTATTCAGAAGCAAAGCTAAGACAACTCTTGTTTAGTCAAAGCTAAGACAACTCTTGTAGGACAGCGAGTCACTTCCAGTATGTTGACCTGCTGTGTGTGATGCCAGTCTCTCGCTTCTTACAACCGAATTTCTCTCCCCTCCCTTACCCTCTTACTCCGTCCCCACCCACGGGTCCTCCCCGCCCCCCCCCCCGGGTCTCACAGAGGAGTCGGGGTCCTGGCATCGGGTTTTCCCCACTGACATTCAGTAATGTTTACCACTAGAAATGGGGGATGATAACATGGAACGTAATCTGACACACACACACACACCACACGCACACAGACACGTACTCACATATACACACGCGCGCGCACACACACACATACATATGATAGCCGTGTGCCGCAGGTCAGTGGAGTCATGAATGTTTCCCCATTACCAGTAAACTAAATGACACACTTTTAAGTAACGACATTTACAGTGTTGGGAGTGAGTTTAATGACACCAAAATATTTTGCACGGCTGTTAATGAACTATGAAATGTAATGTGTTATATGAAATGTAATGTGTTATATGAAATGTAATGTGTTGTATGAAATGTAATGTGTTACATGAAATGTAATGTGTTATATGAAATGTAATGTGTTATATGAAATGTAATGTGTTATATGTAATGTAATGTGTTATATGAAATGTAATGTGTTATATGAAATGTAATGTGTTATATGAAATGTAATGTGTTATATGTAGGGCTGTAAGGATTATAATTTTTAGATCCTGCAGGATTGGAACCGGAATCGGATTTATTATTTGAATCCTGCCGGAATCGGAACAGGAACCGGATTTTAATACAATAACAGGTTCTTCGGTTAAAAAAAATCATTTAATAAAGCTGTACCTAATTTAACTTGATTTCTTTTTACAATAAAACAAAGAAATGGGTAACATATATTAGAAAGTATAATAAACATGTTTATTAATAAATGAATTCCAAAAATGTATATACTGTGGCACCCCCGATAGTTCATTTTCTTATGTTTTCCATAGTGACGTCACCAAACCGTGTTATTTGTCCATTCATACTTTCATTTAAATCATTATCTGACTATTTCCCATAAAAACGCAAATTAAAATGCATTTCAAATCTAAATCAATATCACTTTGAATGTTCAATTGTAAATGTATCTTCAATTTATTTATCTAAATTTGCGAGGAATTTTATCCAAATCGTGACAAAATCCACTAAATTAAAAAATATTGCAGAAAAATAAATTATTGAGCTTTTTTAAAACTGTTAACACCCTAAAATAGATCGTTGTCTGCTCTTTAAAAAAGTTAAATTTTGATAGCTAAATATAGTTTATAGAAAACACGGAATCAAAAGTAGCGGAAGATAAGGTGTCGTATTACTAGACCAGGGGTCGGCAACCTTTTGAGATGGAAGAGCCTAAAGTTATAATTTACAATTTTCTCAAATTTAAAGAGCCACTAAATTTGTTGTTTCAATATTACGGTATTTGATCAAGCCGCAATTTGACATCGAAAGAGCTACAACGTGACATCGAAAGAGCCGCATGCGGCTCGCGAGCCGCAGGTTGCCTACCCCTGTACTAGACTAAATACGATTCAAATCTTCCTTTTTAATATATTTGTACTTACATATAGAACTAAGAGCGATCGACATTATTGTAGATTTAAAATCAAAGAAGTTATTGTTTAATTTAATTGTATAGCGCTAAATATTTCAAAATTATGTTGCGCTAAAAAAATTTCTTACAAATTTCAAACAACAAAGTAATCCGGTGTCTATAGAAATCAGTAAAGTTATTTTTTTCCTTCTAGCGTTGTAATAAATAGTCTGTCCAGTGTAACCAAAGGATTGTGTGGTTAGTTCAACGTCCATTCAACTTTACTCCAACAATTAAAGGCATGAACCATTAACACCCCCTCGAACTGACACCCATAACACCCCCCCTTGAACTGACGCCATAAACACCCCCTTGAACTGACACCAATAACACCCCCTTGAACTGACACCAATAACAACCCCCCTTGAACTGACACCAATAACACCCCCTTGAACTAACACCAATAACACCCCCTTGAGCTGACACCATTAACACCCCCTTGAACCGACACCCATAACACCCCCCTTGAACTGACACCAATAACACCCCCTTGAACTCACACCATTAAACCCCCCCCCTGAACCGACACCATTAACACTCCCTTGAACCGACACACATAACACCTCCCCCTTCAACTGACGCACATAACACCCCATTTCTTTCACGATGCCTGCATATTTATAAAATTAATAATAGACACTGTCACGTGATTATAAAAGATTGCGATCATCATCAGTCGAGGACCTGGTGGTTTAGTCCTACTTACTTCTCTGTTAGTATAAGCTGTTAGTTTACTCCTTACTTCTCTTTGGTGGACAGTCCAGCGCCTCTACAATCCTCGGCCAATTCCTCCCTTTTGTTAGATGGCTAGACATTAACCGGTAACTGATGGATCACAAAAGTATTGTCGCTTTTAAATGCAATGTATTACTCAATAAATATTTACTGAATTTTATCTGATATAAAAATGGGTATATTTAGAGATGTTAAAGTTTGCTAAGCTCATGTTTACATTTTAAGTAACTAACTACAAATGTTACATCCCTTGCCTACTATATATGCTGACAACTTTATTTAAAAAAATACACATAAGACAGAAATTCTTTATTTCACTCAAAACTTTCATCATGTTACCACTGCGTTTTTTTATTCATGAATTATTTTATTTTTGTATCGGGAGTATACATATACAGCGAGTCACTTCCAGTATGTTGACCTGCTGTGTGTGATGCCAGTCTCTCGCTTCTTACAACCGAATTTCTCTCCCCTCCCTTACCCTCTTACTCCGTCCCCACCCACGGGTCCTCCCCGCCCCCCCCCCCCCCCCCGGGTCTCACAGAGGAGTCGGGGTCCTGGCATCGGGTTTTCCCCACTGACATTCAGTAA
Organism: Bulinus truncatus; assembly: GCA_021962125.1. Classification (NCBI taxonomy): domain Eukaryota; kingdom Metazoa; phylum Mollusca; class Gastropoda; family Planorbidae; genus Bulinus; species Bulinus truncatus. The sequence continues at coordinate 7,006,189 of JAGDYQ010000013.1, read as the reverse complement.
TGTTTACCACTAGAAATGGGGGATGATAACATGGAACGTAATCTGACACACACACACACACCACACGCACACAGACACGTACTCACATATACACACGCGCGCGCACACACACACATACATATGATAGCCGTGTGCCGCAGGTCAGTGGAGTCATGAATGTTTCCCCATTACCAGTAAACTAAATGACACACTTTTAAGTAACGACATTTACAGTGTTGGGAGTGAGTTTAATGACACCAAAATATTTTGCACGGCTGTTAATGAACTATGAAATGTAATGTGTTATATGAAATGTAATGTGTTATATGAAATGTAATGTGTTGTATGAAATGTAATGTGTTACATGAAATGTAATGTGTTATATGAAATGTAATGTGTTATATGAAATGTAATGTGTTATATGTAATGTAATGTGTTATATGAAATGTAATGTGTTATATGAAATGTAATGTGTTATATGAAATGTAATGTGTTATATGTAGGGCTGTAAGGATTATAATTTTTAGATCCTGCAGGATTGGAACCGGAATCGGATTTATTATTTGAATCCTGCCGGAATCGGAACAGGAACCGGATTTTAATACAATAACAGGTTCTTCGGTTAAAAAAAATCATTTAATAAAGCTGTACCTAATTTAACTTGATTTCTTTTACAATAAAACAAAGAAATGGGTAACATATATTAGAAAGTATAATAAACATGTTTATTAATAAATGAATTCCAAAAATGTATATACTGTGGCACCCCCGATAGTTCATTTTCTTATGTTTTCCATAGTGACGTCACCAAACCGTGTTATTTCATTCATACTTTCATTTAAATCATTATCTGACTATTTCCCATAAAAAACGCAAATTAAAATGCATTTCAAATCTAAATCAATATCACTTTAATGTTCAATTAAAAATGTATCTTCAATTTATTTATCTAAATTTGCGAGGAATTTTATCCAAATCGTGACAAAATCCACTAAATTAAAAAATGTGCAGAAAAATAAATTATTGAGCTTTTTTAAAACTGTTAACACCCTAAAATAGATCGTTGTCTGCTCTTTAAAAAAAGTTAAATTTTGATAGCTAAATATAGTTTATAGAAAACACGGAATCAAAAGTAGCGGAAGATAAGGTGTCGTATTACTAGACCAGGGGTCGGCAACCTTTTGAGATGGAAGAGCCTAAAGTTATAATTTACAATTTTCTCAAATTTAAAGAGCCACTAAATTTGTTGTTTCAATATTACGGTATTTGATCAAGCCGCAATTTGACATCGAAAGAGCTACAACGTGACATCGAAAGAGCCGCATGCGGCTCGCGAGCCGCAGGTTGCCTACCCCTGTACTAGACTAAATACGATTCAAATCTTCCTTTTTAATATATTTGTACTTACATATAGAACTAAGAGCGATCGACATTATTGTAGATTTAAAATCAAAGAAGTTATTGTTTAATTTAATTGTATAGCGCTAAATATTTCAAAATTATGTTGCGCTAAAAAAATTTATTACAAATTTCAAACAACAAAGTAATCCGGTGTCTATAGAAATCAGTAAAGTTATTTTTTTCCTTCTAGCGTTGTAATAAATAGTCTGTCCAGTGTAACCAAAGGATTGTGTGGTTAGTTCAACGTCCATTCAACTTTACTCCAACAATTAAAGGCATGAACCATTAACACCCCCTCGAACTGACACCCATAACACCCCCCCTTGAACTGACGCCATAAACACCCCCTTGAACTGACACCAATAACACCCCCCTTGAACTGACACCAATAACAACCCCCCCTTGAACTGACACCAATAACACCCCCCTTGAACTAACACCAATAACACCCCCTTGAGCTGACACCATTAACACCCCTTGAACCGACACCCATAACACCCCCCTTGAACTGACACCAATAACACCCCCTTGAACTCACACCATTAAACCCCCCCCCCTGAACCGACACCATTAACACTCCCTTGAACCGACACACATAACACCTCCCCCCTTCAACTGACGCACATAACACCCCATTTCTTTCACGATGCCTGCATATTTATAAAATTAATAATAGACACTGTCACGTGATTATAAAAGATTGCGATCATCATCAGTCGAGGACCTGGTGGTTTAGTCCTACTTACTTCTCTGTTAGTATAAGCTGTTAGTTTACTCCTTACTTCTCTTTGGTGGACAGTCCAGCGCTCTACAATCCTCGGCCACCCCTCCCTTTTGTTAGATGGCTAGACATTAACCGGTAACTGATGGATCACAAAAGTATTGTCGCTTTTAAATGCAATGTATTACTCAATAAATATTTACTGAATTTTATCTGATATAAAAATGGGTATATTTAGAGATGTTAAAGTTTGCTAAGCTCATGTTTACATTTTAAGTAACTAACTACAAATGTTACATCCCTTGCCTACTATATATGCTGACAACTTTATTTAAAAAAATACACATAAGACAGAAATTCTTTATTTCACTCAAAACTTTCATCATGTTACCACTGCGTTTTTTTATTCATGAATTATTTTATTTTTGTATCGGGAGTATACATATACAGCGAGTCACTTCCAGTATGTTGACCTGCTGTGTGTGATGCCAGTCTCTCGCTTCTTACAACCGAATTTCTCTCCCCTCCCTTACCCTCTTACTCCGTCCCCACCCACGGGTCCTCCCCGCCCCCCCCCCGGGTCTCACAGAGGAGTCGGGGTCCTGGCATCGGGTTTTCCCCACTGACATTCAGTAATGTTTACCACTAGAAATGGGGGATGATAACATGGAACGTAATCTGACACACACACACACACCACACGCACACAGACACGTACTCACATATACACACGCGCGCGCACACACACACATACATATGATAGCCGTGTGCCGCAGGTCAGTGGAGTCATGAATGTTTCCCCATTACCAGTAAACTAAATGACACACTTTTAAGTAACGACATTTACAGTGTTGGGAGTGAGTTTAATGACACCAAAATATTTTGCACGGCTGTTAATGAACTATGAAATGTAATGTGTTATATGAAATGTAATGTGTTATATGAAATGTAATGTGTTGTATGAAATGTAATGTGTTACATGAAATGTAATGTGTTATATGAAATGTAATGTGTTATATGAAATGTAATGTGTTATATGTAATGTAATGTGTTATATGAAATGTAATGTGTTATATGAAATGTAATGTGTTATATGAAATGTAATGTGTTATATGTAGGGCTGTAAGGATTATAATTTTTAGATCCTGCAGGATTGGAACCGGAATCGGATTTATTATTTGAATCCTGCCGGAATCGGAACAGGAACCGGATTTTAATACAATAACAGGTTCTTCGGTTAAAAAAAAATCATTTAATAAAGCTGTACCTAATTTAACTTGATTTCTTTTACAATAAAACAAAGAAATGGGTAACATATATTAGAAAGTATAATAAACATGTTTATTAATAAATGAATTCCAAAAATGTATATACTGTGGCACCCCCGATAGTTCATTTTCTTATGTTTTCCATAGTGACGTCACCAAACCGTGTTATTTCATTCATACTTTCATTTAAATCATTATCTGACTATTTCCCATAAAAACGCAAATTAAAATGCATTTCAAATCTAAATCAATATCACTTTAATGTTCAATTAAAAATGTATCTTCAATTTATTTATCTAAATTTGCGAGGAATTTTATCCAAATCGTGACAAAATCCACTAAATTAAAAAATGTGCAGAAAAATAAATTATTGAGCTTTTTTAAAACTGTTAACACCCTAAAATAGATCGTTGTCTGCTCTTTAAAAAAAAGTTAAATTTTGATAGCTAAATATAGTTTATAGAAAACACGGAATCAAAAGTAGCGGAAGATAAGGTGTCGTATTACTAGACCAGGGGTCGGCAACCTTTTGAGATGGAAGAGCCTAAAGTTATAATTTACAATTTTCTCAAATTTAAAGAGCCACTAAATTTGTTGTTTCAATATTACGGTATTTGATCAAGCCGCAATTTGACATCGAAAGAGCTACAACGTGACATCGAAAGAGCCGCATGCGGCTCGCGAGCCGCAGGTTGCCTACCCCTGTACTAGACTAAATACGATTCAAATCTTCCTTTTTAATATATTTGTACTTACATATAGAACTAAGAGCGATCGACATTATTGTAGATTTAAAATCAAAGAAGTTATTGTTTAATTTAATTGTATAGCGCTAAATATTTCAAAATTATGTTGCGCTAAAAAAATTTCTTACAAATTTCAAACAACAAAGTAATCCGGTGTCTATAGAAATCAGTAAAGTTATTTTTTTCCTTCTAGCGTTGTAATAAATAGTCTGTCCAGTGTAACCAAAGGATTGTGTGGTTAGTTCAACGTCCATTCAACTTTACTCCAACAATTAAAGGCATGAACCATTAACACCCCCTCGAACTGACACCCATAACACCCCCCCTTGAACTGACGCCATAAACACCCCCTTGAACTGACACCAATAACACCCCCCTTGAACTGACACCAATAACAACCCCCCCTTGAACTGACACCAATAACACCCCCCTTGAACTAACACCAATAACACCCCCTTGAGCTGACACCATTAACACCCCCTTGAACCGACACCCATAACACCCCCCCCTTGAACTGACACCAATAACACCCCCTTGAACTCACACCATTAAACCCCCCCCCTGAACCGACACCATTAACACTCCCTTGAACCGACACACATAACACCTCCCCCCTTCAACTGACGCACATAACACCCCATTTCTTTCACGATGCCTGCATATTTATAAAATTAATAATAGACACTGTCACGTGATTATAAAAGATTGCGATCATCATCAGTCGAGGACCTGGTGGTTTAGTCCTACTTACTTCTCTGTTAGTATAAGCTGTTAGTTTACTCCTTACTTCTCTTTGGTGGACAGTCCAGCGCTCTACAATCCTCGGCCACCCCTCCCTTTTGTTAGATGGCTAGACATTAACCGGTAACTGATGGATCACAAAAGTATTGTCGCTTTTAAATGCAATGTATTACTCAATAAATATTTACTGAATTTTATCTGATATAAAAATGGGTATATTTAGAGATGTTAAAGTTTGCTAAGCTCATGTTTACATTTTAAGTAACTAACTACAAATGTTACATCCCTTGCCTACTATATATGCTGACAACTTTATTTAAAAAAATACACATAAGACAGAAATTCTTTATTTCACTCAAAACTTTCATCATGTTACCACTGCGTTTTTTTATTCATGAATTATTTTATTTTTGTATCGGGAGTATACATAGAAATTCAAAGAAATAGTTTGGCGTGGGGATGAAATACTAGTTGAGTAAATAAAACTCAATTTATGCATTATCCCAACTAATCACTGACCATATTCCTATTAATACACACTAAACAGTTTAGCAAACACATATCTACTACACATTTCAAAGACAAAACACATATCTACACATGTCAAAGACCAAACCCATATCTACTACACATTTCAAAGACAAAACACATATCTACACATGTCAAAGACCAAACCCATATCTACTACACATTTCAAAGACAAAACACATATCTACACATGTCAAAGACCAAACCCATATCTACTACACATTTCAAAGACAAAACACATATCTACACATGTCAAAGACCAAACACATATCTACTACACATTTCAAAGACCAAACCCATGTCTGCACATTTCAAAGACCAAACCCATATCTACTACACATTTCAAAGACAAAACACATATCTACTACACACTTCAAATACCAAACACATATCTCCACATTTCAAAGACCAAACACATATCTACTACACATTTCAAAGACAAAACACATATCTACTACACATTTCAAAGACTGAAGTCTTATAAATATTTAGAAAAGAGTGGGGAGAAATCCTTCTTTTTATCTGTTCTCTATAGATATGGATCTATAGCAGCGGTTCCCAAACTATGAGCTCTTAGTTCCAGGAGCACACGCAATAGGCTCTGTAACCATAGCAGGTAAATTAAACACCACTGTATCTTAGGAACAACATCTCGTAAAGCATATATTGGGCATGAGGAGACAAGGTTTAAAAAAAAAAAAATACGTGTATTTAAAGGTGGGGGGGGGGGCTCAGAGTATGAGAACCACTGCTATACGGACAGAGATGACCTAATTCAGGGCCAGTAGACCACGTATACACCAGGCCCGGAGCCAGATGGCTCAGAATTATATCTTTTCCGTTTGTTTGACACAGTGTGAATGAAACAGAGCCGCCAAGCTTGTCCTGTGAGATGGGTCTGTGCCTAAAGGGATGGGTCTGTGGGATGGGTCTGTGTCTATGGGATAGCATGTTGATTATTGTTACTCTATTGTATGAAAACCAGTACTATTTCATTTGTAAATATTAATTAAACCGTACTTTAACAAACAATTAAATCAAATGAAGAAACTCCAAAAAAAAAAAGATAAACTCTAATTCTGACATTCAGCAGACGGCAATAGATCCTTTTCTTCAGATAGTTCAATGGCGGATTAATTTCGGCACAGCCCCCACCTACTCCCCCGGGCACAGATAAAATTATTGGAGACGAGGGAAGGTACATATAGAATATACAAGAGTAAAGTTGGTGTCTATATTTCAGGGGTTAATCTGATTACGACTGTCTCTGCCAGCAGATGTTGAATTCTCAACGAAATTTTATACGAAGACTTGATATCATTCAAATTTCTCCGGAGTCTCTAGCATAAATAATAACCAAATTACTTCAACAATACATGTCCAAAAAAAATTGTCCAACAAACGACATGTAAAAATAACACAATCGTAAAACATCGAATAAAATTTCTTTCTCTTTTTTTTTAACACCCCAGTCCAGTAATAAAAATGTATTTGAGCAGTTAAAAATAAAAACAAATTATGTCAAGAAAACTTTCATGATTTAATGACATTAATTCTTCAGAACGGGTCCATCTGTAAAGATTGGCTTAAATTATCTTGTCAGCTTCGTGGCTTCAATCTTGAATTAATCCTATTAACTGAAGTCAATGTTGCAAACGCTTTAAAAATAGAATCAATATTAGCACACAAAAAAAAAAAATTAAAAAAATCGAGCTTCCATTAGTCGTTGCTACAGTAACGAAACAGAGGTAAAAAATTGGAAGGTTTTGTTTTTGTTTTAATAACTTACACATTGCCTTACAGTATTATTCAACATAACCAGTCACTATCTCAATGCTGTGTAGACAATAGAACCAGGGACGAGGCGTGAGTGTTGCCGGTCTCTTAGAGAAAAATGTATTGATGTTTTTATGCTACATACAAAGCTCAAACGAACTAAAATTAATATATTTGAATAAAGTATTGGACCAAAAATAATATATATATATATATATATATATATATATATATATATATAAATAAGGCATGGATGACATGATTCAGCAAGTCATTATCCAACTATATTCAATAAATACATGACCATTATATAGCTATATAATGGTGCTGTGTTTATTGAATATAGTTAGCATAATCATTCATAATAAAATGACTATAAGTTTAAATATATACATATATATATATATATAACTTCAGTTATATATAAATTGTATATGTTGTTAGTCCAATACGTTATACAAAAATATAGATCTTTGTTCGTTTGTGCTTGGTATATAGCATAAAAACATCGATACATTTTTCACTAAGAGTTATGACCGGCAACACGCCTCGTCCATGAATAGAACAAAATGGCGAGTTGGAGTTGTTTATTTTCAAAGTGTCCTAACTATTGAGTTTTTTTTTTTTGTTGAAGTGACAACACATGTGTAGGGGGTATGTAATAAAACAGAAAAAAAGAAAACATAATATTCTTTAGATTATGTCTTTAGATTAAGTTCCTAGATTTTTTTCATGAGGAAAATATTAATTTAACAAAAAAAAAAAAAAAATCGACCAATGTTCAGTAGAGAGACTAAAAAAAAATCACCTTCCATCGGGTGTATGAAATGGATATTGTAAAAAAAACAAAAAAGGTAGTTTTTTCAGACATGGGATACATATCGCTTGACGGTAGCACTTTAGACATAGGATACTTAGCAAATGAAGGTAGCCTTTTAGACATCGGATATATAGCAACTGAAGGTAGCATTTTAGACATAGGATGCAGAGCAACTGAAGGTAGCATTTTAGACCTAGGATACATAATAACTGAAGGTAGCATTTTAGACATAGGATTCAGAGCAACTGAAGGTAGCCTTTTAGACATAGGTTGCATAGCAACTGAAGGTAGCCTTTTAGACATGGGTTGCATAGCAACTGAAGGTAGCATTTTAGACAGGATACATAGCAACGGAAGGTAGCCTTTTAGACATAGGTTGCATAGCAACTGAAGGTAGCCTTTTAGACATAGGTTGCATAGCAACTGAAGGTAGCCTTTTAGACATAGGTTGCATAGCAACTGAAGGTAGCCTTTTAGACATAGGTTGCATAGCAACTGAAGGTAGCCTTTTAGACATAGGTTGCATAGCAACATACAGCCGAGATATTTATTTAATGATTATTCAAACTTTTTCAGATGACAAAAAAAACAACAAAATGCCAAGAATTATTTTTAGAAACATTTTGTTTCTTTTTATCGTGACGTCGCTAATATCTTGACATTTCCAAGAATGCCACTTTGTAGGTTGTGTCTAGGGGACAGTCAATACTGGCCTTTTGAACAGATCTGTGTAGACATAGTGTATATATCTATTTAACTGTCTATCTATCTATCTATCTATCTATCTATCTATCTATCTATCTATCTATCTATCTATCTATCCATCCATCCATCCGTCCGTCCGTCCGTCCGTCCGTCCATCCATCCATCCATCCATCCATCCATCCATCCATCCATCCATCCATCCATCCATCCATCTATCCATCCATCCATCCATCCATCCATCCATCCATCCATCCATCCATCCATCCATCCATCCATCCATCCATCTATCTATCTATCTATCTATCTATCTATCTATCTATCTATCTATCTATCTATCTATCTATCTATCTATCTATCTATCTATCTATCTATCTAACTACATTTACACCTGCCTTTTTATCTGCTTGACTATCAGCCTGTCATGTGTATTTTTATGCGTTTGTGTGTCTAGCCGCTGTAAACAACTGTGTTTGAGAGATTTGATTTATCTTTTCATCAATCTGTTTTATCTATCTAGCGGCCTGCATGCCTGTCTGTCCATCTGTCTATCACGTTTATTAGTCTGTGGTTTAGTTATTAAATCACATAAATATCACTGACCAGACAGTGGACGGCTGTTACTTTTATTGACTTCCGTTATGGCTTGTCCTAAATATGGCTGGCGGTATAAGAGGTCAGAGGTTGGGCCTGTTTCAGTGGACGAACCAGCTGACTGGAGCCGCTAAATATGCTCCAGGGAAAATCGGGTTGAAATGGTACCAGTCCTTCGATCTGAAATCACCAAATTACTGGGGGTGGGGTGGGGTGGGGGGATGATTATTATTTTGTTGTGTTGTTTTTTTGTGTGTGCCGCTCAACTTTCATCGAAATGCCAAAATCGTTATAGAACGAAAACTCGAGTTAACTACACAACTTATAAAAACACTTCTTGAGTGAATCGAAAGGCAGATTAAAATCAGTGAATCAATAAAAACTATTTTTTTTAAATGTGACTGGCTCTAAAGTAAATACTTTTTTTTTGTTATACTCTTGACATTCTTCTTGGTTGAGATTCATCGATCAAAGGATCAAAATAGCAACACAATGTTTTCTTTTTAATCCCCTTTTGTGTGAATTGAGGAACTAGAGGCAGTATCAAAAGTCTGTCTATCAGGTCTGTCTAGAAGATCTGTACACGTGTCAGATGTCAGTTTGCTAGATGAATTCATGCTGGAGGATCAAAAGGTTTCTCTGAACTCTCTGACACACACACTCTCTGACGCACACACACTCTCTGACACATACACACTCTCTGTCTCTTCAGAAGATCGATGCACCCATCTTGTCAGCCTCACTTGTGAAGCCAGTTAAGGACAATGGCGGTAGGTGAAATGGCGGGTGGGGGTGACTTGTTGTCAGTGGAGATAATGTCTGTCATCTGTTGGTTTGACATGGCAGTGCCCAAGGCAGATACTTGAAGATTTGGAGAAGAGATGAGGAGAGTGAGAGAAACAGAGTGAGGGGGAAGAGAGAGACATAGAGTGAAGGAGACATAGAGTGAGGGAGGAGAGACATAGAGTGAGTGAGAGAGAGACATAGAGTGAGGGAGAGAGAGACATAGAGTGAGGGAGAGAGAGACATAGAGTGAGGGAGAGAGAGACATAGACTGAGGGAGGAGAAACATAGTGAGGAAGGGGAGAGAGAGATAGAGTGATGGAGAGAGAGACATAGAGTGAGGGAGAGAGAGACATAGTGAGGAAGGGGAGAGAGAGAGTGATGGGGGAGAGAGAGACAGTTCCTAGCCCAGTGAGTTTGTGCGTACAAAGTTTGAGAGACGTAGACAATAGATACCAGACAAGAAACACACAGACGCCATGTAAGGGGTCAATTAGTTTTAGTTGGATCCCTGCTGTGTTCAAAGTGTTCCCCACATCACATCGTGGGCAGAATAGGTCTGAACTCAAACTGTGCCCATCATGTAGCATTGTAGTGGATGGAGTAGGTCTGACCTCATCATTATTTATCATATATATTCGCCAGTAAGGAGAACAGTTCAGTGTTTAGATTTGATAAAATAACGTATGTACCAACCCCGGGCAATCTACACCCGCTGGACTTTTGTCGTCTGCCTAACCCTGGAATAGGCCCATTGTTATCATCGTATGTAGAATTATAAAGTTAGTATTACGAATTGTTAACAATATACACAGTAGTCGACATCGTCTCGAGAATCAAGGAGGCCCCCAGCATATCTTGGTCCCCTGCCCATTTCTACCCACGGGGCCTATCAAATCACAACTACGTAGAGACCACTGTCATTTTAAAAGTAAATTATTCTACCCAAGGGGCCCCATAAAGGTCAGGTTGTTTTCTTGATATTGTTATAACTTTGTAATTTAAATATAATTTATAAATCCAATAAAATGAAACTTTAGATAATCTTATAACAAACTTATTTTGTGGTGATCAACATCATACTTTAACAAACAAACAAACACACACACACACACAAACACACACACACACACACACACACACACACATATATATATATATATATATGTGTATTTATTTATTTTAAAAACGAGTATTTTGTAAACAATCAAAAAAAGAATTTAAAAGGTTGTTGCTGTAATAAGACCATGTGATGTGATCATGTGATTTGATCATGGGATCATGTGTATAATAAAACAATGAGGTCATTATGATCATGTGATCGTTTTCAGGTGTTCCCTTGACGACGGCTAGACACGAAACGGACATTTCGAAAAAAAAATAATTCTAGAAACCCGTCTGAACATTGGTGTTAATAATATGGACAGAAATACAAAAACAGACATCTCCATAAGGTGTGCTTTAGTGGTCACAGGAACATGGGCAACCCAGTGCAGGTGTTATCATACAGGAAGGTGGAAGATTTGTATTTCACCACACTGTCTAGTGGACACAGAGGTCATTTTTGGGACGGCAGTTAGCTCGTTAGCTAGATGGATGTGTCTTACTTTTTTAGCTTGAGTCTCTAATATAATATATTTATGTATGGTATTTTGTTTGTGCATTGCTAAATCTATACAATGATGTCATTCTGTAATATTCTCTATCCAGTGAAGAGAATAAGTAAATTGCTCGTACAGGATTTATTCGAGGGCTAATACATATATCTGAAAATAATGAGTATTGATAAACGAAAAATTGCAAAGGTGATATGAGAGATTGTTGAATGTTATAAATGGGAGATTGTTGAATGTTATAAATGGGAGATTGTTGAATGTTATAAATGAGAGATTGTTGAATGTTATAAATAAGAGATTGTTGAATGTTATAAATGAGAGATTGTTGAATGTTATAAATGAGAGATTGGTGAATGTTATAAATGAGAGATTGTTGAATGTTATAAATGAGAGAATGTTGCAGATGATAAATAATAATTGTTCAAATTTATACATAAGAGATTTTGAAGATGATGAATCTGGGCTAATTGAAGATGATAACTGAGTTATTGTCGATGGGATAAATAAGAGATTATTTAAGGAGATATGCCAGAAACTAATGAAGAAATCAATGGCACGTGTGACACAAACAGTTGACGATACTTTTTGTAATCTAGGGATTCACAGATCAAAATAACACTTAGATTTCATCGATTTCAGCCAAGTTTAGAGATGGCGAGTTTAGAGTTGGCGAGTTTAGAGATCGCCAGAGACAAGCGGATGAAGTACCAGGAGCGACAGACAAGTTGATTCTTCAAGTGGGTTCAGCTGACCTCAATTCATTTTTCAAGGAACCACCACTCAGATCACGAACAATAACTCTCGGTGAATGGGAGTCAGCGGTTGTTATTTAGTTGAACATATGGGACCCTTCATTAACAGGAGGAATACCATATATCATCAAAAGAAGTTTGAATCGGTAGATCAAAGTAATGAAACCTCTAAAAATTATTCAATTAAAAGTTTTGGTGGGAAATCAAAGTATTTGGGACTGTTTTTAAGCGTTGATTTTTAATTATTAGGAAACAATTTAAAGATTGTGAGTTATCTAAAACTGTTTCTTACTTCCCTTTATACTTTTCATTCCCAGACTTATAAATACAATTACATAGGCGTGCTCGGTTATTTTAGACAGAATGTAGAACACATTCGCTTCAACAAACTTGGAATTTATGTATATTTATATCTAGGCTTGCCATACGTCCCGGTTTGACCGGGACAGTCCCGGATATACTGGATTGTCCCGGTGTCCCGCCCGGTTGTTGAAATTGTCCCGGTTTAGATTCAGGGCACAGTTTCTTGGAAATAATTGAGCAAAATTATTAGATCAGAGAATGATTAATCTGCTCTTGTGTGATCAGCAACATCTTGGTAAGTAACACAGTAATACAAATTTACAGAAGTGAAAAATACGAGTGGTACAACAAGAAGAAAACTGTTTTGTTTTGTAAAAATATCATGTTTGTGTACCATTATGAATGAAATAACAAAGATTATCTATTCTATATTTTAAGTGTTTTTTTACATTACTGTTTTCATACCCCCCCCCCCCCCCCCGGAACCGACATCCCTAAACCTAAAGCAAAAAATGACAGAACTGTCCCGGTTGGTCCGTGAAAAAATATGGCAACCCTATTTATATCTATTTTTATTAACACAAACAAATCTCTCAGGGCCAAAATATAAGAGATTGTTATGTACCGTTTTGCTTATATTTTAATTATAAATAATAAAAGCTAATCAAAGGGGCGTAATCATTATTTATTTTTGTAACAGTTATTCAACATGACTTACTTGTCCTTTTAATATCTTTTTTCAGATATATGCATTACACTATTGAATTTATAAACATTTCCAAAATTTACAAATATTTACTGAAAGATAACAAACGTACTGAAAATGCGCTAACACGTCCTGTGTCCAGAATGGAACAGGCTTAATTGCTTGTTTTTATTTGTAATAACTTTCAGGGCATCAGTAATAGATGTATATTTTCATCGTTGCTTTAATTTGTTTTAGATACATAACTAGTGTAGAAAATACTTCCTGTATTCTATCCCCCCCCCCACACACACCTTTTTTTTATTACTTAACACTTTAAAACATCTAATGTCCTATGTAAATAGAGTTTTAATACACATATCAAAATTAACGAATTCCATGCCCGTCTTGACGTCAGGCACAAGCCGGCACCAAGAGTCTCATGATAATTAACTATGTTAAACAGATTCGGTACGCGTGGGGCCCATAGATTGGGACAGCCATTGAGGCCCACTGTTAGGGTAGCCATGGGGCCCATAGATTGGGAGAGCCATTGACGCCTACTGTTAGGGTAGCCATGGGGCACATAGATTGGGAGAGCCATTGAGGCCCACTGTTAGGGTAGCCATGGGGCCCATAGATTGGGAGAGCCATTGACGCCTACTGTTAGGGTAGCCATGGGGCACATAGATTGGGAGAGCCATTGACGCCCACTGTTAGGGTAGCCATGGGGCCCATAGATTGGGAGAGCCATTGAGGCCCACTGTTAGGGTAGCTATGGGGCCCATAGATTGAAAGAGCCATTGAGGCCCACTGTTAGGGTAGCCATGGGGCCCATAGATTAGGAGAGCCATTGAGGCCTACTGTTAGGGTAGCCATGGGGCCCATAGTTTGGGAGTGCCATTGAGGCCCACTGATTGGGGAAGCCATGGAAACCCAGCGGTGCTATTAAGAAGTCTCTGATGACGGCCTTGCTGATTTCCCGACCCCATCTTAGTACCACACAGTACGATTTCTTGTAACCACATCTTTTCCCCGAATTGTCGAAGTATGTCTTTTATTTCTAGCGGACATCCCATAGAAATTCAATTATATAATGAAATTTTCAAAGAATCATGACAAAAATCCATTTTGACTAGAATTAAGACGAAGAAAAAAGCATCAGCATCAGGTACATGACAATACATCAATTACACAATGACAATACATCAATTACAAATGACAATACACTAATTACACATGTTAATACATCAATTACACATGACAATACATCAATTACACATGACAATACATTAATTAAACATGAAAATGCATCGGTTAAACTTAACAATACATCAATTACACATGACAATACATTAATTACACATGACAATACATTAATTAAACATGAAAATGCATCGGTTAAACTTAACAATACATCAATTACACATGAAAATACATCAATTACACATGACAATACATTAATTAAACATGAAAATACACCAATTACAGATGACAATACATCAATTACACACAAAATACATTGATTAATGTTGGCAATACATCAATTACACATGACAATAAGTGAATTTTAAGGAAAGAAATACTATTTTAAATCGAAATAAAAAAAAATACGCACAACTCAAATGCAATGTCTTTGTTGATTTTATAAAAACATGGATGATTAAGTGAGCTGGGTACCGATGACTCACCTTCAAACTGTTTCTTATGGAGACCCCCCCCCCCGCCCCTCCATCTCTCAAGGCCAGCTATTTTAATGGTGATAACTGCAGGTAGCTGTGTGTATGTGTGTATACGAAGCTGCACACTGACGGTGATATTGACCAGGAAAGATGACAGTTTTACTGGCTAACTCGGATGGTCACGGGCGTGTTTGTCAAATCTCAGCTGCTTAGATAACAGTTTGTGGAGATCCCAGGCAGATGAGATATGGCCGGTTTCGTGTTTACGTCAGTTTGGACAAAGTTTTGGAGAATCGATGTGTATTTGCATGTTATTGACTTCAATGGTTTGTATGTATTGATCTTCTGAGCAGATTGCACGTTTGTATGTATTGATCGTAATGATCGTCTGTGTAGATCACACGTTTGTATGTATTGATCTTCTGTGTAAATCACACGTTTGTATGTATTAACAGGTTCTATATTTATATTGTATAACACATTCTATAACAGGTTCTATATGTATATTGTATGACACATTCTATAACAGGTTCTATATGTATATTGTATAACACATTCTATAACAGGTTTTATGACATAACACTGATTTATATAATATATTGTATAACACTGATTGTATAATATTCTATAACAAACTCTATACTATTGACTTTTTTAGTTATCTAATTTTTTAAAGTATTGAATTAATTTGGCGTTTACCTCGTCTACAAAAAATGAAAAATCACAGTAAATTTATTTCTAGGATTTAATCTTAAAACCTAAAATAATTCATCAGTGCCAAATATGGATTATATAAATAATTAAGTATAACAATGGTATCGAGAAGTAAAAATAAAACTTGTTTGATAAAAATATCCATAAAATTATTACGAACAAAATTTTAAAACACGGAAAACAGTTTAAAAATAAGTTAGACATGTTTCTAAATCCTATAAAAAGCAACTTCCTTCATCAACTTTCACTTAACAATATTTGTTGTTGGGGTGACTTAAGGAACACTGTCGTGGAAATGTCTTTCCATTCCTATCTTTGTCACGTGATTTTGAGTTCAATCGCTACATTATGACCAGTCCACTCTTCAATGTTCACAATCCAATTCTTGAAGAGCTTCTTCCTGGGTACCTTACATTATTACACAACTTGAACAAGTTTATGAATAATTAAATAAGTCACTACAAAATAAACGGTAACGGGTGATCGTGTGGTGTAGAGCCAAGCCCGTAGCCAGGTCAAAGTAAGCAGGAGGGCACCAATACCCAGCAAGGGGGCACCTTTACTTTTTCTTTATTTTTTCCTCTTTTCTTCTTTTTAAGCGGGGGGGGGGGCACGACCCCTTGGCTACGGGGCTGTGTAGAGCTCTCGACTGTCGACCGGAGGGGTCCCGGATTCGAATCTCAGTGAGAACCTAGGTATTTTTTCAGTCCCTTATGTGTAAGTCCCCAAATCCACCCAGCTTTAAAGGGGTACCTGACTTAAAGTTGGGGAAGTAAAGGCGGCTGGGCTTTGTGCTAATCACACAATCCCTTCATATGCAGAAGTTACTGAAACAGTTGAATTCAACACTTCATTAGCCCGATGAGCCTTTTGGGGCTTAAGAGAACTTTTCTTTATTATAAATTAAGCTACTCTCAGTCTGACAACGTAATTTATTATTTTTATAGGGATTTCATTCAAATAGCTCTGTCTGGCGGATCCTCTGTTAGTCCTCTCTCGCTTCTAACGGGTTAAATCTATTTGAAATTTTGAACACTTCTGTATTCTTGATGACAAGACGCAGGCTAATAAAACTTCAAAATTACACACCATAAATCGCGACAAAATCATCCACATAACTTAAGTAATTATTGTGATAAATCACGCTAATAACGCTAATCACGCTAACCACGCTAATCACGCTAAGACAGGATGGTCAGTTGGTCTACAGCAGCGGGTCTCAATATTTACAACTCTGACGTCCCCACTGAACATTCTATTCTAGTTCTGGCGGACGCCAGACTGTTTTTGTTGAACATTCTATTCTAGTTCTGGTGGACGCCAGACTGTTTTTGTTGAACATTCTATTCTAGTTATCGTGGACGCCAGGCTGTTTTTGTTGAACATTCTATTCTAGTTCTGGTGGACGCCAGACTGTTTTTGTTGAACATTCTATTCTAGTTCTGGTGGACGCCAGACTGTTTTTGTTGAACATTCTATTCTAGTTATGGTGGACGCCAGACTGTTTTTGTTGAACATTCTATTCTAGTTATGGTGGACGCCAGACTGTTTTTGTTGAACATTCTATTCTAGTTCTGGTGGACGCCAGACTGTTTTTGTTGAACATTCTATTCTAGTTATGGTGGACGCCAGACTGTTTTTGTTGAACATTCTATTCTAGTTCTGGTGGACGCCAGACTGTTTTTGTTGAACATTCTATTCTAGTTCTGGTGGACGCCAGACTGTTTTTGTTGAACATTCTATTCTAGTTCTGGTGGACGCCAGACTGTTTTTGTTGAACATTCTATTCTAGTTATGGTGGACGCCAGGCTGTTTTTGTTGAACATTCTATTCTAGTTATGGTGGACGCCAGACTGTTTTTGTTGAACATTCTATTCTAGTTCTGATGGACGCCAGACTGTTTTTGTTATCTGTATATATTAAGTAGATTATATAATAAAATATTTTTTTTTCACGGCTGTCATCAAACACTCGTATGCCTGCAATGGTTTACGTCACAGATTGTGCACCCCTGGTCTACAGCTTCACACTTTCATAGTCATCGTGAGAACGTTAGCAGGATAATACTTTTTTTTTTCATTAATTACCTACTTAATATATGTGTTATGTATCAGACCATTTACATAATAAAATATCCACCGCCTGTTGTGTTTAAATGGTGCATCAGGCATGTGACTGACCAATCTCCCCACTTCCACGCCATGCTCTGTACCTGGACAGTGGACCGTTGAGCCAGAATCCTGTTTCTAGACAAAAAAATCCTCATTGTAATAGCATTATTTTAAGAATTTTAAAAAATTATTTCATGTGTTATATTTACGATGGATGTTTACATTTTATTTTAATTTGTTACTCTGAAGTCGGATGTAGTAAGATAAAAATATAAATAAATAAATTGACTGAAATAGCATCTTTTCACAAATAACTTTATAGTTATTCAATGTCAGTGATCAGAATAGTACTAACAAATACAGTACAGTTTATGTGTAGTAACGTTTTCACCTTGAGACCTTAAAACAATCGGAAGAAATGAAGTGCAGAATTCAACCGTTTCAGTAGTCAGGGATAGTAAAGGGTTGTGAGGCTAGACCAGAATTCAACTGTTTCAGTAGTCAGGGATAGTAAAGGGTTGTGAGGCTAGACCAGAATTCAACTGTTTCAGTAGTCAGGGATAGTAAAGGGTTGTGAGGCTAGACCAGAATTCAACTGTTTCAGTAGTCAGGGATAGTAAATGGTTGTGAGGCTAGACAGCAATAACTAACCCAACTAACGCCAGTTACCGAATTTTTTTTCAAGCTGGGTGAGCCAAGGATCATCATCAGAACCTGATGGAAATATTTGATCACTCACCGGGGATCGAACCCATGACACTAAAGTTGACAGACGACCATTCATTCTCCCTCATCGCACGACCATTTGCCCATTTAATCATTGCATTCATTCTCCCTCATCGCACGACCACTTGCCCATTTAATCATTGCATTCATTCTCCCTCATCGCACGACCACTTGCACATTTAACCATTGCATTCATTCTCCCTCATCGCACGACCATTTGCACATTTAATCATTGCATTCATTCTCCCACATCGCACGACCATTTGCCCATTTAATCATTGCATTCATTCTCCCACATCGCACGACCATTTGCCCATTTAATCATTGCATTCATTCTCCCTCATCGCACGACCACTTGCCCATTTAATCATTGCATTCATTCTCCCTCATTGCACGACCATTTGCCCATTTAATCATTGCATTCATTCTCCCTCATCGCACGACCACTTGCCCATTTAATCATTGCATTCATTCTCCCTCATCGCACGACCACTTGCCCATTTAATCATTGCATTCATTCTCCCTCATCGCACGACCACTTGCCCATTTAATCATTGCATTCATTCTCCCTCATCGCACGACCACTTGCCCATTTAATCATTGCATTCATTCTCCCTCATCGCACGACCACTTGCCCATTTAATCATTGCATTCATTCTCCCTCATCGCACGACCACTTGCCCATTTAATCATTGCATTCATTCTCCCTCATCGCACGACCACTTGCCCATTTAATCATTGCATTCATTCTCCCTCATCGCAACTTTTACTGCAAAAACATTTTTTTTTAAAATCAAATATACGGGGCCTCATGGGTGGATAAATATTGGGGAAACTGGTTTGGAACTTGTGAGTTTAGGAACTTTGATATTTTTTTTCTTGGAATAGATTCCATTTTGGTTTCGGAGGTATGATTGTCTGTATTCAATGTTTTGAATGTAAATTTTCTTGTAACTTATTTTCATTAATGCAACACAAAGAACGTACGCAAATTATAAAGGATTGTTTTTTATTTATTTTATTTTGGAATGATCAACGACCTAATTCTGTCAGTTTTACGTAAAAAACATCTTCCCTTTACTGATTACCATTTTGATGCACCTTTTTGAATTTGAACAGACAGACAACCCAGGTAGTTAATGAGACAGGTAAAAACATGTCCTCATATAAATCAAAACAATCCCATGCAAGCATACCTGTTTGCCCGTTTTTTTTTTAGAAAAAAATGTTTCCCTTATAATAGTTAGTTGGGTTATGCCGCAGGTGAATGTAGTCGGTGTCTGTATAACATCCAGTGAATGTGAGACGCACATTTATAGCACACTGCATGCAAGCCGTAAATTTCTAAATCACAATCTATGGGAGACAACTGGTAAAAAAAGAAAGATAACAAACCAAAATTCATTGACTTCCCTTTGATTAAGTCGTCGCATATTGCAAGAAAACTGTCTGATAAATGAGTTTTATTAGCTGGTAAGTGCCAGACAGACGATAAACACTTTGAAAAAAAAAATCTTGTTAAACGTGTTGAAATTTTGTTCATCTTAATATTTTAAAGTGTATTTTTCATAAATAATTTGTCCCCATTAGTTTTTCAAAAAAAAAAACAAAGTCTAGTGCTAAAAAGACAGTCTCCTACATACATTTCTGCGAAGTTATTTTTTTAAATGAAGATCTAAAATTAAAATCACGTTTGAGCGTTGGGAAACTAAAAACAATTTCCATAACAAAAATATTTCTTGAAGAAATAACTGTATTTCTAAACACGTCAGGACAAGGCAACTGTTAGGCAACTGTTGGGCAACTGTTGGGCAACTGTTGGGCAAATGTTGGGCAACTGTTGAGACGATTTCAATTGTTGATACTGTTTTATTCAATTATATTTATTTCTTTAAAATTCAGAGTCTTTTGTTTTATTAAATAATTATTTCATTGACTTGTACACTCTCAGGTCAGTCCTGCAGCTCACCAGTGACGACCTTCAGACTGTCCACTCGGGCACCGGACTAAGTCTAGCACCACAGGGAGATTCTATTATCACCTAGCTGTAAAAAAACCAAAAAATCAGTAAAAGGGCCCTCTTATGACTCTAGCTCACGGGCCCGTGTATTGCCCACCCCCTATGATTTCACTCATCTTTATCTGGTGTATTTAGCCCAGGTAAACAGACACAAGTCTTTTTTATTTAATGGGTAATATTTTTTTTCTTCTCTCTAGGTGTAAAACAACTAAAACCCCTCCACTGTTTATAGAACGTGTATTCTTTTATTATAGTAAAAAGAAAGAAATAGATGAAGTCAAATGTTTCTGTACAACATTTTTTTTTGTACACGCTTCGTATTATCTTTTTAATGCCAACATTAGCTCCATAACAAACGTTGTTTGTCAGCTGTTTGTGTTTGTGTGTGTGTGTTTATATCTGTGTTTGTGCCTGTGATTGTCTGTGTGTTTATGTCTGTATTTGTGTCTGTGTTTGTGAATGTATGTGTGTATGTAATTATGTAGGTCATGTATGTATGTAATTATGTAATTCGTGTGTTTTTTCTCCATTATTCTACAATCTAATTTTACTACCAGAACTGTTCTTAGTCTCTATGGGTCCTAGGCAGGGACTTTCAGAGATATTTGGTGGGGAGGGGAGGGAGGGGGGGAGCAAGACAGAGACTTCTAATTATCTTCTAACCCTCACAACAACAGACTCAAAATAGAAATAAACAGTAGAAGAAACCTAGGCTGTTTGCCTTTGTATTACGGTTTTGTATACACCAACCAATACCAGCAATGTTTTTATCCGAAATACTTTCCTATCCACCATTTACTTCATTTTACTCATTTAACTTATTCTGTACAACCAAGTGAAACGATGACGTCAGTAGGGCGTCACGTGACCTCTCCATGCATCACTCAAAAGGTCAACTGTACTTGACGATTTACGTCCTTGGGAAAGTAAACAATGTCTCTTCAAGGTTAACTTAGTAGGCAATTAAATAACAAAAAAAACTGCCATGGTACCGCATGATATCTTCTAAGCTTTCTACTCTGTAAACCATTTTAACTGTTGTCTCCCTTGGACTAGGTGATTTTTCTTTTAGGCTAGGCCAGTGGTGGACTGTCTGTATGTACTTCATTAGACAGGTGAAACACTACACACTGCTATTTTTACCTGAACTTTTGAAGTTCAACCACTTGAAAGTGTTTTGAGTGATTATGAATGCTGAGCATCAGTGACGGGAAATTTTTGGAATCGCTTGAACAAAGTATTGTCTTTAATGTCTTCCTCTTGATCTTTAGGCGAGAATTTTATTTTAAAAAAATATCTATCTATCTATCTATCTATCTATCTATCTATCTATCTATCTATCTATCTATCTATCTATCTATCTATCTATCTATCTATCTATCTATCTATCTATCTATCTATCTATCTATCTATCTATCTATCTATCTATCTATCTATCTATCTATCTATCTTGTCTGTCTGTCTGTCTGTCTCATCTATCAACCATCTATCTATCTATCTATCTATCTATCTATCTATCTATCTATCTATCTATCTATCTATCTGTCTGTCTGTCTGTCTGTCTGTCTGTCTGTCTGTCTGTCTGTCTGTCTGTCTATCTATCTATCTATCTATCTATCTATCTATCTATCTATCTATCTATCTCTCTCTCTCTATTTCTCTCTCTCTCTCTCTCTCTCTCTCTCTCTCTATATATATATATATATATATATATATATATATATATATATATATATATATCTGTATGTATGTATGTCTGTCTATCTCTATCTGTCTGTCCATCTATCTGTCTAATTATTAATATTTTTGTCTTTGCGTCTGTCTATCTAACTATCTATCAGGTCCTTTTTTTCTGCTCTTTCCATTTGTCAATCTGTCGAAATTACTATCTAGGCCTGTCGTCCTGCTCCTGGCAATATTCCTATCTGTGAAACTTTCAAGATGGAGGACCTCAAGTGTTTTACTTTGCCAGAAAGTAATAAAGTCGACATGTTTCTCTATATTGCAATATTTATTGTTAGCATCAAGTGAATTTAGAAATGTTTTATTGGGTGAGACTGTCTCTGTTAAACTACTTGTGTATTATTTGAGACTGTCTCTGTTAAACTACTTGTGTATTAGTTGATACTGCCTCTGTTAAACTACTTGTGTATTAGTTGATACTGTCTCTGTTAAACTACTTGTGTATTAGTTGAGACTGTCTCTGTTAAACTACTTGTGTATTAGTTGATACTGTCTCTGTTAAACTACTTGTGTATTAGTTGATACTGTCTCTGTTAAACTACTTGTGTATTAGTTGAGACTGTCTCTGTTAAACTACTTGTGTATTCGGTGAGACTAGAAAGAATAATCCACGACAGTGTATCAAACTATTTCAAAAGTAAACATCCATCACCCACTGTCCATTGGTCAAGTTATATTTGTATCACCCACTGTCCATTGGTCAAGTTATATTTGTACTATCTAAGCCAAAAAAAACTTATTCTTACATTTCAGAACATTTTGAAGAAATTTTTTTTTAAATATTTTGTTTTCTTTAATGACATCCTTATTGATTTCAATCAACTATTTACTACTATTTACAGTATGTCTTACTGTTGTTTTGACTGTTGTTCAGGCTGTTCGACTAGTTACTTCTATACGACATTGTAATGAATGATGCCAGGAAGCAGTGACCAAACCCCACAGGAAATGAAAGGTGAATTGCCAGATTAACAGAAAACCTGATATCTAAAGATTTCTTCCTTCGCCACAACATTAACTATGGTAAAAATCAGGCAGACCAACTTAACATATAGTAACGAAGATTTCAAATTATAACGCAGTAACTGTCATAGTGCCCTCCCCCCCCCCACCCCTTCCAACCTCACGTCCAGAGATCTGACCATCGTCCGATGCTCTTTTGTAGTGGCCGTGGGGCAAAACCTTTCTTGACAACTGTTCTCTTCTTCCTTCGTCATTAATTAGATGAAACAAAAGATGAATGTTACCTCCCTTTGTACTTTCTAAAATGGTTACTTCCCTTCTCAGCTGGAACGCAATCTATGTATTCACAGTTCTCAGAGGACCGTGGATTTTTTTTTTCCATATTAAAGTTATTGCTGCTAAAAGTCTGTTATACCTGATGTCTTATTGTCGTTTGAATGTTCAGCAGACGATTTCATAAATAGAGCCATCTTTAGCATGGCATTTTTGAGGCACCTAGGAAAGGTATTTTAGGCGGCCCTATGCAAGGTATATATATGGGGGCCCTTAGGTAGAGTATATTTGAGGGCATCGATACATTTGGGAGCCTTGGGAACACATATTATGGGGCTAAATGAAGTGGCGTCACTAGAGGGTGCAGGAGTGCGGGCCGCACCGGGTGACACCAATTTAGGGATGAAACCAAAATGAACAGTTTTAAATTTCATAGCAGGAAAAACTCGGTATAGTCGGTTTTATAACCGATCATAGTTAAAAACATGAGCAGTAGCACAGGGTGTCACCACGCAGAGCACCTGGACTTTAGTAAATTAATACAGTTCAAAGCTGCTCGGATCAATCTAGTTTTATTTTTTGAAAACGTTCTAAGACAAAGGACGCATGTAGTCACGTGGTTTCATGAAATTGGAGACGTAGTTTACAAACTCAGTTTAATGGAAGTAATATACATCTTTCTGAAATACAGTCAGTAATACTATCGTTTTTATAGTTTTTATTATAAAGTAAATTCTCTCAGGTCTAATGCAGTAAAATTCGAAATATGTAAGCCTAACATTGCTCATGGTGGAAGTATTGAAGGAGGAGGGGGGGGATGCCCCGAATTTTCCGCACCGGGTGACACCAACAATAGTGACGCCACTGGCTATAGGCAAAGATAATTATATAACCATATATCTACACAATCATCCACACATTTCCTTACTTTGTTTACTCCAGTTAATGTGTTACTTCTACTTTGTTTACTCCAGTTAATGTGTTACTTCTACTTTGTTTACTCCAGTTAATGTGTTACTTCTACTTTGTTTCCTCCAGTTAATGTGTTACTTCTACTTTGTTTCCTCCAGTTAATGTGTTACTTCTACTTTGTTTACTCCAGTTAATGTGTTACTTCTACTTTGTTTACTCCAGTTAATGTGTTACTTCTACTTTGTTTACTCCAGTTAATGTGTTACTTCTACTTTGTTTACTCCAGTTAATGTGTTACTTCTACTTTGTTTACTCCAGTTAATGTGTTACTTCTACTTTGTTTACTCCAGTTAATGTGTTACTTCTACTTTGTTTACTCCAGTTAATGTGTTACTTCTACTTTGTTTACTCCAGTTAATGTGTTACTTCTACTTTGTTTACTCCAGTTAATGTGTTACTTCTAGCAGAAAAGATAAATGTGCCGCCTACATAGTGAAATATCTGAAATCACTATCATACCAACAACGAGTTCAAACATTTATAAATACTAAAACAAATTACAAATACTAAACCTATTTTTTACAAATATCTCTCCACAAAGTATATTTGTTTACAGACAACTTTTGCTGTTTATAGAAAAAAAATTACTTTGCAAAGGCCAACACTATATCGTAAAAAAAACACGTTGATAAATACAAAATCATAGTTTCCATCTCCAGGTGACAACTGGACAGGTAAATTAGTCGCAGACATCGGTATTTTGATGACGTGATGGCTCATAAAAGCCCATGACGATCCATGCTTTCACGACCTTTACGACAATCGACATATAGCTGGACATTGAACCTGACCTTTGTGTGAAGTTATAGTTGTTTGGAATCCTGATACCTAAAAAAAAATAAAGGTAAATTTCACCTTGGATGGAACCTGCTCCCGCTAGCACCAAGATACTGTCTAATTAAATCACAAACTTAAAGAAATAGAATTCGATTAGGTTGCAGTTCTTCAGGTATCAAAGTAAAGATGGTCTGATACACACTGTCCTTGAACCTGCGTGAGTTGGGATAGTAACAGCGGTGTGTAACATTTTAATAACATGTGCACGTAGGCCAGTACTAGCTACCATTGCTCATCGTGATGGTTACTTTAGTAAATAGTATATAGTATAAAACAGTATATAGTATATAACAGTATATAATATGTAACAGTATGTAGTATGTAACAGTATATGGTATATAAAAGCATATAGTATACAACAGTATATGGTATATAACAGTATATAGTATGTAACAGTATACGGTATATACATACACTCACATATTTCACTCGGAGGCTTCTCTGTGATAATAAAGTTGCCCCCACCCCTAGACACACATCTGAATGAGTGTTGATGATAGTGCTGGTGTGCTCATAATGTGTATATGGCATGGTATTCATTAGTATGATTTGTTGATGTGATGGTATTTGGTATTCATTAGTATGATTTGTTGATGTGATGATATTTGGTATTCATTAGTATGATTTGTTGATGTGATGATATTTGGTATTCATTAGTATGATTTGTTGATGTGATGGTATTTGGTATTCATTAGTATGATTTGTTGATGTGGTGGTATTTGATATTCATTAGTATGATTTGTTGAAGTGATGGTATTTATGGGATGAGAATGTCCATGTTATATGAAGTGTACGATAGCGTGTCTTTCATCACCTATATACTATTGGTCTCTCTCTCTCTCACTCACTCTGTATGTTATGCATGTTTATATATATGTATATCTTTACATTTATATATTAATTACAGATCGCTTGCAAATTTTTCTGAAACTTTTGTGCGCTCTTTTGCCATGTGTGAGCTTAGAGCGGGGGACTGCGAATACGCGGCACGTGTGCCAAACATGGCACGTAAGAAAATTGCCCTTGCACCCAAAAGATTAAAAAACATGAACAACAATAAAATATTATATTAATACTAGTATATAAAATACGCAGTTGCTACTAAACCAGCAAACTGGAATACATTTTTTTTCCGCCGACCAGCAATAGATGTGCGCATGCGCGACTAGACGGACTCCGTATTATTTTTTTTCGGGATCCGGCTATAGATATTGCGCCTAACCCTATTCCTAGCCCTAACTCTAACCCTAAACCTAACCCTAAGCCTAACCCTAACCTTAGCCCCGAAAACAAAAAAATATGCAATAATATGCAGTCCGAGTCCGTCTAGTCGCGCATGCGCACATCTATTGCTGGTCGGCGAAAAAAAAATTAATTATTCTAGTTTGCTGGTCGAGTAACAATAGCGTAAAAAATAAGCTATAAGCACATGCAAACAAAAATATTTTTCATTCGCTTTGGTTTTGGCACCTTGATGCAATCCTATTTGTCATCCCTGGGTTAGTGGCTACACTATGTCTGACATAAACTTAGTGACTACACTATGTCTGACATAAACTTAGTGGCTACACTATGTCTGACATAAACTTAGTGGCTACACTATGTCTGACATAAACTTAGTGGCTACACTATGCCTGACATAAACTTAAAGAAAAAAAAACAGACATAAACAAAACTACAACATATTTATCTGTTTTTTTATGTTTTATATCTCATTCACTGGTTTGTGACGCTTTAGCGCGTGCACACAGTCAAACAAACAGACAAACAAACAGACAAACAAGATGAACTGATCCTGCAGGAGAAATATTTTACTGAAGACCAGGAAGTAGCTCAGACAAAACTGAAAGTCGGAAGAAAACTAAAAAAAAAAAATAAACCAAAAAATGTGATAGGATGAAACAGGGGTCAGCTGATTTGATCGTAGTCTCTCTAGTAAATTCCCAAATCCTAAAGAAAAGAAAGAGTATAATAAAGTAAATAAATGTCCAACATTAAGTTTAAAAACTATTTACATTTCCTACAAAATATTTTGTGCTATATGCAGACAATATATTGTCATTTTCAAAAGATGAGAAAGTTTGAAGTTCAACTTACAAAGAGATAAAAAACATCATACGCTTCTTTACAAGTTAAAATAACGAAACAAAACAACCATTGTTGAACCAATAAATAAAGTGATGAATGCAGTCAAGGCAGGATTAAAAATCGACCCTTATTTATCTCCCCTTCTAGATATAGTTTATGGTTTCGTTTGAAATGTTGAGCCCATTTTGGTAACAAACCTTAAAGCATACAGTGCCTTTAATTTAGCCCTGCATACAGTGCAACAAAATACTTGATTCTAATACGCCTGATACAATAATGAACAAACTGGACTACGCCTGATACAATAATGAACAAACTGGACTACGCCTGATACAATAATGAACAAACTGGACTACGCCTGATACAATAATGAACAAACTGGACTACGCCTGATACAATAATGAACAAACTGGACTACGCCTGATACAATAATGAACAAACTGGACTACGCCTGATACAATAATGAACAAACTGGACTACGCCTGATACAATAATGAACAAAATGGACTACGCCTGATACAATAATGAACAAACTGGACTACGCCTGATACAATAATGAACAAAATGGACTACGCCTGATACAATAATGAACAAACTGGACTACGCCTGATACAATAATGAACAAAATGGACTACGCCTGATACAATAATGAACAAACTGGACTACGCCTGATACAATAATGAACAAAATGGACTACGCCTGATACAATAATGAACAAACTTGACTACGCCTGGTACAATAATGAACAAACTGGACTACGCCTGATACAATAATGAACAAACTGGACTACGCCTGATACAATAATGAACAAACTGGACTACGCCTGATACAATAATGAACAAACTGGACTACGGCCTGATACAATAATGAACAAACTGGACTACGGCCTGATTCAACGAAATAATGACAAACTAAAACAATTTAGAAAGAATTTTTTTTTAATGTAAGCGATAAAAAAACATCTTTAGAGAGTTACATTCCGACACATTGCCATCACATCTATAGAGAGTTACACTCTCACACACTCCCACACACTGATTCCATCTCAACACACACAGTATGAGTCTACCCACATTACTCCTATCGGACCTCCACGTTCATCATCTACTTGTGGGAGTTTTGGCCAATGCTAAATATAGAGCAGTGTTGTTTGTGACCTAGTCATGCAGGAGTGCACGCGAAGGATTCTAAATATAGTAACATGATGCAACAGGCTTCAATGGAAACGGGGGAATATAAAAACCATGAATTGTATTGATTTTTGAAGAAAGAGGAGTGCAGAGAGAAACATGTAAATAACTCAAATTGGGGGAAATAGCTGCAACAATTCTCTCTCTCTCTCTATCCCTCTCTCTCTCTCTCTGGTGCTCTCTCTCTCTCTCTGGTACTCTCTCTCTCTCTCCCTCTCTTTCTCTCCCTCTCTCTCTCTCTCTCTCCCTCCCTCTCTCTCTCTCTCTGGTGCTCTCTCTCTCTGGTGCTCTCTCTCTCTCTCTGGTATTCTCTCCCTCTCTTTCTATCCCCCTCTCTCTCCCTCTCTCTCTCTGGTGCTCTCTCTCTCTCGTTCTCCCCTTCTCACTACTCATTGAGAAGAAAAAACTCAAAATTCAAAATAAAAAATACGCCTAAATATAAATCGAAGCCTTAGTTGGGAACAAAATCAGCAGCAATTTTTTTTTATTTATTCAAACAAACACGGGGGACAAATGTTATTTATTACTTTCAGTCAGGAAAGTGGAGAATTAATCAATCGTGAACAATTATGATTGAGAATGGGACACACATGATGATTGAGTAGGCTATATGACACATGGCGGTGATTATTGTGGATTGATGGGCTGGCTTGGTGGCGCTTTGGTTGTGAGCTCGATCTGTATGCTGTAGGCTACAAGTTCAACCAGGGCCGTTTTAAGGTCATCGTAGGCCCTAGGCACTTTCAAAGTCGTAGGCCCTCCCCGATTTTATTTTTAAATATTTTTCAAGAATGCACTTGTTTTTACTTTATGTTCTGGCTTTCGTTGGCCCTTAAAAAGTCCGTAGGCCCTAGGCACAGTGCCTACTGTGCCTATAGGATAAAGCGGCCATGAGTTCAAATCCCGGGAGCTCAATCACCAAGTCATGTCCACCGTGTTGCCTCTTTAGCCCTTGCACTCTCGGCTAATTGGGGATGAGAGAAAACTGTCAAATTTTTAATGTATATGATCTCACATCTCAGGGACAAACAATCCAACACCAGCCTAAAAAAATATTTGGCCCCCTAAAGTCTCTGACAACTCGGGGTCCCTTCTAACCATCCCTTGTAAAAAATGCCAGCTCACTATTTTAATTTACAACCAATAACTGTATCGCGTGGAATTTGTTAGTGTTTATTGCATTGGTTTCTGCAGCGTTGTGTTTTTTTTACAGGTTTGGGTTTCAAGCCCTACGCCTAACCATGGATATCTAGATATAACACCAGGATAGACAACCAAACAAAATTTCATTCTAGCCGTGTACGGTTTAGGCTGACGCAAGGGTTAAACAAAGTTGCACTATTATATACATGCTTGCTTGTTTTCGTTCGTCCATTGTTTATTCGGGTTTTATTTTGTGTTATTACTGTTTTTCTAAAATTTCTCTTTTTCTCGGTAAAATTTACGTATAATAATTGTTTTGGTTTATAAATCTAATTTTAAATATAATAAATAACTAAGAAAATGGTCAATAAGTGTTCTGCATACGGATGCAAAAGTGGATATGACAGTGTTGAAAAAGCGGAAAGTAAAGGAGTTTCTTTTCATTCGTATCCATTAAACAATGTGGAATTATGTGAAAAATGGATTAGAGCTAATCCTCGCCAAAATTTTCAGCCTGGGAAATATTAAAAAATGTGTTCGCTCCATTTCTTGCCAAGTGATTTTGTTAGTGATGTAAAAGATACAAACATGTCTCGATCAAAGAAAAAATGTGAATCCAATAAACCTGTTAGACCAAAAATTAAATTAAAAGAGGATGCAGTGCCAAGTATTTTTCAGAATGCACCATCATACTTATCAACTCCAAATTACCGTAGAACAACAATGAAGTCTTCGTCATCAGCTAGACAAGAAGTTGTTAAAAATCAAATGATGGAGTTGGAAAACTTGTTTAATGAAAATGATGTCATAAACAAGTTATCTTTAGTTGATCTAAAAGAAAAATTAAGTAAAGAGAAAATACCTTCTGGATATCAACTCCATATTCAAAATGAACATTTATATATTTATTTGTTGGAATTTCAGAATAACATTTTGTTTATTAAATCATCAATTTCAATTTCAAAATCATTCGACATATCACTACATCACAAAGGAAAACAATTATCTAAATCATTTTCAAACGATATTTGTTCTTCCAATTTGGAAACAATGAGTCAGTTGTTGAATTTGCTTGCTCGTTTAAAATGTTTTGATGAAACTCCATTTCATGAAACCTTTGATGAGATCAAGCAAGAAGCAAAATCAAATTTGAAAAAATGATGACTTTTTATGAAGATTCAAATCCTGTTTTTCAACAAATACAATTTCTTGTCGATCAGTTGAAATTGGTGGGGGTGAACAAACATGCGAGAACATACACACCACAAACCATTATTTGGTCATATCTGGTATATGCATCAGGCGCTGCATCTTACTCTAAAATATTGGAAAGTGAAGTTTTGAACCTGCCTTCAATAAACACTTTAAAAAAACTAAGAAGACGAGTAAATGAAAACAAGCAATTAAGCCTGTTCCATTCTGGACACAGGATGTGTTAGCGCATTTTCGTCTTATGTATCAGTACGTTTGTTAGCTTTCAGTAAATATTTGTAAATTTTGGAAATGTTTATAAATTCAATTGTGTAATACATATATTTGTAAAAAAAAATTATATAGACGTTTCTTTATATTTGAAAAAAAATTATTGTCTCTTAAATCTAACTACAAGTGGTTTGTGGTTACTGAAATAGGACTCATAATTGAAAACATTCTAAATTATAGTCATTTAATCGTCCGAAAACTCCGTCAATTGTTGCATAGCTCTGATACTTTCAATTAAACTCAGAACACAAGCTTACTATTTCATTTGATGAGTTTCTTAATAAATCTTGGTGAAACTACGTGCTGCAGTATTTCGCACCAAATGAACGGGTTATTGAACGTACAAGGTGTATATATAATATATAAGCCCCTTAGGAGCCCTGAAGCCCGGCCCTCAGAGGTCCTATCGCGAAATGAACTTTTGATGTACACATGGCAGGCCAAGACCTACAAAATGATATATACATCATGGGTCTAGGAATTATAGTTGCTGAGATATAGCGCTCCTTTATTAATATAGCTTATATAGTAAAAAACGGTACTAAGGCCCCTTTTACGGCCCTGAGAGGTCAGATCGCGAAATGAAAAAAAGTCATTTCTTGGCAGGCCAAGACCTACAAAATGATATATACATCATGGGTCTAAGACTTATGGTTGTTGAGATCTAGGGTGTACACGGACAGACGGACGGACAGACAAAACGGGGACAATAGAGCATTTTTTTTTCGAAAATGCTTTAAAAACAGGGCTTGATAACACACGTTACCTCACACTTCGTGTTAGCACATTAAACCAGCTGGAAAGAATGTGCACAATCATAATCGATGAAATATATGTGGCCAAGCGTGTTGAATACTTTTCCGGCAAGTTCATGGATTGACAGCTGAAGGTGAACAAGCTTCTACTCTTCTGTGTTTTATGGTTAAATCTCTTTGTCATAAATTTAGAGATATGGTAGCTCTCTACCCTATCCATAATTTGACTGCTGGCCAAATGCATCAATGTTACACAGAAGTGATGGAAATGGTGCACCGAGCAGGGGTTACTGTAATTGGCATTTCGGTTGACAATGCAGCTGTTAACAGAAAGTTTTATATTCAAGAACTTTGTGGAGGCACGATTAAACCATCTATTGAAAACAAATGGACTAATCAGCCAATGTTTTTAATTTTCGATGCAGTCCACAATTTAAAAAATATATACAATAACTTTTTGAATCGACGATCCTTTGTCTTTCCGAAATTTTGCAACAATAACATTGCAGCACCTGATTCATCAGCCGATTTTCAGCACATTGAGGATCTTTACAACTTGGAGCTGAACATGGTTGTTAAAAAAGCATACAAGCTGAATGCGAAAGTACTGAATCCTACAAATATTGAGAAAATGTCTGTCAAACTCTTATCGTCAGTGTTTTGCGAATCGACTGTGAATGCTTTAAAATATTATGTGGAGCATGAAAATAAAGTTGAATGGAGTGCAACAGCTTGGTTTGTGGGTATTATCACCAAACTCTGGGAAGTTTTAAATGTAAAAACTTGTTCGAAGGGGAAAAGAAAAAGAAACTACCACATGGATCCAGTAAAATCTTCCTCTGATTGGAAAATAGAATTTCTCTTAGAATTTCGTGATTTCCTACACAGCTGGCAAAACGCAAAAACAAAAGTGAGACTTATTTGGCTGTTGGTCAAACATGTTCTGCTCTTGCTAATTGTTGCAAATATTTGATGAGTGAGACAGACTTGAAATTCATCCTCCTTGGTCATCTACAGTCGGACCCCATAGAGTTGAGATTTGGATGGTTGCGCCAAATGTCAGGGGGCAATTATTTTGTCTCAGTTCGGCAAGTTGCAGATAGCAACACCAAGATAAAAATGATGTCTCTGTTAAGTCATTCAAAATTGAATATTAGCGAGATCGATGATTTCATTGATGATGTTAAAAGCTTGCCAGCTGGTACGGATGAAAATGTAAATGCAATTTTAGATTGTTTAAAAATTTCGGAAAGCCCTAATGACGATGAAGCATCAACAATATATTATGTTGCAGGAGCTATTGCACATTCCATCATTCATAAGAATAAGTGTAACAGCTGTAGAGAAATATTAGTCGATGAAAAATTTAAAGACATTGACGAATTAAGATTGAAAAAGCTGGATGTTTTTTTGAACGATGTCAACAGAGGAGGGCTATTGAAGCCATCTGAGTACACCTTCTCTACTTGCCTACAAAATTGGAAAGTATTCATTTCATTTGAAAAGATCAGCAAATAGTCTGAAACTATTTCTAGGACAAACAAATAAAAAAAAATTGTTTGTTAAAATTGTTAATAGAGTAACAATTGATGAGTCATTGCTGATTGAAGAAAATGTTTGTAATTTCAATCATAATTTAAAAGAACTTATTTCTGTTAAATTTTTTAATTGTTCGTCTAAAAATTATGTTAAGCAATTGAATGAAACGGTTCATGAAAAACCAATGAAAAAACGAAAAATAAATAAATTGACAAAATAAAGATTTTAAATTAAAAAATTTGTTATTAAAAGTTTTCAAACTTTAATTGCGTTTGTGTTTATTTCATAAAAACATAAGTACCAAATATACAAAACTGCTATTAAACATGAAGACTAACGCTAAACACTTGATTGTGTGTCAGCCTAAACCGTATTTTTGTTAAAATATTGGTTGTCCTTCCTGATGCTATATCTAGATTTCCATGGCCTAACCCTCCTCCTAACTCTCCCAGGGCCTGGGACCTCCCAGAACAGAGTGAGCTGGAGGGTGGTTTCAGAGGCCCTTTGTTCCGCAAGCAGTTCAAGGAATTAAGTCAAGTAAGTCAACCGTATCGCGACTGGAACCCAAACTGTATGTAACCTTTTGAAAAGTCCTCTGTGTAACAATATTAGTTATCAAATACATACAACCCCCTAATACCACTTCCTGTATGTCTGTCTATCCGCAAAGGTAAACATAGCTCATTAGAGATAATGGATTTTTATTAAAAAACAAAACCGGAAAAATTAACCACAAATTCTGGACCATATGAGTTCGTTGATTACATGTGAAAAACCTACAATAAACATGTCGTTATATCCTTCTGAAACACCCCCCCCCCTTCCCAAGCCACCACAGACTACACATATGACGCACACGCACATACACACACACACAATACAGTATTTTAGTTAAAGTGTATTCTTCGAGGATCGGTAGATTGTCTGAATACATATGAATGTGTTGATAATTTTTTTGTTTGTTTTAGAGTCTTTTTCGAAGATTGGGTTATGATTGATCTCAGTGCAGCTTAAGGGAATAAAATAATAGATGTTAATGAAGAATGTGAATTATAAAGCTGGACTTTAGGGTTTGCTCAATGCCTTCTACAATACAGGCAGACATTGGTTTGTTTATGGACACTCTAAATCTACACTTGATAAAAGTTTTATAATAAAATTGATCAAATGAATTGTCAATCAAAATGAAAACAAAAAAATATTGATTTTTAATTTCAACTATGAGGCTGACATTATCTGTGCCCCTGTATCTGAAATATCTCTAACCCATCGCTCTCTCTCTCTCTCTTTGCACTGTCCTTATTTGTTTCTCAGTGTACTTTATTATGTCCATTCCTTTGTTTTCTATTTCTCCCTTTATACCTACTTTCCATTATGATACAACCTGTGTGTGATACAACCTGTGTATGATAAAACCTGTGTATGATACAACATGTGTGTGAAACAACCTGTGTGTGATAGATACAACATGTGTGTGATAAAACCCGTATATGATTCAACCTGTGTATGATACAACCTGTGTGTGATACAACCTGTGTGTGATACAAACTGTGTTTGATACAACCTGTGTGCGATACAACATATGTGTGATACAACCTGTGTATGATACAACCTGTGTGTGATACAACCTGTGTGTGATACAACATATGTGTGATACAACCTGTGTGTGATACAACCTGTGTGTGGTGCAACCTGTGTGTGATACAACCTGTGTGTGATACAACCTGTGTGCGATACAACGTGTCTGTGTGTTACCACCAGGTTTTATTCTGGCCTTCTTTAAACACCAACTTCTCAATGTTCATTATTTATGGTACTGTGATTACGTCATTACTATTAATTTCAGGATTTAATTAATTTTCTTTATTTCGTCCCATAAGTTTTTTTTATATATGTGTATGTATTTTAAGTATCTTTATACATGGCCCTGTTATGTGTATTATTTGTGTAAATATGAATTGGTAAGAATATTAACTTTACATATTAGTATTTACCGTTATTTTATGATGCGACTTGATTTCAGTAGTAACCAATTAATAATATATGTTTTGTACATGCCTATATTTTCTTACGTATGTGTTTACTTGTGTGTAATGCATGATTTATATTTTTCGTATGTTTATTTTTCGCACATGTGTTTATATGTGTGCAATTTCTTAATTGCCTCTATCAGAAACAGATCAAAGTTAATAAAATAAATGCAATTCATATTTATCTATTAATTGTCTTTGTTTCATTACAATCTCGATAGTTAACTCGATAATGTAGGCCTAAGTGAGAAACATTCAAGAAAATTGAGTTTTATGTACAATACCTCAGTATACAAATTTTAGTGTAAAATATTAGTGTACAGCACTTCAGTGTAATATACCTCAATGTATAATGTATTAGTGTAAAATACCACAATGTACTATACCTAACCTCAGTGTTTAATACACCAGTGTCCAACACCTCAGTGTTTAATACACCAGTGTCCAACACCACAGTGTTTAATACACCAGTGTCCAACACCTCAGTGTTTAATACACCAGTGTCCAACACCTCAGTGTTTAATACATCAGTGTCCAACACCTCAGTGTTTAATACATCAGTGTCCAACACCCCAGTGTACACTGTCTTAAATTTTAGCCATTGATGTTTATTTACTTCTATTACTCCACTGGTTCTCCACATATTAAACTTAAGAGATCTTCTTATTTGATTATTTTTATTTCATTATATTTTTGGTCATATTCAACAACCATTTCTGTTACAGCCTACTTATATAGTTGTACGTTATCTGTTACAGTCTACTTATATAGTTGTACGTTATCTGATACAGTCTACTTATATAGTTGTACGTTATCTGTTACAGTCTGCTTATATAGTTGTACGTTATCTGTTACAGTCTGCTTATATAGTTGTACATTATCTGTTACAGTCTACTTATATAGTTGTACGTTATCTGATACAGTCTGCTTATATAGTTGTATGTTATCTGTTACAGTCTGCTTATATAGTTGTACGTTATCTGTTACAGTCTACTTATATAGTTGTACGTTATCTGATACAGTCTACTTATATAGTTGTACGTTATCTGTTACAGTCTGCTTATATAGTTGTACGTTATCTGTTACAGTTTGCTTATATAGTTGTACATTATCTGTTACAGTCTACTTATATAGTTGTACGTTATCTGATACAGTCTGCTTATATAGTTGTATGTTATCTGTTACAGTCTGCTTATATAGTTGTACATTATCTGTTACAGTCTGCTTATATAGTTGTACGTTATCTGATACAGTCTACTTATATAGTTGTACGTTATCTGTTACAGTCTGCTTATATAGTTGTATGTTATCTGTTACAGTCTGCTTATATAGTTGTACATTATCTGTTACAGTCTACTTATATAGTTGTACGTTATCTGTTACAGTCTACTTATATAGTTGTACGTTATCTGTCACAGCCTACTTATATAGTTGTACGTTATTTGTTACAGTCTACTTATATAGTTGTACGTTATCTGTTACAGTCTACTTATATAGTTGTACGTTATCTGTCACAGCCTACTTATATAGTTGTACGTTATTTGTTACAGTCTACTAATATAGCTGTACATTGGACCACGACAACGTATAAGAACAAATATCACTATAACATATTGATATATACAACTGGAATTCAATTAGCCATTATATTAATGACACATTTAAACACTGTTATTGATATAGTGTGTGCATGCTTCAACACTGCAATGCAATTACTGTTCTTAATTGGTTTTAAAATCTGTTGGATTTTAAAGTGAACTTCATTGCTTCATTTTGTTAAGCCTAACACGAACTATGACTTTTTTGAATGAGATATTATATTAGGTTTAAAATGTATTATTCGGGGAGTTTTATAACACAAGTCTTCATTGTGACGATAGCAGTATCATTATTAAGTATTTGATAAAAAGGTATCAGGTTTCCTCATTATACTGCGCTTGACTTTCATTGAGTTACAGGTGAATATGTTGTTGTCTAACTACATTTGTCACGCCACCCACAACTATTACCCCCCCCCCCGCTATGCCCATGTTTCCTTATCATCAGGGGAAATAATTCAATTAACGATTCTCGTCCAATCGAATCAATGTCTTTAGAGCCTGCTCACGTCCTACCCAGCACCACGGGTTTACTATATAATGTCATCTTCTGTTAGGGTGAGCAGAGAACAGTTAAGTCCCCGTGCAACACATGGGCGGATGGGCTGGACATGGCGAGGTACATTGCACTAACTTTGATGGGGTGGGGGGAAGGGAGGGTACAGCCAATAGTGGCGATATGGGGGCCTGTGACGCGACGCGGGGAGGGGGGCGAGGGGGGTGCTTAAAGGTCCGTGAACAAAGGAGTCATAAGTAAATTGAAGGTCAACTCAAACTTTTGCAAAAAAAAAAAAAAAATCCTCACAAGCTGTTAACAGTTTGGGGATTGGGGGGGGGTGGGGGATGGTCGCCCGCAAAATATGTTTGTCGGGGACCCAGCTTAAAAAGCATGCATGACGTCATTTCCTAGTGAGTGCCTCATAAATCCTCGTGTGCCCCATTTTGAATTCATTGTTGCCAGTGGCTACACTGGGATCCGTTTGCCACAGACTTTGAGGTTCTCTGTGTAGAGAGACTATTTTAATAACAGTATAATTATCTCCAGTAAAGTACATCGTGAGTTGTTCATATATTAAAACCCTGTCCAACATCAAATTTCCACTGGTCAAACCCTGTAACATGTCATTCCAATACTGGTCAAACCATGTCCGTCCAACTCAGTCTGTTCCTTATAAAATATAAATAAATCAATATCCCTGGAAGTCCTTCATCTGTGAAGTAAACATTAAGGAATTAATAGACTCTGGTGACAGCATTGTGAAGCGCAACGAGCCAAATTTAGAATAATTTAAACCAAAAATTCAATATATTGACCATGTTCGCTGGTCAAGGCTTTCATTAGCCTTGTATTGATTCAGAGAAAATTACAGACACATGCGAGAAATGTCCATGAACAGACGCACAAACACAACGTTACACAAACACGACACGAATTAATTTGAACTTTCAAAGAAACCAAAATCAAGTCACGGAGACAGTTGGTTAAAAAATGTTGTTGATTTCTGTAAACACAAACACAGATATGCACACCGACTCTCTCTCTCTTTCACACACAAACACACACACACGCGCGCAAACACGTACAAACACTCACACATTCTCAAAAACACACACAAAAGCGCAAACATAATAATTTTAACCGTACAATCTGCATGTAAATATGGAAAGTAAACCAACGGGTATATGTTTTATAAACAACAGTGGCCAGCTATAGTACACGTCACCCGGGGCGGCCCGTTCAAATGTCACCCCAGTGCAGGCCCGTAGCGTGCGGGGGGGGGCAGGGGGGATGGACCCCCCCCCCCCTGCGTTTTGTCTGGCCCCCTCTGCTTATTTGTTCTACTTAGTAAAATGTATTACCTCCCCCCCCCCCGGCTATTGCCTGGCCACTGCTGTAGAATGTCTGGACCCTGCTGTTGAATTTTCACGCTACGGGGCTGCCCCAGTGACGACACACGACCCTTTGCTGAATGGTTAGATGTAGCTAAATTTTCATACATACTATACCTCTAGGCTCTACTTTACTCTACTGACCGGTACGTTACTGCTTACATGTATAATCCAAGACAAAATCCGAATCCAATACCACCAAAAAAAAAATAGTTCAAATCCAAAGATTTTTAAAATGCAACTGTTCACTTTCAGAACATCTAAATGCAAAACACAGCCCAAAAGAATGTCCTAGAAAGGAATGCCTTCTTGTTTTCATTGTGGCATACAGGTTAATGACATCGTCAAAATCTATTTGTCTTGTAAGCTAATGTTCAATGGACAGAACAGCCATATTCGACAATTTCGACTGGCTCATGGTTGACCGGAGGTAATTTTATTGTAAGTTTCATTTGGAGAAACTTCTTTTACACAATGGCACAAAAACACATATCGTCAGAAAGAATCTTTGTGTCAGCGTAAGATATGGCAATGATTCAACAAAGTCCCACTTGATAATAAACGGTAGGAATTGCAGTGCAGTCTAGTGCTTTGCTTCCTCCAAGTTTATTTCATCTGCTTGGTGTCGCCTTAATCGTTGAGTTTCTAGACAAAGGTCTTCTTCAGCTCATCATACACGATTGTAAGTTTGGTAACAGACAATTGTATTTCTACGTCGATGGCAGAAATAATATGGTATGGCTGAACGGCAGAAAAAGTCAGCAAAATGTCATTCACTGCCTTTCCTCTCGTATTTAACTCCAAATGAAAACGGTCCAGATACTCTAACTGCTCAATTGGTCTCCCGCTGTGAGAATCCAGCATCTCTTGCCTCCTCACCTGGTAATCTTCTCTTTCTTATGATTCTCTTCTCTGTAGGGATATCAAGTTCTTCACATTTCACAAGTGCCTGCTGGACGGCATTGTCAACAACCTTCGAACGATGCTCTTCCACAAAGACCTTCAGATCCCTTAGTTTGGTTGCTGCCATGTCCACAGTAATACCTGGTATTTGCATGTACTTCTGTGCTAAGTCGACTTCTTGTAAAACATCACCTCAGAAAAACAAGAAAGAAATAAAAGAAAAGACGCATATAGCTGGCAACAGATTGTGCGCAGCTCCTCTTGTCTCGACGCTTTCTTCGACATCACACAGAACTTCAATGGCTTCCACAAACTGGTTAAACTTCTGTATCACTTGCTTCACTGCATCAGCATGTGCACTCCAGTGAGTTGTGGACAGTCTCTTCACTGTTAGACCTGTGTATTTCACTAGTACATTCCAGCGATGGGTCGACATAGCAAAAAAAAGTGTACATCGCCTCAAGACTTCCAAAAAACGTTACACAAGACGGATTGTTAGCAAACGAATGTTTGCCACAAAGGTTCAAAGAATGTTTGGAACAAGGTACGAAAATCGCCTTCGGATTAATGTCTTTGATCTTTTGTTGCACACCACCGAGGATTCCAGCCAACGTATCCTTGACCGC
Organism: Bulinus truncatus; assembly: GCA_021962125.1. Taxonomy (NCBI): domain Eukaryota; kingdom Metazoa; phylum Mollusca; class Gastropoda; family Planorbidae; genus Bulinus; species Bulinus truncatus. The sequence continues at coordinate 6,965,489 of JAGDYQ010000013.1, read as the reverse complement.
GACGTAACTGAATATCCAGTCTTTCGTTTTCTAGTTTCTCGAGGATAGTAGCTGTTTTACCTTTCAGTTGAAAAAAATCCAAGGAATGACTCCCGCACTTCAAATGTACCACCGCTGATGTGTACATATCTAATTACGGTTGATATTTGATCTGTGTGCAAAACGTCCGGTGTGCTATCAAAAAGTATGCTAAAGTACTTTGCATTGTTGATGTCAGAAACGAGTTTTCCAGTCACGTGTTTTGCCAAAAGAGAAATGAATTCGTTTTGTGTTTCAGGTGCCATGTATGAACATACAACCTGACTGTCTGTTCTTTGATGGAGTCTGACAAAATGTACATGGCCAGCATAATATCAATGGAAGCTGTCGTGTTTCGACGTTCTGTCATATAATTTGACAAAGTCATGGTCGTCATTTATTTCGAACATTGTTCGAAATAAATATTAAGAAAAATATAAGAAAAATTACTCACCAAAAGAGTTGTACTCGCCCAGACAATATTTTTGACTAATTCGAAATATGTGACGTCATAACGGTCACATTACCTGTGTTGGTTGGGTTTTTATCACAATTCCTTTTTCAGACTATTTTCGCACCTTAGCCTGGCGGAAAAAATTGTTGGGGGGTGACATTGTGTCACCCTCCATATGCTGTCACCCGGGGCGGTCCGCCCCCCTTTAGCTACGTCACTGATAAACAATAATTTCTATAGGTATACTTTCTATGATCTATGGAATGAATTTTTACAATTTAGTGAGTTTTAAAAGAAGCTTATTTTTTAAAGTTTTGTTTTTGTATACAATTGTTATTGTACTTAAACAATGTTTGTATCACACGTTTATCTCCTGACCCAGACTCCCTCAGTCTATTATCACTGACACACATTTTAACATCCGGTCATTTACAGCCTGCAAATGTTTTAAATTTGCTCACATATTGATATTGCAACGTTTATGTTTATAAATGTAAACTTTATTCTGCCTTATTCTAATTATGACGCTGGAAATTTAGTTTCATCGAATTTCCTCATCGACAGCTGTAAATAATTTGAAGTAAAACTGTAAACTTATGTTGTATTTATATGTGTAGAATGTGTACATTATATATTACCCTAGAATCTGTCAACTATGAGGCATTGACATTTTGGTTCCGATTTTTGTCTGTTATAAGGAGCAGAGAATAAATAAACAAAGTAACTGGGTGACAAAAATTTCTTGACACAGAAAACTCTTTCTGGACTTAAACATATTTGATCTTCTGAATGGTTGTTCTATTTCACTGTCCAGTGGTTTTCAATACATGTTTCGCGGAATATGTTTCAACTCTACACTGAATGGTTGTTTTATTTCACTGCCCAGTGGTTTTCAATACATGGTTCGCGGAATATGTTTCAATTCTACACTGAATGGTTGTTCTATTTCACTGCCCAGTGGTTCTCAATCCATAGTTCCACATGTGCCCCGTTTAAAAAGTTGCTGAAGACAGTGAAGTTTCATATACTGTTAGGGAACAAGTTGAAACATGAATCTTCACATATCACTAAACCAGTTTTCGTTATAAAGCATTTTATTAGAATGAAATAATCTTACGTGAATTTTAAAAAAAAAACTTTTTATAACCTAAACTTAACAACTAATCATGTTCAACGGGGTTAAACCACCAATCACGTTAAACCACCAACCATATTAAACCACCAACCATGTTAAACCACAAATCATATGGACAGGGTTCGCCCTGCATAAAGTCATGGTTAATCTATTCCATAGAGAGCCACACTACCAACATGGAAAATAAATTTTCAATTCATTTGTTAATTTCTATTTCTAGAAAAGTGAAACTTTTCATTTGGTCCGTCCATAAAAATCGTACAGCCGAACTTCTACACCTTTTTTTTTTCAAAGTTAAGTGTATTAAAACCATTTTTCTGTGTCAAAACTTTCTAGCATGAGTGAAACCAATGAATTGTATAAAGTCTTCCCAGCTGAATAAAACTATTACTCTGTATAAAACATCCATGAAGTGACTTTAATCCATCGTTGTATGTGTGAACTCCCTATGGAGTCATGGCACAAGGAGATCAGATGATACACATTAATAATGCATCGGTTATATCGCTCACGTCGCTAAGGACGCTTCAATGTGACGCATCACAACAGGGGAGAGAATCTCTATGGCATGTTTAATAGCTAGCATCATACTTCTAGAATCTCACACCATTCCGCACAAACGCTTGTTACCTAAAATGGCTAGATCTTAATACACAAAATAAAAGCCCATTACAGACAACAATGCAGCCATAAGATGCATAAAAAAAAAGACTCTAAACAAGGGGGGATAAACAGAAAGCTGTTTGAGTGATAACCAAATATTCAATTTTTCTTTTTAAATAAAGTCATATAAATCTGTCTGGTATACGCCCTAACGAGCATCAAACATTCAATATGGCTGTCAGGTTTGGAAAGGTTGTGTATATTATTAATACAGAAGGCATTGTTACAGGTCTTGAATATAATAAACAACATATTGTTATAGCATTTAGAAATTAATACAATTTCTAATATCCTTGAAATAACCTGATAATAATTTATAACAAAATGCATATTTGTTCATAGCTGCATAACAATAGCTATGTTACTAGCGTGAGTATTATTATATATCTAGAACAGTGGTTCTAAAAGTATGCATGCCTAGCTATTCACAAACTAATTTGAAGTCGGTCGCCAAAAAATAAATAATATTGATGCCTAAATGAAAAATGTAAGTAATTAACTTTGACTTTTTCCTTTTATTTAGTTTTGGTCGCGATAAAACGGACAAATCTCAAACGGGACAGCTGTCTTGTTTGTCTACTGACATGAACAACTCTGTGTCAGTGGCGCCGAGAGCCAACACGGGCCCCAGGGCAGGACATCATTGCGGGCCCCTTAATAAACAATAAGTCGTGAAAAAATTGACATGGTCGGGGCGGCCGGACCCCCTTACAGATACTGTGATATGGCTTGTAAACAGGTAATGTGATATGGCTTGTAAACAGGTAATGTGATATGGCATTTAAACAGGTAATGTGATATGGCATGTAAACAGGTAATGTGATATGGCATGTAAACAGGTACTGTGATATGGCATGTAAAGCATGTACTGTGATATGGCTTGTAAACAGGTAATGTGATATGGCTTGTAAACAGGTAATGTGATATGGCTTGTAAAACAGGTAATGTGATATGGCATGTAAACAGGTAATGTGATATGACATGTAAAGCATGTACTGTGATATGGCTTGTAAAACATGTACTGTAATATGACTTGTAAACAGGTAATGTGATATGGCTTGTAAACAGGTAATGTGATATGGCTTGTAAACAGGTAATGTGATATGGCATGTAAACAGGTAATGTGATATGGCTTGTAAACAGGTAATGTGATTTGGCATGTAAAGCATGTACTGTGATATGGCTTGTAAAACATGTACTGTGATATGGCTTGTAAAACATGTACTGTAATATGACTTGTAAAACATGTACTGTAATTTGACTTGTAAAACATGTACTGTGATATGGCTTGTAAAACATGTACTGTAATTTGACTTGTAAAACATGTACTGTGATATGGCTTGTAAAACATGTACTGTGATATGGCTTGTAAAACATGTACTGTAATTTGACTTGTAAAACATGTACTGTGATATGGCTTGTAAAACATGTACTGTGATATGGCTTGTAAAACATGTACTGTGATATGGCTTGTAAAACATGTACTGTATTATGACTTGTAAACATGTACTGTAATATGACTTGTAAACATGTACTATGATTTGACTTGTAAACATGTACAGTAGTATGACTTGTAAACAGGTACTATGATTTGACTTGTAAACAGGTAATGTGATATGGCTTGTAAACATGCGCTGTAATATGACTTGTAAACATGTACTGTAATATGACTTGTCAACATGTACTGAAATATGACTTTTAAACATGCACTGTAATATGATGTTGTAATAGGTACTGTGATATGACTTGTAAACATGTACTGTATTATGACTTGTAAACATGTACTGTATTATGACTTGTAAACATGTACTGTATTATGACTTGTAAACATGTACTGTATTATGACTTGTAAACATGCACTGTAATATGATGTTGTAATAGGTACTGTGATATGACTTGTAAACATGTACTGTATTATAAACATGCACTGTAATATGATGTTGTAATAGGTACTGTGATATGACTTGTAAACATGTACTGTAATATGACTTGTAAACATGTACTGTATTATGACTTGTAAACAGGTACTGTGATATGACTTGTAAACATGTACTGTAATGGGTATTAGTTGAGAGTGAATTGAGTGATAGCTATCTATCAGAATGTCAACAGAAAACTAATGAATGGCAAACATTATCGCTGTAAATATATGTAAATTACTTCCATCAATGTTTTATGCTCATTACGTGTAAAAATGTTAATGTGCGTATGTATGTGTATGTGTGTGTGTGCACATTTATGTATAAGTGGATGGTGTGATATAGGCGTATTGTGACTGACAGTGTCAGAATTCGTCTGTGACTTTCTCACACTGCCAGTTGACAGACAGGGTCACACAAAGGTTGTGTCCAGCTAATGACTAGTCAGTGATGGCGGTACTCCTATATCTCTCGACCTGCCCTCAGTGATGGCGGTACTCTTATATCTCTCGACCTGCCCTCAGTGATGGCGGTACTCCTATATCTCTCGACCTGCCCTCAGTGATGGCGGTACTCCTATATCTCACGACCTGCCCTCAGTGATGGCGGTACTCCTATATCTCACGACCTGCTCTCAGTGATGGCGGTACTCTTATATCACTCGACCTGCCCTCGGTGATGTCGGTACTCCTATATATATATATCTCGACCTGTCCTCGTCACTGATTGAAGGTTGTTGTTTGTTTTAATGTGTTCGATTGTTTCCCTTTACACGCGAGATTGGAAACAAAATCACTCCATCGATCATCTCCCATGAATTCCCCCCCCCCCCACACCACCACCACCCCCACTCCACTTCAACAGCGTGATATTACCACGTGATATGGCATAAACTCTACGTAGTTCAATATATCATACATATTTCTCCCACAATGACCCACAGAAACTGCTCTGTATCTCTGGAATCCATTATTCTTCTCTAGTTATACTCTGTACTGTTGTGACTTCCACGTCTCAGTTCATCATGACATCTGAAGCACAACAAACAAACATGTTGTGGGTGCGGGGGGGGGGAGGGGGAGGGGAGGTTAGTGAGGGGAGTCGGGCAACGAAAATGTCATTGTGTCTTAATGAAATGAGGAAGGAGAGAGGGAGCGAAAAAAACATAGTGAAGTAGAGAATGTTAGGGTTAGAATGGAGGTAAAGTAAAAAATCCAACAGCAGAAAGCTGGATTAAGGAACTGAGATTTTATCAAATGTGGGACAGTGTTTAATAAACAGAAAAACATACTTTTATTCATATATACATGTATATATACACACATTAATACATGTGTATATTGTAACGTTGATGTAATGGCAACAGTAAGATAAGAGTTGTACCAATTTTGAGTGACAAATTTAGCTATTAAAAAAATTGACTTTGCGTCGAATTTTCTCAACTCCTCTCTCTCTCTCTCTCATTAATTGTGTGTGTTTGTGTGTGTGTGTGTGTTTGTTTGCAGATTAACATTGTGCAAGTTTGTATTAACATTGTGCAAGTTTGTATTAACATTGTGCAAGTTTGTATTAACAGTGTACAAGTTTGTATTAATATTTACAAGTTTGTACTAACATTGTGCAAGTTCGTATTAACATTTTGGAAGTTTGTATTAACATTGTGCAAGTTTGTATTAACAGTGCACAAGTTTGTATTAACATTTACAAGTTTGTACTAACATTGTGCAAGTTTGTTTTAACATTGTACAAGTATGTATTAACATTGTACAAGGTTGTATTAACATTGTACAAGTTTGTATTAATATTGTACAAGTTTGTACTTACATTGTGCAAGCTTGTATTAACATTGTACAAGTTTGTATTAACATTGTGCACGTTTGCACTTACATTGTACAAGTTTGTATTAACATTGTGCAAGTTTGTATTTTTTTCAAAATACGAAATCAATAAATTTGCGATTAACTTTGGTTGCCGTCGTGTATTTGTGTGGGCGTGTTGTACATGTAGATGACGCATATATGTGTACACATGTGAAGCGACTTCTTCGAGGCCTATTCTAAATGTCTATGTGCTGGAGGTGGCGAGCTTGTAAGATGGATCAGTTTGATGGAAGTCAAGGGTTGCTATCCTAGCTAATTCTGTTATAACTTCCACCCTGCTGCTTAAGCTGGAAATACCGACATAATCACCCACAGGGGAACACAACAAGAATTCTGATGGTCATTTTGGCCTCAAATATCACCTACAGCTAGAGGCAATACAAATATATAAACTTTGGCCAATAGTTTGTATCACACTATCTTGAGGAAAAATAATTATAGGGCTGAAACAATTTTCAAACAATAAAATATAAGATATGGGCTTGTATATATAGCTAGTAGCTTCACCTTTGTATTGATGAACTGTAGCGTTGCTGTCTGTTGAGTGAGTTGAATGCACTCAGCTACAACTATGGTGGGTACAGCAGCAGTCGTACAGTATCCGTCTTCACAGATATAAACTGTTACAAGAACAAACAAAAATATTTCATGTTATGGCCATAGGGCATCGGCTATGAAGTTCACTTTTTTTTAACTCAAACCCAAGTGGGTTAAAGTCTATTTATAAATTAGATTGTTTTTTTTTTAAAAAAGCCCACACAAAGGTCTCCAGATATAATGGCTATCATCACAATTATCTCCCCATAGTTCAAATTTCCTGCCACCCACTCCCCTAGTGCTGTCCCCTCTCTTGTGTAGTTTTGAGCTCCTCCTCCCCCACCCACGTTCTCCTTGAACTCACCCCCTCCCCATGTTACAATTGACAAACAAGACGGTGAATGTTCAGACAAGACATCAAATGACCGCCAACAAAAATCAATGTGTGTTTGAAAAAGACCGAAAAAAAATATTTCAATGTTCAATTATAGCTGGCCTGAGAAAACACACGGATATCGATTGTTCAGTAATTGTTGTCACTGGCACATATGTTGTTGTCATTGGTACAAATGTTGTTGTCACTGGTACATATGTTGTTGTCACTGGTACATATGTTGTCATTGGTACATATGTTGTTGTCACTGGTACAAATGTTGTTGTCACTGGTACATATGTTGTCATTGGTACATATGTTGTTGTCACTGGTACAAATGTTGTTGTCATTGGTACATATGTTGTTGTCACTGGTACATATGTTGTTGTCACTGGTACATATGTTGTCATTGGTACAAATGTTGTTGTCATTGGTACAAATGTTGTTGTCACTGGTACAAATGTTGTTGGCACTGGTACATATGTTGTTGGCACTGGTACATGTGTTGTCACTGGTACAAATGTTGTTGTCACTGGTACAAATGTTGTTGTCATTGGTACATATGGTGTTGTCATTGGTACAAATGTTGTTGTCACTGGTACAAATGTTGTTGTCACTGGTACAAATGTTGTTGTCACTGGTGCATATGTTGTTGTCACTGGTACATATGTTGTTGTCACTGGTACATATGTTGTTGTCACTGGTACAAATGTTGTTGTCACTGGTACATTTGTTGTTGTCATTGGTACATATGTTGTTGTCAATGGTACATATGTTGTAATTGGTACATATGTTGTTGTCATTGGTACATATGTTGTTGTCACTGGTACATATGTTGTTGTCATTGGTACATATGTTGTTGTCATTGGTACAAATGTTGTTGTCACTGGTACAAATGTTGTTGTCACTGTTACAAATGTTGTTGTCATTGGTACAAATGTTGTTGTCACTTGTACAAATGTTGTTGTCATTGGTACATATGTTGTTGTCACTGGTACATATGTTGTTGTCATTGGTACATATGTTGTTGTCATTGGTTCATATGTTGTTGTCATTGGTACATATGTTGTCACTGATACATACGTTATTGTCATTGGTACATATGTTGTTGTCACTGGTACATATGTTGTTGTCATTGGTACATATGTTGTCATTGGTACATATGTTGTTGTCATTGGTACATATGTTGTTGTCATTGGTACATATGTTGTCACTGATACATACGTTATTGTCATTGGTACATATGTTGTTGTCACTGGTACAAATGTTGTTGTCATTGGTACATATGTTGTTGTCACTGGTACATATGTTATTGTCATTGGTACATATGTTGTTGTCACTGGTACATATGTTGTCATTGGTACATATGTTGTTGTCATTGGTACATATGTTGTCACTGGTACATATGTTGTTGTCACTGGTACATATGTTGTTGTCACTGGTACATATGTTGTCACTGGTACATATGTTGTTGTCACTGGTACATATGTTGTTATCACTGGTACATATGTTGTCACTGGTACACATGTTGTCATTGGTACATATGTTGTTGTCATTGGTACATATGTTGTTGTCATTGGTACATATGTTGTTGTCACTGGTACATATGTTGTCACTGGTACATATGTTGTTGTCATTGGTACATATGTTGTTGTCACTGGTACATATGTTGTCATTGGTACATATGTTGTTGTCATTGGTACATATGTTGTTGTCATTGGTATATGTTGTTGTCACTGGTACATATGTTGTCACTGGTACATATGTTGTTGTCATTGGTACATATGTTGTTGTCACTGGTACATTTGTTGTCATTGGTACATATGTTGTTGTCATGGTACATATGTTGTCATTGGTACATATGTTGTCATGGTACAGATGTTGTTGTCATTGGTACAGATATTGTTTTCCATGGTACATATGTTGTCAATAATACTACAATATTGTCCTTATAATAGACGATGTGGTAAAAATATCTATAAAAGTTTTTTCAGACTTTTCTTACCTTTTTGATAAATGAAAAACAAACTGAAAGTATGTTTTGTATAAGATCAAAGATGTCACAATATACAATATTGTACCTTTGTGTACAAAGAAACGAAGTGTAGGTATGTGTGTTTGATTATGTGTGTGTGATTGCGTGTGTATTTGTGCAAATATGTAACCAGCATGTCTCTAACCGACGAAGAAAGATCAATTCTTTCAAATAAATTAAACATTTTTGTTTCATTGGCAGCAGCTGATGTAGGCCTACTTAACATCTTTCAAAAATCTCTCACTTTTATGTCAATGGACGGTGTCAAGATAAAGTTACTTCCGTTTGAGTTTGGCTTCTGGGCAGATCCAGGCTATGTACAATGACCACAAACTGTCACTCCTGATTTTGTTTCAATCTGTACATGTTTACACTAGTTCCATGTGACGTCGTGTGATTATGTAATAGACAACATGAGGTCGGACAGACAGACAAACAAAAACATCGGCCAACGATTTTAATAAATTCACGGGAGAGGAGTGGGGGTGAGTGAAATAATATAACTAAAAACAAAACTATTCTAAGTATTTAGAAGGTTCTTCCATGGGAGGGAGGGGGTTTTCTGACGGGGGCTTTTTTCCACAAAAGATTAAATGGGAATTTTTATTTACATGGGAATTATTCTTTACATGGGAATTATTCTTTACATGGGAATAATTCTTTACGTGGGAATTATTCTTTACGTGGGAATTATTCTTTACATGGGAATTATTCTTTACGTGGGAATTATTCTTTACATGGGAATTATTCTTTACATGGGAATTATTCTTTACATGGGAATTATTATTTATATGGGAATTATTATTTACGTGGGAATTATTCTTTACGTGGGAATTATTCTTTACGTGGGAATTATTCTTTACATGGGAATTATTCTTTACATGGGAATTATTATTTACATGGGAATTATTATTTACGTGGGAATTATTATTTACATGGGAATTATTATTTACGTGGGAATTATTCTTTACGTGGGAATTATTCTTTACGTGGGAATTATTCTTTACGTGGGAATTATTCTTTACGTGGGAATTATTCTTTACGTGGGAATTATTATTTACGTGTAGGGGTGTGCCGGATCCGTTTTTTCCAACCGGATCCGGATCCGGATTTTCTTATGCGAAACCCGCCGGATCCGGTACCGGATCCGGATTATTATTCCGGATTTTGGTACTTTGCAGATACCGGTAAATCTGAGGGGTTGGATGCCTTCTGAACAGAAATGGCTGAATGACATTGGCTGGTTGGAAGTGAAGAACTTTGAAATAAATTAGAAAATAGAAATTATTCAGAAATCACTGAAATCAGAATATAACGCAGATTGATAATAAGTTATTATCCATATGTAACTAAACTCGCTGTTAAGTTCTTACTCGCTGCAAGGTCAAAGGAAAACAACTTTACTATTAGTCTATTACTTTCATTACTTTGACACTTGCCACTTGGCAGTGTAATTTTTAACTATTGTAGTGCACTAATTGTTTTGAATCTGACGAAAAAGTCACTCATCATCTGAGTTCATCTCGTCTTGTCATTGGCTCATTGGATGATGGATGCTTATTGCTTATTGTTATTGTTCAAATGTTCATAGTTTATGATGTGTATTGAAATGGATAATTAATTGGAAAAAAAAAAAACAAATAACAAGATTGAATTGAATTGAGATTTGAGAACAATAATTCTGTATTTCTGTACTTTACAAGTTTGAAAATTGAAATACAAATTTTAATGAATTGAATTGGCATTTGACAAAGCCATTATTGAAGCCTAAAGAAGTAAGAATAAGATGTTGATAACTTACAAATGACTATTAGTTTGTTAACAGTGCTATAAGTTACTCCAAGTCCACAGCCAAATAATGTACACATTCCAGTGATGCCACAAAATCACAGCTGAGCGCCGCGGGCCGCGGCTACGTCATACCGTCGTTTAAACCAGTGCTTCTCAAAGTGGTGGGCCGCGGCCCCCTAGGGCGCCGTGGACTGTCCTGAGGGGGGCCGTGGAATTTCGAAAAATGTGTCACATAAAATATAATTAACCTAATGTATGTAAATAGTATTAATATATGTTTAAAATAAAATCTAGTTTATATTATTTTATATGTTGCATCCTTTCACTCTTTCATTGTTAACATTAGAAAAAGCTTGTATTGACTAGTAAAAGTTTGCATATAGAGGTTTAAAATTATAAATTTAAGCAATCTAAACCAAAAATAGGGGGGCCGTGACATATTGATTGGCGTTCCAAGGGGGCCGTGACTTCAGAAAGTTTGAGAAGTACTGGTTTAAACCAAAGAGCACAGATCATAGCGCAAGCGAGAATCGCCGAAGATGGCTTGGTGACATAGAGATCACCAAAGACCTTTAAATTTGTACTAGACAGCTAACGTAATGTCAATTTTTACTCATACGCATTTTTAACAATTGAGTGAACGATAATATAAATCAAAATATGAATTAAAATTACGGTAAATTTTTTTAAAGCATATTTGACTTTTAATTCCTTGTTTAAATAGAATTATAATAACCTTTATTATAAAATAGAATTAAAAAATTTAAAAAAATGGGAAGGAAATGCTTTTAATGGAATACGTTACGTTAGGGTTAGGGTTAGATTACCAACTCAGTGACTTGTTATATTAATTAGTGTTAGAGAATTAGTGTTTCTTCACGGAAATATCAGAATGGAAAAATATTCTATTTCTCATTTTACAATATTTAATATTCATATTTGAACTATTTTTTCAACAGGAAATCTCGTGGGTGATGCATTTTAATTTAATAACAAAGAAGACATATTTTCCATCTCTCAGAGAAATCGAAATAACTTAATTTAAATGTTGAATTTATCAAAAACCATTCATTTCTGTTATTTATTTTCTTATGAAGGTTGCGGGCTGGTGGCCAGACGCTTGGGCAGTATAGTTGCCTATTATTTCTGTTACAACGTCATTGATGATTGCGGTTAAGATGACGTCACGAATAATAATTACTCATCCCCGCACTATCATGTATGGGATTAGGCCGATTGGCCACTATTAGCGGTGCTGACTCTAGCCTCTGGTATGTTCAAAACATTAAACAAGCTCAACGCTCGCAACAATCTATTAATGTATCGTGATCGTGTAGAATTTGGGAAAGAGAATTACTTTTATTTCAGATTATGATCCGGTGAGTCACAAAATGTGCCAAATTCCAAAACCGGTATATTCCGGAATCCGGTTATTCCGGATACATGTAAATCCGGCAGAACCGGATTTCACCGGATAGTGCAAAATCCGGCGGAACCGGATTCCGGACCGGATTCCGGCACACCCCTATTTACGTGGGAATTATTATTTACGTGGGAATTATTCTTTTCATGGGAATTATTCTTTACATGGGAATTATTCTTTACGTGGGAATTATTATTTACGTGGGAATTATTCTTTACGTGGGAAGTATTATTTACGTGGGAATTATTCTTTACATGGGAATTATTATTTACGTGGGAATTATTCTTTACGTGGGAAGTATTATTTACGTGGGAATTATTATTTACGTGGGAATTATTATTTACATGGGAATTATTCTTCACATGGGCCCATTTAGCTTTATAGCACAAGACGGTTTCCTGATGTCCGTAACTATGAGAATGGATCAGTTTACCCATAACTTATAGGGGACGGGTGGTCGTGCTGTAATGCGCTCGATTGTCGACCTGAGGGTCCAGGTTCGATATCCGGTTGTGCAGAAATGTGTTATTTAAATAGTGTAATATTGTTCATATTTTAGTTTTTGTTTAATATGTAAATTACAGGAAAATTTATTGACTAGAATTCAGGGGTCACAATCCTTGATGTCAATGCAAGCCGCGGTCCAGTTTAAAGTAAAGTAGGTAGTGACTATACAGTCTCATGTATATAGTAGGTAGTAACTATACAGTCTCATGTATATAGTAGGTAGTAACTATACAGTCTCATGTATGGCACACACGCGCGCGCATGCACGCACGTATAACAATAACACATACTCACATCCTGTCAATGAAACAAGACTGAGTAAGATAATGAAAAAAAAAGTAACCAATGGGAGCAGCACTGAACTCATTTAACCAATGGGAGCAGCACTGAACTCATTTAACCAATGGGAGCAGCACTGAACTCATTTAACCAATGGGAGCAGCACTGAACTCATTTAACCAATGAGAGCAGCACTGAACTCATTCAACCTATGGGAGCAGCACTGAACTCATTTAACCAATGGGAGCAGCACTGAACTTATTTAACCAATGGGAGCAGCACTGAACTCATTTTTCGCTATCAATATACAAGATGTTCTTGAATCATTTTCTCACTTGAAGACTTAATGTATGCCAAGCCCCCCCCCCTCTAGATTGGAGTGCCCCCCCCCCGCTTAACAAAAAAGAAAAAGAGGAAAAAAAAAAGAAAAAGTAAAGGTGCCCCCATGCTGGGTATTGGTGACCCTGCTGCTTATTATAATAAAGCTTTAATGAGATTTGTTTCTTTCTCGTGTGTTGGATTGGTTTTTTTTATATAATGTCAAGAATAATCTAAAATGTTTATAATACAACAACATGTGTGGCTTTGTTGAGATTTTTTAAAAATAATACAATACATACATCATTGGTATATATATATATATATATATATATATATATATATATATATATATATATATATATATATATATATATATATTATATATATATATTTATATATGTGTGTGTGTGTGTTTGTGTGTGTGCATATATATATATATATATATATATATATGTGTGTGTGTGTGTGTGTGTATATATTGTGTATGTATGTATGTGTATGTATTTGTACGTATGTGTGTGTCTGTATGTGTGTGTATTTGTATGTGTGTGTATGTGTCTCCATTTATCGATGTTAGTGGTAACAATGTTGACCATGGTAATATCAATATTTCCGTCTAGACATACAATAATTATTTGTCGATAAGGAAATGACTTTAATCTATAGCTTATGGTTGAAAAAAAAAAGAATAATAATAATACAATGAGATAATATCAAAAGAAACGTTATATCATAGAACATTGTTGTGTACATTAATGACTGAGTATATTTGAACAATGTACTTAGTCTCATTGATCAAAAAACACAAAACATTTGGATGCATTTGAATAAAGAGCAAACAGAAAAAAAAAATGACAAAAAAATACATAAAAGAATAATATATGACAAATATGCAGATAAACAAACAAGTGAATGATCAGAAAGTAAACCAACCGATATGTGTGTTGCACACACAAGTAGATAGGTTAACATGTACGCAAATAGACAGATATATACGTATATAAACTGAAAAATACGTAAATAAACAGTCAATTACGTTAATAGACAATGAAAACAGATAAAAAAATTATCACATAATGAAGTCATTGGAGTGATATGATGGAATGAATTGAGTGATATAATACGCTGCTGAAAATATTTCTGAAATTAAACATTGTTTTTATTGTCTATATTGTGGTCCGTCCCCAACCTTCGCGCCGGTACCGGTCCGTGGAACGAATGCTACTGGGCCGCCCAAGTAACATTAAATTATTTCATTTTTACTTATTTATCTCGTGATTGTTTGACTTTCCATGGATCTACGCCCCCCCCCCTTTCCAGTGAGCCGCGGTGAAATTATCAAACGCTGACCGGTCCGTGGCGAGAAAAAGAGAAAAAAGGTTTCGGACCACTGGTCTATATGAATGATTTGTTATTCTATCTCTCTCAATATGTCATATGAACATGTCTCTCTATATCAAACACACAAACACACTATTTAAGTCTATACAGTATACACAATACATATACAAATGAATATGTGATTTAGTCCTCTGATATTTACTTTATTACTTCCCTTCAGTCACACTAATAAATGGACATTAAGTGTAGTTTGATTATTTATTGTGTTTAATTTGCTATCAACTATCTTGAGACAACAACAAAGTGTACATTGTCAGTGTCGAACCTAGGGATTTCGGGGCCGGGGGACTGGCCTCTTTGGGGGCCCCTGCATTTTCACATTTGACACCATGGCATGATATAATGTACTTCATATTTAATGTAAACAAAATTTTCGGGGCCACTTCAAGCTGGACCCCGGGGGGTGGGGGACCCCCTCCCACCCTAGGTACGCCTCTGTACAGTGTTCCTCAATACACATCATCCTTACCTCACATCTAGCAAATCTTTAATAAACATACATCGACTATTAAAAGAACACGTGACAGAACATTCCAGCTTGCAGAGAGGCAAATCTTTTAACAATGGTGTGCCCCTTTCAGCCCAGGTAGGTGCAGACAACTCATCTCAGGATCAACTATCATGGCTGACAATGTTGATTAGGATGTGTTTAAATGTTGATGCAATACATTGTAAACAAATGTTGATATAATGCAGTCTAAATATTTTTTCTTAAGCATTTCCATCTCTTTTCTTTTTAAATAAAAATACATTGTTCTTTTCTAAATATCCAACATCCCAAAAAATAGAATATGATAGTGTAGAAATTAAAAGCCAGTCTATTGAATTATTTACGAATGGAAATGCCACGCTATCTCTACGGGGAGATATTGAATATCTTTTTCGTCGTCCCCTAGTGCTAGTGATATAATTAATGATAGTGATATAGTTACTTGATTAGTCTCTGATTCTTCGATATCTTAATACCAATGGTGGGCAGGGGAGGGGGGTATTCTTGTCTCTTTGTTTCAGGAATGTTTGAGTTACATAACTGATAAGGTCAATAGAGGGACATATCTGAAGATAACTTAAAAGAATGCAGTTGAATAGAAATAAGTGCTGACCATTGTATTGCATGGACATGTAGTTGGTTGTCATAAAAAATACATCCATAGATATACTGTGTGTGGTTTAGTTCACCATGTACAGTGTGTGGTTTAGTTCACCATGTACAGTGTGTGGTTTAGTTCACCATGTACAGTGTGTGGTTTAGTTCACCATGTACAGTGTGTGGTTTAGTTCACCATGTACAGTGTGTGGTTTAGTTCAACATGTACGGTGTGTGGTTTAGTTATCCATTACAGTGTGTGGTTAAGTTCTGCATTACAGTGTGTGGTTTAGTTCACCATGTACAGTGTGTGGTTTAGTTCACCATGTACAGTGTGTGGTTTAGTTCACCATGTACAGTGTGTGGTTTAGTTCACCATGTACAGTGTGTGGTTTAGTTCACCATGTACAGTGTGTGGTTTAGTTCACCATGTACAGTGTGTGGTTTAGTTCACCATGTACAGTGTGTGGTTTAGTTCACCATGCACAGTGTGTGGTTTAGTTCACCATGTACAGTGTGTGGTTTAGTTCAACATGTACGGTGTGTGGTTTAGTTATCCATTACAGTGTGTGGTTAAGTTCTGCATTACAGTGTGTGGTTTAGTTCACCATGTACAGTGTGTGGTTTAGTTCACCATGTACTGTGTGTGGTTTAGTTCAACATGTACAGTGTGTGGTTTAGTTATCCATTACAGTGTGTGGTTAAGTTCTGCATTACAGTGTGTGGTTTAGTTCTCCATTACAGTGCGTGGTTTAGTTCACCATGTACAATGTGTGGTTTAGTTCACCATGTACTGTGTGTGGTTTAGTTCAACATGTACAGTGTGTGGTTTAGTTTACCATGTACAATGTGTGGTTTAGTTCACCATGTACAATGTGTGGTTTAGTTCACCATGTACAATGTGTGGTTTAGTTCTCCATTACAGTGTGTGGTTTAGAGTGTATGGTTTTTTCACCATGTACAATGTGTGGTTTAGTTCTCCATTACAATGTGTGGTTTTAGGGAATGGGGGGAGTGTAGTTTCATGTGGTTATCCACAATGTGTGTGGTTTTAGTTCTCCATTACAATGTGTGGTTTCTGTATTCAATCTGTCTTAAGAATTTTGTGTTAATATTAAGTGAAAAATAAAAAATAATTTGATCGTTTTAAAAATTCAAGCCTACATGACATCGTCTCACGACAAGTATAGAGAATGTTCTTTGTTTTATCTGAGACAAGTATAGAGAATGTTCTTTGTTTTATCTGAGACGAGTATAGAGAATGTTCTTTGTTTTATCTGAGACAAGTATAGAGAATGTTCTTTGTTTTATCTGAGACAAGTATAGAGAATGTTCTTTGTTTTATCTGAGACAAGTATAGAGAATGTTCTTGTTTTATCTGAGACAAGTATAGAGAATGTTCTTTGTTTTATCTGAGACAAGTATAGAGAATGTTCTTTGTTTTATCTGAGACAAGTATAGAGAATGTTCTTTGTTTTATCTGGAGACAAGTATAGAGAATGTTCTTTGTTTTATCGTGAGCAGGTGTGATTAAGTGTCTTTGAGGTCTAAAGCAGATTAAAAAAAAATTATCGGCCCGTGTAAAAATTGCGACAGAAAAAAATGTCTGATGTGATTGTCAGTGCTCCTCATATGGATAGGCAAACAATGCGACAGCTGTAGGCCCTGCAAAGGGGCCCCTTTAATCCCTATAAAATTTTAAGCTAGACTGATCTATTAGCTTAGGCTTTATCTATCATCTCTGAAGATCTCAGCTTGGGGGGGGTCTCAGAGAATGGCTATTAATAATACACATATCAGTTGGAGTAAAGCAGGGCCGTACTAAAGACGGGTCTTTAGACGTGTATAGGGTGACCCCTAGGTTAGGGAGGGAGGTCCAAAATCGAAAGTCCCCCAGGGCCCCAGCTTGAGGGAGCCCCAAAAATATTTTTTTACATTAAATATTAAGTACATAATCTCATGTCATGGTGTCAAATGTCAAAATGTAGGGCCCCCTAAAGAGGCCAAGCCCCCCCGGGCCTTAAAAATCCCTAGGTTCGGCACTGGTGCACCTGCCTTTGATCCGCCTCTGATCGTGGAGTACTTGTTTCGTGCAGACTATTCAGACGTTGAGCATCTACCGCCAGGTACGTCATACTTACATACTCCACTAGAATACATGCTAGGGAGATCATAAACCCTCACACTCCAACGGGTGGCATGAAGCTTTTACGCCTGGAAACATCGGGTCACAATTAGGGACAGGTTTGGCAGGAAATATACCAGTGTTTAATTATCTTTTTTAATTGGGTCCATCATTTTGTAAGTTTACATGTTTTCTTTTGTTCGACTAATCGCTTATGTCAGCAAAAATTCACGTTGTAAGTATTTTTATAAATAAAAGGTTGAAACTTTTTTTTTTCTAACAAACCAAATTAATTTTAGTAAATATTATTATTAGATCTTGATAGTAATGGCATTGAAAAAAGTTCCCTTAGCCCTAGCGGGCCATCGGGGCAGATAAAGTGTAGAATTCATCCGTTTCTATAACCTCGGCATATAAAGGGATTGTGTGGTTTATTAGCACAACGCCCAGCCGCCTTTACTTCCCCAACCTAAGCCGATACCCATTTAAAGCTGGGTGGACTTGTGGACGATCTAGCACCAAATTTCACCTGGGAAAATTCCACGGGCCTCACCGAGGATCGAACACAGGACTCTCAGGTCGACAGTCGAGTATCTACACCACTCGGCCATCCGTCCCACAATGGCATTGAACTGATGGATAAAGTTGATACAAGTACACGTATCTACCTTTTACCACTGATCGCAATATGTTGGCTTACAAATAGTCTACATCAGAGTCTACATCTTAAATTGTGGTCCGCGGTCCCCTGGGGATCCGCGAAGCCTTTACTAGGGGTCCGCAAAGCCATTTAAAAAAAATCATCGTAAAATATATACATATTTAAAGTACCTAAAGTTGGGATGGGGTCCGTCAAAAAAATTTTTCAAGTGGGGTTCGCGGAGGCTATAAGTTTAAGAACCTCTGGTCTACATCATATTCGACAGAAGTTTTATTATTTCTAGACTAGTGGCGAAATTTTTGTTTATTTGTTAACAAATAATATTTGAGTGAGTCGTAGCTGCTTGTCCGTTACTTAGAGACTCGGTATACGGATGTAGTCCTACTCAATAGTTATTTTATTATAATTTTAATTCGTTAGATCAATGGACAGATTAATTTATTGATGGTTATATCTATAGATGAATTGATGAGTTGTTTGATCAATGGATATGATTGTAGGAAGGATGATGATTGGTTGGTGGATTGTTGGGTGGATGATTGCGGATGGTTGGGTGTTTTGTTGGATGAGTAAGTGGATATTATAACGGGTACTTGATAGATTGATGGAAGTGTGGATGGATGGAAAAAACACAACAAAAACAAATCATAGAAATAAAGCCAAACGGCAAGCTAAAATATGTACACACAAAATGTAACTCAGTTAAAAACTCAAATAATCTAGATTCTAGAATGTAGATTAAAAGCTCAATATCACATGGCGTTAACCAGATGTTTGTGGGCGTTGGGGAATCTTGCATTTCCCTTACGATTCTGGTCACCTCACTGGACAATCTATAATGAACAGGCTTGAAGTACAGTTGAAGATGTACAAGGGTTTCAGTAATTAGAATGGGACGAGTCGCACTCTCAGGACGCAGAAAGCCTGCACGGTGATAGGTCAACACTGACTTAAAGACTTCATGCTGTAATGATAAGGACAACCAGCGATAGCGGTTAGATAGATAGATAGATAGATAGATAGATAGATAGATAGATAGATAGATAGATAGATAGATAGATAGATAGATAGATAGATAGATATAGATAGGAGGATAGATGGATGGATGGATGGATGGATGGATGGATGGATGGATGTGGATGGATGGATGGATGGATGGATGGATGATGATGATGATGGATAGATAGATAGATAGATAATTATTATTTTTTTGTCTATTTGCTTTATTTAACGAATCGGCAGGAACGATTTCAAATAAAAGTGTTTTTACTATGAACACTGTCTAGAAAAATATCGACTAAACTAAGGATAAAATAAAATTTAAGAAATTAATTCAAAGTTAAATTCACTTTATCAACATTTATTATTTAACATGATTTTGGTATGGAACACTGACGTCAAAATAACAGAACTTTCGCACCCAGTTGAGGGGAAGTAAATCTCTGCCATCTCATCAAAGATTAATCTATTGATCACGACTATATTAGTAAAAGTGAAAGTGTTAGAAGACGAGTCCCACAGTTTGAAAGGTTACTTCTAGTTTTGATGTTTTTGTTTTGTTTTTATTATTTGATTTCTATGCCTGTAGAATCCATATGATTTCTATACGTATTGAGCCTAATCAGTGTATATTAAAAAGGAACTGAATCCATAACGAAACATATTTTTTGTTTCAATTAAAAAAAAAAATAATCAATGTTTGAGATAGTTTATTTTCATCTAGCCTCTGAGGTATTAAAGATTCAAAGATCATTAGTTTGCAGAAAGATCTTCATTAGTTTTACAGAAAGATCATTAGTTTTGCAGAAAGACCATTAGCTTAGCAGTAAACGGATTCACTATACATATTTATACATCAGTTTTCATCGAATAATCCATCCAAAAACCAATCGATGAGATCCAACTAAAAGTCATTATGGATTAAATTTAATTTTATTTACAAAGCTGTAAATATGCCAATACACAAACGGAAAACAAATGTTAGAAATGAATAAATATAGTGTTGAGTACTTTTAACAATTAGAAATTAATCTAATACAAAAGTCTCATGTGAAGAATAAGTGAAGTTTTAATATGGGAATTTTATCTTTTTCAACAATCTCATAGGTACATGGAACACAGTCTGGGGTCAAATCAAAGGCAAAGTTACATGAACAATCAACGAAAATCGCGACAAAGTTTACGATGATAAATTCGAACACGGTGATTATTGAAGAATAAGAAAACCTAGGTATGTTTGTAGGCCTATATATAGTATGTAGACCTATATATATATATATATATATATATATATATATATGCAGGCTATGTAAATGTATTTAGGCTATATATATATGTATGTATGGCCACATATATATATATGTAGGCTATATATATGTATGTAGGCTATATACATATGTCTGTAGGCTATATATATATATATATATATATATATATATATATATGTCTGTAGGCTATATATATGTATGTAGGCCATATGTATATATATATATATATATATATATATATATATATATATATGTAGTTTATATAGGATGTATGTAGGCTATATATATATGTGTGTGTAGGATATATATATATATGTATGCTATGTATATGTATGTAGGTTATATATATATATATATATATATATATATATATATGTATATGTAGGCTATATATATATATATATATGTATGTATGTAGGCTATGTATATATATATGTGTATGTATGTATACATATGTATTGTCACAATAGGGTTAAAACGTTAAAATGAATCGTTATTCTTTATTTATTGAAGCCGTGACATCCATAATAAAAGTGTTTACAGTACGTAGCTCGTGGCACAATTTCTCCAGTAACTACGACAACGTACATCTCATCTTGACCTGACTCAGACAATTACTGATCCAGACAAGTCCTGTTAGCGGAGATTTAGGAAGTGGGTGTAATAGAATCTGACCTGTACAACAATGTACAACGACCGCACTCTGTCAATGTTTAGTATGAGGTCATTATTTTCACACACCCAACGTTCCAATGAACTGACTTCCAAGTTTAAAAAGTAGTATTCAGTCTTTGGTCCTGATTTAGAGTAAACACGACTTCTTAAAAGTTCTTCATAAGTAACTCCTTACAGTTTAATGGTTTGATTCCCAAAGATGCCAAGTCCATTTTTTCTTATAACATAGAAACAGGTGTTTCTGTTTACCGTATTCTGTTTTACCGTTTTCTATTTTACCGGTTTTTGTTTACCGTTTTCTTGTTTTTACCGATTTGTTTTACCGTTTTTTTTCTGTTTAATTGGTTTCTGTTTTTGTTATATTTTTTATACTGTTTTATAGTTTCTGTTTTATTGTTACCTACTTTCTTTTTATCGTTTTCTGTTTTTTCGTTTTCTGTTTTACCTATTTCTGTTGTTGTTTTTTTTTTGCTTTCTGTTTTACTTATAGACACAGCTTTAAACTATGACTTAACATATATTCAGTACTCCGTGGAACCAAGACCACTTCCTAAGTAGCCTACGTATTGATCTACTATCTACAATACCATCATTTTATCTCATATTCCGAGTTGTTTGGATTAAGCAGCTAATGGAGCTACACCCTTCAATGTATACACCAAACAGAAAACATCCAAGAACTTTTTTTTAATGTTATTTACTTTCTGAAACAACAATTGAACAAACACACAACAAAAAAGTTGTTTAGAAGAAATGAAAAAATAAAATTATGTCAGAGGACTACGGGATCACCTTTAAAGTTAAACTGTTGGTTGCACCTTTAAGTTAAACTGTTGGTTACACCTTTAAGTTAAACTGTTGGTTACACCTTAAGTTACA